>SJYW01015389.1:588202-608532 GCA_006410735.1 Raphicerus campestris
AAGTGAGAAAGGAAAGATTTACTCAGAGCATTCAGTAGGAATCAGCAGTGCCAGCACCTTAGCATTAACCCTGTAGGAGTGATTTTAGACTTCAGACTTCTAAAATTATAAAAGAATAATAAAAAAATATTGTGGGTGTTTTTTATTTGCTACAGTTTGACATTTTTCATTGAAGGATGCTTTATAATATTGTGTTGCTTTCTGCCATACCTCAACATGAATCAGCCTTAGGTATACATATGTCCCATCCCTCTTGAACCTCCCTCCCTCCTTTCACCCCATCCCACCCCTTTAGGTTGTCGCAGAGCACTGGTTTTGGCTCACTGAGACATACAGCAAATTCCCACTGGTCATCTATTTTACATATGGTAATATATATGTTTTTATACTATTCTCTCCATTCATCCCACCCTCTCCTTCCTTCCTACTGTGTCCACAAGTTTCTTCTGTCTGCAACTCCATTCAGTTCAGTCAATTCAGTTCGGTCACTCAGTCGTGTCTGACTCTTTGAAAGCCCATAAATCACAGCATGCCAGGCCTCCCTGTCCATCACCAACTTCCGGAGTCCACCCAAACTCATGTCCATCGAGTCAGTGATGTCTTTTCCAATGAGTCAACTTTTCGCTTGAGGTGGCCAAAGTATTGGAGTTTCAGCCTCAGCATCATTCCTTCCAATGAACACCCAGGACTGGTCTCTTTTAGGATGGACTGCTTGGATCTCCTTGAAGTCCAAGGGACTATCAAGAGCCTTTTCCAACACCACAGTTCAAAAACATCAATTCTTCAGCATTCGGCTTTCTTCACGGTCCAGCTCTCACATCCATACAAGGCCACTGGAAAAACCACAGCCTTGACTTGACCTTTGTTGGTAAAGTAATATCTCTGCTTTTTAATATGCTGTCGAGGTTGGTCACCGCTTTCCTTCCAAAGAGTAAGTGTCTTTTAATTTCATGGCTGCAGTCACCATCTGCAGTGATTTTGGAGCCCCCAAAAATAAAGTCTGTCACAGTTTCCAGTGTTTCCTCATCTATTTCCCATGAAGTGATGGGATCAGATGCCATGATCTTCATTTTCTGAATGTTGAGCTTCAAGCCAACTTTTTCACTCTCCTCTTTCACTTTCATCAAGGGGCTCTTTAGTTCCTCTTCACTTTCTGCCATAAAGGCGGTGTCATCTGCATGTCTGAGGTTATTGATATTTCTCCCGGCAATCTTGATTTCAGCTTGTGCTTCCTCCAGTCCAGCATTTCTCATGATGTTCTGCATATAAGTTAAACAAACAGGGTGACAATATACAACCTTGACATACCTATTTGGAACCAGTCTGTTGTTCCATGTCCAGTTCTAACTGTTGCTTCCTGACCAGCATATAGGTTTCTCAAGAGGCAGGTCAGGTGGTATGGTATTCCCATCTATTTCAGAATTTTCTACAGTTGACTGTGATCCACATAGTCAAAGGCTTTGGCATAGTCAATAAAGCAGAAGTAGATATTTTTCTGGAACTGTCTTGCTTTTTTGATGATCCAGCAGATGTTGGCAATTTGATCTCTGGTTCCTCTGCCTTTTCTAAAAGCAGCTCCGTTGCTGCCCTGAAAATGGAGAAGGCGATGGCACCCCACTCCAGTACTCTTGTCTGGAAAATCCCATGGACGGAGGAGCCTGGTGGGCTGCAGTCCATGACATCATGAAGAGTTGGACACAACTGAGGGATTTCACTTTCACTTTTCACTTTCATGCATTGGAGAAGGAAATGGCAACCCACTCCAGTGTTCTTGCCTGGAGAATCCCAGGGACAGGGGAGCCTGGTGGGCTGCCGTCTCTGGGGTTGCACAGAGTCAGAAACGACTGAAGTGACTTAGCAGCAGCAGCAGCAGCAGCCCTGCAAATAGGTTCATCAGCACCATCTTTCTAGATTGCATACATGTGTGTTAATATATATATGAAGAATGAATTCTGTTAGGTCACTGAATTTATGATAACTGTTACACCAGCAACACAAGTCTAAAACACACTTACTAGATGATTTTGTGAGGAAGGGTGCCAGTAACAGATGAACAGAGCCTGAATGTACAGGCTGGGGTGTCTATACCTTTACACATTATGTTCCTGTGGTATGGATGGAGCCTAGGGTGAGGAACGGGAAGGGGCCAGAGTCCAGAATCAGTCCCAATCCTGAAAAAAATGGACTCCAGGGTTTTTAAGAAGTCTAAATTCGGACTTATCATATTGCTAGAAAGATACATTTATCAATGTAGGAGGATGTGTGCATGTTCAGTTGCTTCAGTCGTGTCCAACTCTTTGCAACGCTATAGACTGTAGCCTGCCAGGCTCCTCTGTCCATGGGATTCTCCAGGCAAGAATACTGGAGTGGGCTGCCCTGCCCTCATCCGCGGGATCTTCTTGACCCAGCGACTGAACCCGAGTCTCCTGCATCTTCTGCATCACAGGCGGATTCTTTACTGCCGAGCCCCTGGGGAAATCCAATATAGGTGGATTTGATAGTGTATTAGCTTGATACATAAGTTTTAATTTAAAAATATGCTATGAGTGGACCTCATTTGCACTCTTGTCCTGGGCCCTGTGAGTTTAATGGTAGACTAGAATAATAGACAAGAAAAGGGAAAATCTAAACACAGAGAAGTATCAATGGTGACCGTGAATAATGTCCAGTAGGGAAAGGCAGTGACAGATGTCCAGGATCTTAGTTAGGGGGCACCCTGATCACCATTTGCTCTTTTTGCCACAACCTCAGCATGCTTCCAGCAGAGTGCGGGATGCAAATGTGACGAACAATGAAAATAAAAATGATTTATTGAACACAACGCTATATATCATTCACTGTGAGAAATGCTTTGAATATATGGCTTCAAATTACTATGACCACATGTCTCAGTTGCCTGGGATGGTCTAAGTTATGAATAGTATCTTGGAGTAATTATTAATAGAGTCTCAGTTCAGGTGATAAATTAAAAGGCCCAATACTATCTTGAATATTTAAAATTGTGCTGTAACACTGGTATTGTTATCCCCATTTGCAATAAGGCAGCTGGGGCTCAAGTATTAGGTAACCCTGCCAAAATCTCACAGGTAATAAGTGAACTGGAAACCACAGGGAGGAGGCAGTCCATGGAGAGCCTTCTTCCCTACAAAGGCCCTGATCCTGTGGATGTGTGATTCTCAGCCTGGCTGTGTGATAGAATCTCCTGGGAAACTTGTAAGAAAGCCTAGGGACTACCCTGCCTCCCCTGAAGTGTAGTATCCAGATATGAAATCAACATACATGCATCAAAAAAAAATTTTTTTTAACTACCTTTAGGACTTTATTATAGGCAATGCAAAAAACGACATGGCTTTTGGCAGAGATCACATCTGCATTTTGGAAAGGTCACTCTGGTGACCACAGATACCTTGGTTTTGGATGGTAGGGGACAGAAACTGAAATATGGGATTAATCAGCTTTTGCAATATTTGAGAAAGTGTATGGAAAAGATGATGGACACATGAGCTAAGACATCATCTTTGTTAGGAAGGAAGGGGAGCTATTTACTGTTACTAAATGTGTGAAGTAAGAAGGCAGTAAAGATTTACTACAGGTGCTGAAGATGTTGGAAATTATCCTCCCTTCACTTACTAATGCTATTTAGTAAGAACTAGTCTACCAGACAATATGAAACACATCCCTGGGTAACTGGGAAAGGGCATGGCAACACTTTAACACCACTGTCAGTTTTATAGGGAAGCTTTTATCTTCCTACATTGTTAGGTCCTCAACACAGGCTCCTGTGTCCGTGTATACAAGTACTTTCCGATAAATTATGTCTCCATGTTTTTCTGTAACAGTCTGACTGCATGTAGGCATCAAAGTATACATTTGATATTTACTCCTGGTTGGCATCAAAAAGTCACAGGGACTTCCCTGGTGGTCCAGTGGTTAAAACTGCACTTTCCCAATACAGCAGGGCCTGGGTTCAGTCCCTGGTCAGGAAACTAGATCCCACAGGCCACAACTAAAGATTCTGCATGCTGCAACTAAGATCTGGCACAGATAAGGAAATAGATACATATTTTAAAATAAATAAATACAATAAATTAAATATTTGTTGTCAGAGTAGTTCCAAGGTGACCCACAGAAGCCTCTACCAACTAGTTATTAAATATTTTTGAATGCTGTTCCTCTCCATAGCAATTACTAATTATTTGCCATTCATTTATATTTATTCACTAAACAAAACTGTGTTTGGTGACTTCACTGCCAGGCATTGTGCTCAGCTCCAGTGATTCAGAAATGAAAGCTCCCTGTTTATAAGGAGCTCAGGGTCCAAAGGCTGAAATGGACAAGTAAGCAAACTACAGTATGACAATTCAGTGAGCACATATCTAGTTAAGTTTCTTTAAAAAAAAAATTATGTGTTGGATACAAGGAGAACATAAAGGGACATAGAACTCAACCAAATAAAAAAATTATATCTGAAAGAAACCCTGGGAGTGACACTTGGAAGACATTGGGAGTGATTTGGCTTGAGCTAAGCTAAAAAACACAGAATTTAGGCACAGAAGTAGGGAAGGTTTTCCAAACAGAGGAAAGCCCATGAGGAGAGAAAATCCTGACTGTATAGGGATTTCCAGAAAGTTCACTGTGACAAGTGAGGAGGACAGGCTGAGACGGGCAGGGATCAGCACCTATCCTTCACACAAAGGCATCTGAATTTTATTTTAAAGTCTTGGGAGTCACTGAAGGGTTTTAGGGTTTCCTAGGTGGCGCTAGAAGTAAAGAATCTGCTTGCCAGTGCAGGAGACATTAAGAGACACATGTTTGATCCCTGGGTTGGGAAAATCCCCTGGAGGAGAGCATGGCAAACCATTCTAGTAATCTTGCCTGGAATATCCCACAGACATAGGAGCCTGGTGGGCTACAGTCCATAAGGTCACACAGATTCGAACATGAATAAAGTGACTTCGCATGCACACACAAAGGGTTTTAAGCAGGGGTTTGACATATTCACATTTGCATTTTAAAGAGATAAAGTTGTCAGAATGGGGAGGATGAATTAGAAAATGGTCAGAGAATAGTCTGGAAGAGTAGAAAGAAGATTTCTGTAATAATTCAGATGCAAAATGAGGATTAGAAATATTTAATATGATTTGGGGATTTTGAACTGTCATTAACTATTTATACTGGAGAAGGAAATAGCAACCCACTCCAGTATTCTTGCCTGGAGAATCCCATGAACAGAGGAGCCTGGCGGTCTACAGTTCATGGGGTCACAAAGAGTAGGACACGACTGAGCGACTTCACTTCACTTAACTATTTATATATATTTATATGCCATTTAAAGATTGGAAGTGGTTTCAGCTGCATGATTTATTAGTCATTATAACACTTCTCAGATTTATTGAAAAGTTAAAGACTTTTCTTCAAATCCAGAAATTATATTTTGGAGAATTCAAACACTTGCAATGTTACCAAAAATATTTTTCCTACTTTCATTAATGATATAACTNATACCTATTTGGAACCAGTCTGTTGTTCCATGTCCAGTTCTAACTGTTGCTTCCTGACCTGCATATAGGTTTCTCAAGAGGCAGGTCAGGTGGTATGGTATTCCCATCTATTTCAGAATTTTCTACAGTTGACTGTGATCCACATAGTCAAAGGCTTTGGCATAGTCAATAAAGCAGAAGTAGATATTTTTCTGGAACTGTCTTGCTTTTTTGATGATCCAGCAGATGTTGGCAATTTGATCTCTGGTTCCTCTGCCTTTTCTAAAAGCAGCTCCGTTGCTGCCCTGAAAATGGAGAAGGCGATGGCACCCCACTCCAGTACTCTTGTCTGGAAAATCCCATGGACGGAGGAGCCTGGTGGGCTGCAGTCCATGACATCATGAAGAGTTGGACACAACTGAGGGATTTCACTTTCACTTTTCACTTTCATGCATTGGAGAAGGAAATGGCAACCCACTCCAGTGTTCTTGCCTGGAGAATCCCAGGGACAGGGGAGCCTGGTGGGCTGCCGTCTCTGGGGTTGTACAGAGTCAGAAACGACTGAAGTGACTTAGCAGCAGCAGCAGCAGCAGCCCTGCAAATAGGTTCATCAGCACCATCTTTCTAGATTGCATACATGTGTGTTAATATATATATGAAGAATGAATTCTGTTAGGTCACTGAATTTATGATAACTGTTACACCAGCAACACGAGTCTAACACACACTTACTAGATGATTTTGTGAGGAAGGGTGCCAGTAACAGATGAACAGAGCCTGAATGTACAGGCTGGGGTGTCTATACCTTTACACATTATGTTCCTGTGGTACGGATGGAGCCTAGGGTGAGGAACGGGAAGGGGCCAGAGTCCAGAATCAGTCCCAATCCTGAAAAAAATGGACTCCAGGGTTTTTAAGAAGTCTAAATTCGGACTTATCATATTGCTAGAAAGATACATTTATCAATGTAGGAGGATGTGTGCATGTTCAGTTGCTTCAGTCGTGTCCAACTCTTTGCAACGCTATAGACTGTAGCCTGCCAGGCTCCTCTGTCCATGGGATTCTCCAGGCAAGAATACTGGAGTGGGCTGCCCTGCCCTCATCCGCGGGATCTTCTTGACCCAGCGACTGAACCCGAGTCTCCTGCATCTTCTGCATCACAGGCGGATTCTTTACTGCCGAGCCCCTGGGGAAATCCAATATAGGTGGATTTGATAGTGTATTAGCTTGATACATAAGTTTTAATTTAAAAATATGCTATGAGTGGACCTCATTTGCACTCTTGTCCTGGGCCCTGTGAGTTTAATGGTAGACTAGAATAATAGACAAGAAAAGGGAAAATCTAAACACAGAGAAGTATCAATGGTGACCGTGAATAATGTCCAGTAGGGAAAGGCAGTGACAGATGTCCAGGATCTTAGTTAGGGGGCACCCTGATCACCATTTGCTCTTTTTGCCACAACCTCAGCATGCTTCCAGCAGAGTGCGGGATGCAAATGTGACGAACAATGAAAATAAAAATGATTTATTGAACACAACGCTATATATCATTCACTGTGAGAAATGCTTTGAATATATGGCTTCAAATTACTATGACCACATGTCTCAGTTGCCTGGGATGGTCTAAGTTATGAATAGTATCTTGGAGTAATTATTAATAGAGTCTCAGTTCAGGTGATAAATTAAAAGGCCCAATACTATCTTGAATATTTAAAATTGTGCTGTAACACTGGTATTGTTATCCCCATTTGCAATAAGGCAGCTGGGGCTCAAGTATTAGGTAACCCTGCCAAAATCTCACAGGTAATAAGTGAACTGGAAACCACAGGGAGGAGGCAGTCCATGGAGAGCCTTCTTCCCTACAAAGGCCCTGATCCTGTGGATGTGTGATTCTCAGCCTGGCTGTGTGATAGAATCTCCTGGGAAACTTGTAAGAAAGCCTAGGGACTACCCTGCCTCCCCTGAAGTGTAGTATCCAGATATGAAATCAACATACATGCATCAAAAAAAAATTTTTTTAACTACCTTTAGGACTTTGTTATAGGCAATGCAAAAAATGACATGGCTTTTGGCAGAGATCACATCTGCATTTTGGAAAGGTCACTCTGGTGACCACAGATACCTTGGTTTTGGATGGTAGGGGACAGAAATTGAAATATGGGATTAATCAGCTTTTGCAATATTTGAGAAAGTGTATGGAAAAGATGACGGACACATGAGCTAAGACATCATCTTTGTTAGGAAGGAAGGGGAGCTATTTACTGTTACTAAATGTGTGAAGTAAGAAGGCAGTAAAGATTTATTACAGGTGCTGAAGATGTTGGAAATTATCCTCCCTTCACTTACTAATGCTATTTAGTAAGAACTAGTCTACCAGACAATATGAAACACATCCCTGGGTAACTGGGAAAGGGCATGGCAACACTTTAACACCACTGTCAGTTTTATAGGGAAGCTTTTATCTTCCTACATTGTTAGGTCCTCAACACAGGCTCCTGTGTCCGTGTATACAAGTACTTTCCGATAAATTATGTCTCCATGTTTTTCTGTAACAGTCTGACTGCATGTAGGCATCAAAGTATACATTTGATATTTACTCCTGGTTGGCATCAAAAAGTCACAGGGACTTCCCTGGTGGTCCAGTGGTTAAAACTGCACTTTCCCAATACAGCAGGGCCTGGGTTCAGTCCCTGGTCAGGAAACTAGATCCCACAGGCCACAACTAAAGATTCTGCATGCTGCAACTAAGATCTGGCACAGATAAGGAAATAGATACATATTTTAAAATAAATAAATACAATAAATTAAATATTTGTTGTCAGAGTAGTTCCAAGGTGACCCACAGAAGCCTCTACCAACTAGTTATTAAATATTTTTGAATGCTGTTCCTCTCCATAGCAATTACTAATTATTTGCCATTCATTTATATTTATTCACTAAACAAAACTGTGTTTGGTGACTTCACTGCCAGGCATTGTGCTCAGCTCCAGTGATTCAGAAATGAAAGCTCCCTGTTTATAAGGAGCTCAGGGTCCAAAGGCTGAAATGGACAAGTAAGCAAACTACAGTATGACAATTCAGTGAGCACATATCTAGTTAAGTTTCTTTAAAAAAAAAATTATGTGTTGGATACAAGGAGAACATAAAGGGACATAGAACTCAACCGAATAAAAAAATTATATCTGAAAGAAACCCTGGGAGTGACACTTGGAAGACATTGGGAGTGATTTGGCTTGAGCTAAGCTAAAAAACACAGAATTTAGGCACAGAAGTAGGGAAGGTTTTCCAAACAGAGGAAAGCCCATGAGGAGAGAAAATCCTGACTGTATAGGGATTTCCAGAAAGTTCACTGTGACAAGTGAGGAGGACAGGCTGAGACGGGCAGGGATCAGCACCTATCCTTCACACAAAGGCATCTGAATTTTATTTTAAAGTCTTGGGAGTCACTGAAGGGTTTTAGGGTTTCCTAGGTGGCGCTAGAAGTAAAGAATCTGCTTGCCAGTGCAGGAGACATTAAGAGACACATGTTTGATCCCTGGGTTGGGAAAATCCCCTGGAGGAGAGCATGGCAAACCATTCTAGTAATCTTGCCTGGAATATCCCACAGACATAGGAGCCTGGTGGGCTACAGTCCATAAGGTCACACAGATTCGAACATGAATAAAGTGACTTCGCATGCACACACAAAGGGTTTTAAGCAGGGGTTTGACATATTCACATTTGCATTTTAAAGAGATAAAGTTGTCAGAATGGGGAGGATGAATTAGAAAATGGTCAGAGAATAGTCTGGAAGAGTAGAAAGAAGATTTCTGTAATAATTCAGATGCAAAATGAGGATTAGAAATATTTAATATGATTTGGGGATTTTGAACTGTCATTAACTATTTATACTGGAGAAGGAAATAGCAACCCACTCCAGTATTCTTGCCTGGAGAATCCCATGAACAGAGGAGCCTGGCGGTCTACAGTTCATGGGGTCACAAAGAGTAGGACACGACTGAGCGACTTCACTTCACTTAACTATTTATATATATTTATATGCCATTTAAAGATTGGAAGTGGTTTC
Organism: Raphicerus campestris; assembly: GCA_006410735.1. Lineage (NCBI taxonomy): Eukaryota > Metazoa > Chordata > Mammalia > Artiodactyla > Bovidae > Raphicerus > Raphicerus campestris. The sequence continues at coordinate 597,749 of SJYW01015389.1, forward strand.
AGCTGCATGATTTATTAGTCATTATAACACTTCTCAGATTTATTGAAAAGTTAAAGACTTTTCTTCAAATCCAGAAATTATATTTTGGAGAATTCAAACACTTGCAATGTTACCAAAAATATTTTTCCTACTTTCATTAATGATATAACTATGAACCAGTAATGAAGTTTTAGTTATTGGAGAGAAATTTTTTTGGTAATTGGATTATTTTGGAAAATTGAATAAACATGCGCTAATAATTTTCCTATCAAATGTAGATTTATTGCAGTTTGGGGAACATTTTAATACAATTAATCTATTGCTATTTATATGTCATTTCAAAGAAATTATACAGCAACAGATAATGTGAGTATGAAAAGTAATGAATGGATCAGAATCAAAGTTTTAGATAAGGACCAAAACTCTAAGAACTATCACTATCACCAATTTTTAACAAATCTTAACCTTTCAGACTTAATTGTGCCAGAACATGTAACCTTATTCTTCTATTACACAAATTAAGATTTATCAGTTGAATTATTTGAAATGGTTGATCATACAAAATCACTTTTATCTTAACATGAGTCAATGTTAAAAAAAAAAAAGCCAATGTTACCATTCAATTCAATAGGTATTTTTTTAATTAGATATAATTGACATACCAGTTTCAGGTGCATAACACAGTGACTTAAAGGTTATACATATTGAGAAGTGATTAACAAAGTAAGTCCAGTTATCTTCTAAGATCATAAATAATTTTTATAATAATGAAAACTTCAAAAAAAGGTCTTTTTTAACAGCACCAGATTTGTTCTAAAGTTTTTCACTTTAGCATTGGAATAGCTGCTTTGAGAGCAACAATTATGAATATTGTTCCGGCCCTCAAGAGCAGAAAATGCAACAGAATTCACTGATTACTACACGTATACAGAATCATAGCACAAGACATATTATAATTGCCAAAAGAGAAACATGAATAAAATGCTTTCAGGGCACTAAAGAGTGAGCAATTAACATGGAAAAATGGTATCACTGGCCTAAGCACACAGATCTGAGAGGAAATTAGGGACTAATGAAATCAAGAGGGTAGATCTAGAGAAAATGAAACATTACAGCTATTTTTTTTCTTGCTTCATTTTCTCTGTCTCTCAAGAGATGTGATTTTTGTGTGAAAAGTCAAAAGATTCTTACAGGTCTAAAAATCAGAACAAAAAATTCAAAGGTCTCTTAAGCTTCTAACAGAAAACTGCTATTCACATTTAGCATATTACTACCCAGTTAAAGATATACTTTAGGTAATTTTATTTATCAAGAGTGAGCTAAAAGAGTAGAAAATGATTGTGGAAATTTCAAATGGTGTATAAATTAATTTCTTTATAACTGCTCATTATCATTTTATTTGTTCTTAATTTCAGTTCTATGCTACTAAAATTAAGTATGTTTCAATGATTTAAAAAACTGTCCTATTTTTCTAGATTAAAATGTTATATCTAAAAGGAGACTCACCATTTTACAACTGAGGAAGTTTTAACCCGGAGACTGAGTGAACTTTCAAGTGGACAGGGCAGTGAAAGAGGTTAAGCAGAGACCAGAAGGTCTGCTGTTGTTTAGTTGATAAGTCATATCCAACTGTGATCCCATGGATTGTAGCCCACCAGGCTCCTGTGTGCATGAGATTTCCCAGACAAGAATACTGGAGTGGGTTGCCTTCTCCAGGGGATCTTCTCAACCCAGGGGTCGAACCCACATCTCCTGCACTGGCAGGCAGATTCTTTACCACTGAGCCGCCTGGAAAGCCTGGAACAGGAGGTCAGTTGGAAATGAATGGCCCAGCAGAGGCAAAGATGCTCAGGATCTNGAACTGAACTGATACTGTAACAAATTCAATACAGACTTTTAAAATAGTCCACATCAAAAAAAACTTAAAAAAAAAAAAAAGAAGTGTGCCTAAATTTTCACACCACTTACAACATGGAGCTGGGATTTGAACCCAGAAGGCAATGGCAATCCACTGCAGTACTCTTGCCTGGAAAATTCCATGGACGGAGGAGCCTGGTAGGCTCTGTGGGGTCGCACAGGGTTGGACACGACTGAAGCGACTTAGCAGCATAACTAATTCTAGAGCTCATGTTCTTCCTACTACACTAACCTGCCATGTGTTTTAGCAGCAAATTTGACAGTACTTTATCATGTCTGGATGCCGGGAGCCAGCGTAAGGAATCCCGCCCGTGGCAAAGGTCATGAGGAAGGAAGCCTGACAAAATGCAAGGGTGTAATCAGGCTTCTGGGGTTCCGGGGTTCCCCCTGGAATTTCCTGAGCATCCACCCCTGAAAAAAACCAGAGTCTGCCTGCTTTACTGTGTTATGCTTTCCACCTACTCTTCTGACATTAACAGGGGGCTGTCCCCCGCCCCCACCTTTTTCTGGAGAAAGTTAATTTAGAGCTTTTAGATAATAAATCTCCTGAGCATAATAAGAGTGTTTCAATCCAAAAACCCCTCTGATGGCTTTCTAGCCTGCCTGCCGGACTCTTAGAACTGCATGTGATTGTTTGTGGCCTCCCCACCAAGAGAGGCACAGGAGGCTTAAAACATCCTAGGAATGTAGGGGCTTCCGAGGAGTCAAAATCATTAGAATAGGACTGATTAAAGGTTTCATTTGTTGAGCCAATACTTGCTGCCAAATTTTCATATCTTTTATTTGTAGATATAGTTGGCATATAGGAAAAACAGGTAGTAGACCTGGTATTAGCAACAGTAGATCTTTGAGTTAAGTACTTTCTTTGTTTTAACCCACTGCACCTTTGTTCTACAGGAATGTAACTTTATTTAGTACTTTGAGGGTGAAGGAGAGTAAAGAAAAAAGACTTCTAGGGAAAAAGAGTTTTCTGGTTGATAGACAATCATCCAGGAAGAGAGCCATAAAAATGTTAACAGGCCTCTTGGCCAGAAGATAATGTAAACCACTTGAGACCTTTCGTATACAGGAAGGTATGCAAAAAGAAAGCCTGGTCTCAATGAGGGTCAGGAATGCTGCCCCTGCATAACTCTGCATATTCCATTATTTCTTTATGTACAACTTGGGGTATATCAGCTGATTTTGAAAATAAAGTTGTGAATCTTGCACTGATACTGGGCTCCCCCGTGTCGTTCTTTTCTCCCCTTTTCCGGCTGAATTCCGATCTGGAGTGCAGAGGCTCTCCAAGTCTACTTACTTGCCCTGGCTTCTAAGATCCACGCGAGAGGGAGCCCAAGGCAAGGCACCCTCCACTATTCAAGTGGGCACCGGTGGCCTAACGTAGATGGTGCAAGCCTCTTGTTGCAAGGTTTTATTAGTTTTCCACATAAACCAAGTTATTCAGCATTTTTTCTCCACTAATTTTCCTACTACACTATTCTTTCCTAACTCTTTATATTCCTAATTAAAGAGTCCTTTCCCAGATTCCGACTCCGTCCCCACTTCGAATTCCCTGGATCCACCTGGGTTGGACCCTGGCATCTGGATTTTTCCAGTAATCAGAAACACAACTAAAAATACTGTATTCCTACAATCACTCTTGTCACCTCCTCATGGCTAAATTACCAAGAAAATATATGACTTATTTTACATATTTCAAGTTACTCACTCCAGTGCACCTTATACATCAACCTGAACCAATTTCTTTAAAACTATTTTCAACACTTTCCTGCACTGACCGTCATTTTACTGACCATAATCAAAGACCATGGCTAAGGACAAAGACCTTTCCTATCCTCACCCACTGTCATATTAAGAACAAACCTTCAATGCATAATAGAGTGTCATTACAGACTAGCCTCTCATCAGCGTTTCTNCTACTCACTCCAGTGCACCTTATACATCAACCTGAACCAATTTCTTTAAAACTATTTTCAACACTTTCCTGCACTGACCGTCATTTTACTGACCATAATCAAAGACCATGGCTAAGGACAAAGACCTTTCCTATCCTCACCCACTGTCATATTAAGAACAAACCTTCAATGCATAATAGAGTGTCATTACAGACTAGCCTCTCATCAGCGTTTCTACCCTCACCAAGCTCAACTGTACCTTCTGCCATTGTTGTAATTAATCTTCCCATGTGGAAAGTCTTCTGCTTCAATTTCCCCTCTGCAGATCTTGCTGCTGCTGCTTCTAAGTTGCTTTAGTCACATCCAACTCTGCGTGACCCTATAGACGGCAGCCCACCAGGCTCCCCTGTCCCTGGGATTCTCCAGGCCTTAGCTCCTTCTCAATGCTGGACTTAGTCCTCTGAGAATTTTTCATTAATAGAATTTAGTCAATTTCAACTGAAGAACCAAAGTCTCTTTTGNTGTGACCCCACAGACGGCAGCCCACGAGGCTCCCCTGTCCCTGGGATTCTCCAGGCCTTAGCTCCTTCTCAATGCTGGGCTTAGTCCTCTGAGAATTTTTCATTAATAGAATTTAGTCAATTTCAACCTTCCTCTCTTAGAGAAGGTGATGGCAGCCCACTCTAGTACTCTTGCCTGGAAAATCCCATGGACAGAGGAGTCTGGTGGGCTGCAGTCCATGGGGTGGCTAACACTCAGACACGACTGAGCGACTTCACTTTCACTTTTCAGTTTCATGCATTGGAGAAGGAAATGGCAACCCACTNCCTTCCTCTCTTAGAGAAGGTGATGGCAGCCCACTCCAGTACTCTTGCCTGGAAAATCCCATGGACAGAGGAGTCTGGTGGGCTGCAGTCCATGGGGTGGCTAACACTCAGACACGACTGAGCGACTTCACTTTCACTTTTCAGTTTCATGCATTGGAGAAGGAAATGGCAACCCACTCCACTGTTCTTGCCTGGAGAATCCCAAGGACTGCGGAGCCTGGTGGGCGACGTCTATGGGGTCGCACAGTCGGACACGACTGAAGCGACTCAGCAGCAGCAGCAACCTTCCTCTCTACGTGGTTGTGTTAGTCGCTCAGTTGTGTCCGACTTGTTGTGACCTCATGGCCTGTAGCCCACCAGGCTCCTCTGTCCATGGGATTCTCCAAGCAAGAATACTGGAATGGGGAGGCATTCCCTTCTCCAGGGGGGTCTTCCTGACCCAGGAATCGAACTCAGGTCTCTTGCAATATAGAGGAATTCTTTACCATCTAAGCTATCAGGGAAGCCCCTCTAGAATATAGCCTGTTCCATACAAGTTATACCAAATTGTCTACCATCTTCTGTTATTTACCTTTTCTTTTGTGCTTGTCTGGACTTTGCAGATAGCCTATATACTTTTTAAAGCAGCTTCCTGCCTCACACTTGTTCAGAATCTTCCACAGTAATAACTCTGCTGAGTACATAGTAAGCACCTAATAAACAGCTTCTGACTAACAGTCTACCTACCCTCAGTTGCTGACAACTATCAAGAGCTTAGATTTGTACTTTTCTCCTTTCTCATTTAAAATTTAAATTTAACAGGTGACATAGCACCAGTTCATTCTACAGAGGAGCTAAGCTGGCTGCTGATGTTCTGTTCATTCTCACAGCACTCCAAAATACTGAAAACACTTATCTCTGTGTTTTACTTTACAAAGGTAAATAGATAGCTCATTACATTGTTAAGCCATTACTGAATAACTATACAGTTTATGTTCTTGAATTTGCAAACAAAAATTGAGAAGTCAAGTGAATTTTTTAAATAACCAGAGGAAGCAAATGCATTTTAAAAGAAAGTAAATGAAAATTTTAAACTGAAGAAAGCAAATGAGTTTTTTTAATTGAATGCCCAGATATGGCAGTAGGCATTTGTTGATGCCTACCCAGGATCCTTCCACTTTTTTTTTCAGTTGATTTAAATACATAGTTTTAATGGATGCTATGGTTGAAATCTTCCACTTTTTAAAAAAGCATTCTGGTTTCCTCTTAGAATATCTAAGAGATGCTCTAGATATCTGTGTCTTTCCTGACATAGTTCATGTAATCCCAACAAAATTGAACTTCTCTCCTCATCGTCTAGCTTCAGGAAGAGTATCAGATGACTTAAGACAATCAACACATTTCATTCTCTTACCTATAAGTAGTGTCAAGTTTGGGCAAGGGAGTTAAGATGGCCCAATCAGTCAGACTCAGGATTCTCTTATGGAAAGCTGGAGCAGAGTTCCCTTATTTTAAGCGTGAGCAAGAAAATGCCTGGCTCTAATCTTAGGTCCACTAGGAAACCCAGTCTAGGATAAAGCTGCAGAAATCACAGCAAAGAGAAAGAGTAAATCTGAGCTCTCGGCTATGAATACCTGGCAGGCGGAGGCAGGGGGAAACAACAAAAATAATCCAGTACTGGATTTTAACATTTATCTGTTTCAACACTGTGGGCTTCCCAGGTGGCACAGTGGTAAAGAGTTTAAATACTTAATGCAAATGACATCGTTGCTTCCTTCAGTAATGTCAGTCACTTTTTGCCATTTAATAACTAAAGTACTTTGCAAGCTAATATAAAAATTAAACCATATAGTTGAGAACATGCAGACACCCAACCCCACTGGGTTTCAGTTTTTTCTTAATTTTCCCAAGTAAAAGTTTCCTTTTCTTTGTTTCTAAAATATTTCCTATAAGTTTTCTCAGCCACTCAATAGTGGTCAGACTTACATTGCAATTCTTACCTCTTGTCCAATGTTAACAATTGTTACTTATGTAACAATTTATATAAATATAAATAACATCTCAAAACGTTTCATTTTGTTTGATATAAATAACATCTCATTTTGTATCATATTAGACACATCATACCAATGGAAATTAGAACAAAACTCTGCAATATAAACAGGTTCGGTAATATTTGAATAACAGAGTAGTAGGCACCCCACTCCAGTACTCTTGCCTGGAAAATCCCAGGGACGGGGGAGCCTGATGGGCTGCTGTCTATGGGGTCACATAGAGTCGGACATGACTGAAGCGACTTAGCAGCAGCAGCAGGGCAACAAAAGCCTTAATACAGAACTCTTCCCTTACTAAGTATGGAGTGTTATCTATGTTGATTTACCCTTATCTAAGCCCTCTTAAAAGCTGCCACAGAGTTAGAGCAGACAGTGCTTCCAGGCAGTGTTGAGACCAAGAAAGAAAATAGATCCATTAAAATAACCAGCCCCATATGATATACTCAATATTTAACAGCTGCTTTACACATGTAGGTCACAACTTGCCAAAGATATAACCTCAAAGAATGAATAATGCAATGATTTAGAAACTCATGTAGACAACATTTGAAACCATTCAGTCATGTACTCAGACTTGGTGTCCCTTGGAGTGTTATTTATAATTTAAAATATATTCATATTCATAAAGGATTTTAGGTTACATATACAAATAAAGTTAACATATATACCTATAGTTAAGATAGGGCTATAAAGGCCTTCAATCAACAAACTAGTTGCAGAAATCTAGTGGGCATAAGCAAGGTCCAAAATGAGCTGGGTTTGATCACTGAACACTTGAATTTTTGCAGCCATAGAAACAAGGGAAATGTGAAAGATGGTGGGAGTTGCCATATTTTTGGAAAAAGGAAGCTTGCTGATTGTCCTCTAGAATCTTGATTTCATACAAGAGACAGAGAAGACACAGAAGCTGGTTGTCTAAGCATTCCTGAGGCTATTTATTTCTTGGGAGAGTGGTCTCAGGTACAAAAATGTCAAGGCAAGAACTGTCACTGAATGGAGAGCAAGTTCTCCTCCAGGGAAAAAAACTCTAATTAGCCTCTGAGGTGACAAGGCTGATGCATGCTATTCCTGAAAGCTATGAGCGTGACATATCCTTCTTGAGTCACTGCAACTTAGAGGTACGAACAGCAACCCTTCTCTTCAAAAACTGTTTGATCTGCTTAAAAAGTTTGGGTGCATGGAATTCTTGATCTCAAAATAGAAAAGCTAAAATTTTTATCCAAATTATTTTGAGGGAAGATGTACCCTTCAAGTTCACTCATATGTGGATATAAATATGCCCCATTCATTCCTTGAAAGTGAAAGTGTTAGTCATTCAGTCATGTCTTTGCAACTCCATGAACCATAGCCCACCAAGCTCCTCTATTCATGCAATTTTCTAGGCAAGGATACTGGAGTGGTTTTCCATGCTCTCCTCCAGGGGATCTTCCTGACCCAGGGATAGAATCCGTGTCTCCTGCATTGCAAGCAGATTCTTTCCTTCTAAGCCACCAGGGAAGTCCAATCCATTTCTTATTCTGCCATTAAAAATCAGATTTTGAACAAAAACATTCTGATAGTTGTTCCCGAATGCTGGCTTCAAACAGTACACAGCAGCAACCAACCATCTTTTAGATGTGTTTCTGAAGCATGCCCTCCCATACTTCTCACAGTCTCTGAGATAATAATAATTATTATGTTTCCAAATGATGATGTCTTGACAGATCTAATTGCAAAAGGATTACTACTAGTTTCTGTTCATAAATCATCATCATTGCCATTGAACAGAATTCTTATCTTTCTTTTGGCTGTGGCAAGTGAATATTTACTAAGTCATGTAAGTACAGAATCAGGTTGTTTTAGACCTAAGCACCTTTACAGGTCTAAAATTAGAATCTGATTTGTCAATAGACAGTGCTTTTCCTTCCTGGTGTTATAAACTACACTAGTTGAGAAAGCCTGTACTGTGTGAGGTCACTCACAGCATCCTTTAACTTGAGCTGAAACAGTTTCTAGTTATAAAATCAGAAGGTGACAAAAAATTGGTAAAATGGTTCAGGAAAATGTATACTGTTTTAATAATTTCCTCAGGAAACTGAAAGATGATGACAAATATTAGTCATGAAATAGTTTTGCCAAAAGTAGCTTGCTCTTTACATGAAGTAATATATTAAGAGGGTGGGACTTGAAATATACCAAGAAAATGTAGAGAGTGTAGCTTTAGTTTAACAGCTGAAAAAGAAAAAATAGGATTTTTCTAAGCAAGTGATTTTCTTATCTTTGGCCTTCAAAATGTGTTTTTCATGTGTAACAAAATAAAAAGAACAGCTTTTTCCACTATGAAATCATATTTAAGAAAATGTGTTAAATACCGCAGTTTAAAGTCTAAGTTATGTTGAAATAATGGAAAAGAGAAAATTAATTATTAGATAAAGATAACACAAGGCACAATATTGTAAAGCAATTATCCTCCAATTAAAAATAAATTTTAAAAAAGATACAAGAGAAAGGTGATACTTTCCAGTTTGGTTGTTTTAACTATGAAAAGTTGATAAAACAGATTCTTTTTCTTGCACTGCCAGCAGCAACGGCAATGCTTGGCATATGGTATGTGTTCAATAAATATAGTCTTTTTTTCTTTCTTGCTGTTTGCAGCAAGTTCCTTTTCTCATCTTTCAACTTCATGCCCTTTGCTCTGAACCTACATTATATCAAGGAAAAGTTATATATTATTAATCACTAAAGAGAAAATTTTTGTCAAATCTTTCCTCTGCTTCTCTCCAGATAATATAATGACCTCGTAGCTAGAATGGACAATCATCCAAAATAACAGATATTGTCCTAAACTGATCTCATACCATTTATCTCTCACTCAATAACTTCAGCAGGTAATACCAATATATCTAATAATTAGGATAATAGCTAACATACAAATTGCATTTGGGCTTCCCAGGTGGCTCAGTGGTAAAGAATCAGCCAGCCAAGCAGGAGACATGGGTTCGATCCCTGGATTGGGAAAATCACCTGAAGAAGGAAATTGCAACCCACTCCAATATTCTTGTCTGCGAAATCCCATGGACAGAAAGGAGCCTGGTGGACTTAGTCCACAGGGTGCCAAAGAGCTGGACACAACTAGTGACTAAACAAACAGCAGAATATTGCGTTTATTGCGTATCAGGTACTTGTTCTAAGCACTTCACGTGCACTAACCCACTTCAGCTTTATGCTCACCCTGTGCAGTAAACACAAGTATCCCGATTTTAAAGCTGAGAATATGGAGTCGGTGAGAGTTTCAGTAACAACCTCAAGGTGATACAAATAATAAGTCACAGAGTAGGGGTTCATAGCCAAAAGACTACAGCATCTCTCATGGAGTCTACAGCCCCGTGTGCAGCTTTCCAGGGTTAATTAAACATATTTCATTGCCTTTTATCTCTTACTCAGAAGTAATGTAAAATTTGCCAGTTTCCTGTGCCTGTGGCAACACCCACTTTCCCCCTCAGTCAGTCTCCCCCATCAGGAAGCTGCCATAAGCCTCTTATCCTTCTCCATCAGAGGGCAGTCAGAATGAAAACCAGTCACAGAAAACCAGCCAATCAGATCACATGGAGCACAGCCTTGTCTAACTCAAGGAAACTATGAGCCATGCTGTGTGGGGCCACCCAAGACGGACGGGTCATGGTGGAGAGCTCTGAAAAAACATGGTCCACTGGAGAAGGGAATGACAAACCACTTCAGTATTCTTGCCTTGAGAACTCCATGAACAGTATGAAAAGGCAAAAAGGTAGTATACTGAAAGATGAACTTCCCAGATCAGGAGGTGCCCAATAAGTTATTGGAGATCAGTGGAGAAATAACTCCAGAAAGAATGAAGGGATGGAGCCAAAGCAAAAACAACACCCAGTTGTGGATGTGACTGTGATAGAAGTAAAGTCGGAAGCTGTAAGGAGTGTTCTAAGGAGCAATATTGCATAGGAATCTGGAATGTTAGGTCCATGAATCAAGGCAAATTAGAAATGGTCGAACAGGAGATGGCAAGAGTGAATGTTGACATTTTAGGAATCAGTGAACTAAAATGGACTGGAATGAGGGAATTTAACTCAGATGACCATTATATCTACTAAGTGGGTAGGAATCCCTTAGGAGAAATGGAG
>SJYW01015389.1:613837-631453 GCA_006410735.1 Raphicerus campestris
ACTCAATAGTGGTCAGACTTACATTGCAATTCTTACCTCTTGTCCAATGTTAACAATTGTTACTTATGTAACAATTTATATAAATATAAATAACATCTCAAAACGTTTCATTTTGTTTGATATAAATAACATCTCATTTTGTATCATATTAGACACATCATACCAATGGAAATTAGAACAAAACTCTGCAATATAAACAGGTTCGGTAATATTTGAATAACAGGGTAGTAGGCACCCCACTCCAGTACTCTTGCCTGGAAAATCCCAGGGACGGGGGAGCCTGATGGGCTGCTGTCTATGGGGTCACATAGAGTCGGACATGACTGAAGCGACTTAGCAGCAGCAGTAGGGCAACAAAAGCCTTAATACAGAACTCTTCCCTACTAAGTATGGAGTGTTATCTATGTTGATTTACCCTTATCTAAGCCCTCTTAAAAGCTGCCACAGAGTTAGAGCAGACAGTGCTTCCAGGCAGTGTTGAGACCAAGAAAGAAAATAGATCCATTAAAATAACCAGCCCCATATGATATACTCAATATTTAACAGCTGCTTTACACATGTAGGTCACAACTTGCCAAAGATATAACCTCAAAGAATGAATAATGCAATGATTTAGAAACTCATGTAGACAACATTTGAAACCATTCAGTCATGTACTCAGACTTGGTGTCCCTTGGAGTGTTATTTATAATTTGAAATATATTCATATTCATAAAGGATTTTAGGTTACATATACAAATAAAGTTAACATATATACCTATAGTTAAGATAGGGCTATAAAGGCCTTCAATCAACAAACTAGTTGCAGAAATCTAGTGGGGATAAGCAAGGTCCAAAATGAGCTGGGTTTGATCACTGAACACTTGAATTTTTGCAGCCATAGAAACAAGGGAAATGTGAAAGATGGTGGGAGTTGCCATATTTTTGGAAAAAGGAAGCTTGCTGATTGTCCTCTAGAATCTTGATTTCATACAAGAGACAGAGAAGACACAGAAGCTGGTTGTCTAAGCATTCCTGAGGCTATTTATTTCTTGGGAGAGTGGTCTCAGGTACAAAAATGTCAAGGCAAGAACTGTCACTGAATGGAGAGCAAGTTCTCCTCCAGGGAAAAAAACTCTAATTAGCCTCTGAGGTGACAAGGCTGATGCATGCTATTCCTGAAAGCTATGAGCGTGACATATCCTTCTTGAGTCACTGCAACTTAGAGGTACGAACAGCAACCCTTCTCTTCAAAAACTGTTTGATCTGCTTAAAAAGTTTGGGTGCATGGAATTCTTGATCTCAAAATAGAAAAGCTAAAATTTTTATCCAAATTATTTTGAGGGAAGATGTACCCTTCAAGTTCACTCATATGTGGATATAAATATGCCCCATTCATTCCTTGAAAGTGAAAGTGTTAGTCATTCAGTCATGTCTTTGCAACTCCATGAACCATAGCCCACCAAGCTCCTCTATTCATGCAATTTTCTAGGCAAGGATACTGGAGTGGTTTTCCATGCTCTCCTCCAGGGGATCTTCCTGACCCAGGGATAGAATCCGTGTCTCCTGCATTGCAAGCAGATTCTTTCCTTCTAAGCCACCAGGGAAGTCCAATCCATTTCTTATTCTGCCATTAAAAATCAGATTTTGAACAAAAACATTCTGATAGTTGTTCCCGAATGCTGGCTTCAAACAGTACACAGCAGCAACCAACCATCTTTTAGATGTGTTTCTGAAGCATGCCCTCCCATACTTCTCACAGTCTCTGAGATAATAATAATTATTATGTTTCCAAATGATGATGTCTTGACAGATCTAATTGCAAAAGGATTACTACTAGTTTCTGTTCATAAATCATCATCATTGCCATTGAACAGAATTCTTATCTTTCTTTTGGCTGTGGCAAGTGAATATTTACTAAGTCATGTAAGTACAGAATCAGGTTGTTTTAGACCTAAGCACCTTTACAGGTCTAAAATTAGAATATGATTTGTCAATAGACAGTGCTTTTCCTTCCTGGTGTTATAAACTACACTAGTTGAGAAAGCCTGTACTGTGTGAGGTCACTCACAGCATCCTTTAACTTGAGCTGAAACAGTTTCTAGTTATAAAATCAGAAGGTGACAAAAAATTGGTAAAATGGTTCAGGAAAATGTATACTGTTTTAATAATTTCCTCAGGAAACTGAAAGATGATGACAAATATTAGTCATGAAATAGTTTTGCCAAAAGTAGCTTGCTCTTTACATGAAGTAATATATTAAGAGGGTGGGACTTGAAATATACCAAGAAAATGTAGAGAGTGTAGCTTTAGTTTAACAGCTGAAAAAGAAAAAATAGGATTTTTCTAAGCAAATGATTTTCTTATCTTTGGCCTTCAAAATGTGTTTTTCATGTGTAACAAAATAAAAAGAACAGCTTTTTCCACTATGAAATCATATTTAAGAAAATGTGTTAAATACCGCAGTTTAAAGTCTAAGTTATGTTGAAATAATGGAAAAGAGAAAATTAATTATTAGATAAAGATAACACAAGGCACAATATTGTAAAGCAATTATCCTCCAATTAAAAATAAATTTTAAAAAAGATACAAGAGAAAGGTGATACTTTCCAGTTTGGTTGTTTTAACTATGAAAAGTTGATAAAACAGATTCTTTTTCTTGCACTGCCAGCAGCAACGGCAATGCTTGGCATATGGTATGTGTTCAATAAATATAGTCTTTTTTTCTTTCTTGCTGTTTGCAGCAAGTTCCTTTTCTCATCTTTCAACTTCATGCCCTTTGCTCTGAACCTACATTATATCAAGGAAAAGTTATATATTATTAATCACTAAAGAGAAAATTTTTGTCAAATCTTTCCTCTGCTTCTCTCCAGATAATATAATGACCTCGTAGCTAGAATGGACAATCATCCAAAATAACAGATATTGTCCTAAACTGATCTCATACCATTTATCTCTCACTCAATAACTTCAGCAGGTAATACCAATATATCTAATAATTAGGATAATAGCTAACATACAAATTGCATTTGGGCTTCCCAGGTGGCTCAGTGGTAAAGAATCAGCCAGCCAAGCAGGAGACATGGGTTCGATCCCTGGATTGGGAAAATCACCTGAAGAAGGAAATTGCAACCCACTCCAATATTCTTGTCTGCGAAATCCCATGGACAGAAAGGAGCCTGGTGGACTTAGTCCACAGGGTGCCAAAGAGCTGGACACAACTAGTGACTAAACAAACAGCAGAATATTGCGTTTATTGCGTATCAGGTACTTGTTCTAAGCACTTCACGTGCACTAACCCACTTCAGCTTTATGCTCACCCTGTGCAGTAAACACAAGTATCCCGATTTTAAAGCTGAGAATATGGAGTCGGTGAGAGTTTCAGTAACAACCTCAAGGTGATACAAATAATAAGTCACAGAGTAGGGGTTCATAGCCAAAAGACTACAGCATCTCTCCTGTCTCTTATNAGAAATTAGTGTGAAGCTATCCGTCAGGATTCCCTACATTATAAACCTAAATTCAGTTAACTGAATACAGACAAATAAAAATTATTTTAATCTGAAAGACAATATAAATTTTCCTTTAAGATATGTTATAATGTGGCATGGTGTAACTATAAAGAACAGCCTCATTGACACTGAAAGCAAATCACTGATTAAATGGTTTGTTTTCTTTGAAAAGTCTCCAAAGCATATAATATCTAACAGTAAAATAACTGATATAACTTTTAACAAGGTTTTACCTTACAACATTTGATACCTATCAGCTTATATGAAATTACTATGCTTAGTTGACCATTTTGAGGAAAGAAGGCAAGTTCTTTTGATAGATATACAGTACCAACATATATGTGAACTCTCCATCAAAAGCAACCTCCTATGGGCAAAGGAGGGCTTCTGTTTCCGTGCTTTTTTTAAGGCCACAGACTACTGATGTATTATATACAATTGAATCTGTATTTAGACAATCTTACTGCAATATCCTTACACTCAGTTTTCTCTTACATTCTCTCCAAAGCAGAGGTTCTCAAAATGTGGTCCCTAGATCAGCAACATCAGCATTACCTGAGAATCTGTAAGAAATGAAAATTCTCAGGTCCCTCATCTGAACTGAATCAGAAGCTCTGAGGTGTGGCCCAGAAACAGGTGTTTTAACAAGTCATGCAGGTGATGCTGGCTAAAGTTTGTGAAACTCTGCTCTAAAGCCAAAAGATATTCTCTAGCTACGAAGAAAAGTTTGCTTGTTTTTTCAAAATTTTTAAACGTATTTATTTTTAAATGAAGAATAACTGCTTTACAGTATTGTGTTGGTTTCTCTCAAACATCAACATGAATGAAGAAAAGTTTTTATCGCTTACTTTGGAGCAGTCAATTTTGTAGTGTCCTATGTCTCTAAGCCCAAGATGCCATTATACTTTACAGAATATACTAGAGTTCTTTACAATGATACTGATTTTTTTTAAAATAATTTCATTTAACAAAGATTTTAGACTATGGCATATTCTCAGTAAGTGTTAAAATGCTGATGCACACTTAACTAAAAAGTGTGGATTATAAAGGGAAATATGGTTATTCAAAACAGTATGGTATAGAGATAAAAACTGATCATGTTTTATCTGTTGTAGTTTCAACAGATTCTTCCCTACAGTTAATGTCAAAGAAAATAGGGCTGATTTTAAATTCCACCCATTAATGTTTCTGGATCCAGAACTTGTGTCATTTATACAAGTAGAGCCATGTCTGTGTGACGAATGAATGAATAGTACAGGTAACATATATTCCTATACAAAGGTGTTCAAAGGCAAACTGGAGAGATTAACCCAAGGAATGGATAGAGAGGAACTGGTTTATTTTGCCAGTAGCACCTCTGGTGTGATCTATATTAGAAAGGCTAAAAACTTTAAAAACAGAGTGAATGGATTTGATTACAAAGATATGCACCTCAATTTCTGCATAAATATATAATAGAAACTAAGAATAAAAAAGCTTTGGGCAAAGCAATATTTTCTCGACCTTTCAACCAGAAAAAACAGGGATCAAGTTTGTAGTATGGTGCATTTTGATTATTATTTTAAAATTGTAATTAGTTTCATTTTAAGATTATCACTCTCTATACCATATAATTAGTATTACATGCACCATAAGGCTGTGGGTCTCGAATTTTCCTGTTTCCCTAAGGAGACCTGTAAAGCCCACATTTGACATGAAACTACCCAATGGAGTATGATTCCCACTTTATAAGCAGATTCTCCACTGGACTACTAATTTTTTGATAAGTTTTTTTAATTTAAGGAAAGAAAATACTTTATAGAGGGACATAACTTACATGAATAATTCATCTTTCACAGATGTTACATTCAAGGAAAAACACTATATCATTTTTGAATGCACTTAAAGATGATGATAGACTGTGAACTTGTCAAATTTTCAAGTTATATTAACAGGAAGATGATGCACTAAGTGAAATAAGTCAGAGAGAGAAAGACAAATACCATACGATATCACTTATAAGTAGGATCTAAAATATGACACAAATGAACATATCTACAAAACAAAAAAAGATTCACAGACAGAGAACAGACTTGTGGTTGCTAAGGAGGAGGGCGAAGGATGGATTGGGAGTCCAGAATTAGCAGATGAAAACTGTCATATCTCTAAATGGATAAACAACGAGGTCCCATTATACAGCACAGGGATCTGTATTCATATGCTATGATAAAGCACGGAAAAGAATGTGAAAAAGAATGTATACACATATATGCAAAACTGAATCACTTTTCTGTATAGTAGAAATTAACATAACAATGTCACCCAAAATAAAAAGAAAAGAGAAAGAAGCTAGGAAAAAAGAGGAAGATGATGATACATAACGAAAATCAGAAATGGTATGAGTTAGTAAATTAACTTGGCTAAAATAAATCACAGAGTGTTTATAGTAAATTTATGTACCCAATAGCTGGCTAAACATATTAAATCAATTTCACAAGGTTAATTTCAATTTCTTTACATTATAGAAAATCAGAATGTGANGATGAGTTAGTAAATTAACTTGGCTGAAATAAATCGCAGAGTGTTTATAGTAAATTTATGTACCCAATAGCTGGCTAAACATATTAAATCAATTTCACAAGGTTAATTTCAATTTCTTTACATTATAGAAAATCAGAATGTGATACCTGAGACTGTGCATTAATATTGGCTCCTTCCTTGACAAGAACTTTGACAACTTCTGCTTGTCCAGCCAAGGATGCAATGTGAAGAGCAGTATTTCCTTTCTGTTTTGAAACAAAATAGAAAATGTTAGAGGCTTCTAAACCTTGTAGAAATAAAAAACGTACAGATATTTTCAATTTTGCTGACTATTTCAAGTGGTTAAAACTTGTCATTCTGTTAAAATAGCAGCCCACCTCGGGAAAAAATAATTTTTACCATCAAAACATTGGCCATCCTATGCAACATTTTCCTTCTCTATTCTGTACAATCCTGGTTTAATGTTAAGAACATGGAAAGACTGAGATCTTACTGAAGTAAATAATTTGGGACACATGTGCATACATATGTGTGAGTGACAGTATTACCATTCATGTTATTTAATCAACAACAAAAAAAGTCCTACCCTCAGATAAAGTTAACTATAAAAAAAAAGGGGGTTTATCTGAATTCATTTCACTATGTAGAGAAACGTAGGAATTTTAAGNTGGGACACATGTGCATACATGTGTGTGAGTGACAGTATTACCATTCATGTTATTTAATCAACAACAAAAAAAGTCCTACCCTCAGATAAAGTTAACTATAAAAAAAAAGGGGGTTTATCTGAATTCATTTCACTATGTAGAGAAACGTAGGAATTTTAAGTGGTGAAGAAAATGACAATTCACAATTGTATTTTGAGTAATCAGAGCACACAGGTGTTCAAAATATTTGGGGAATAAAATAATAAATTTTATATGCATTATGTGATATTAACAACAATTTCAACCATTACCTACATCAAAAAGTTACCATGAAGAGTATTAAACAAAAATGAAAAATAATTTAAAACCATCATGAAAAGAAAATAAAGGCTAAGACATTAAAAGAGGCCTATGATATGATTAAAACAAATATAAAAAATAAAAAACAAACAAATCTGGGGCTTCCCTGATGGCTCAGTGGTCAAGTATCCACCCACCAATGCAGGAGACACAGATTGATCCCTGATCCAGGAAGATCCCACATGCATGGAGTAACTATGCCCGTGGGCCACAGCGACTGAACCTGTGCTCTGGAGTCCTGGAGCCACAGCGACTGAACCTGGGCCCTCTAGAGCCCGTGCTCCGCATCAAGAGAAGCCACCACAATGAGAAGCCCACACATCGCAACCAGAGAAAAACCTACACAGCAACGAAGGCCCAGCATAGTCAAAAAGAAATAAAATTATTAAAAAAAAATCTGTACATTCAAAGTCATAAATTTTGGGGGGAAAAGGTCATAAATTTTGGAAACTAGTTCTTTTTTCGCCACTAATTCACTGTGGACCTTTACCACTCACATACTATACTGGAGGCTCAGTTGCCTTCCCTTCAAATGAGGAGTTTCAGTGAGACTTGTTTCTGAATCTAAAACTCTACAACTGTTGAAACCTGTGATTAAAAATGAACCTGCATTTTAAAACATCCACAGAGTTTAAAGAAAAGGAAACAAATGATAATAAACAGTTAAGCTAGAAAAACCAGTTGGTTTAATGAATATAATAATATAGATAACTCGTGGGAACCAAATAATTTGATATAGGTTAAAATTTACATTCTTTAAATATTTGATGTTTATTTGACCTTATCAAGAGAAATGTTAAAAATGTTTATTCTCTCTTTAGACTTAAAAGTAAGCAATTTCTTGCATATGGTGAACTTATATTTTAACTTCTTTGGAATTGCCAAAGAGTTTTTCACTTGGTTTTGTTTCTATATTTCCACTGGTACTGCTGTATATTACACTGGGAGTAGCGTCAGTCCACATTTTGGCAATCATGTATGAGGTATTGGAAATTCGGGTTAAATGGTCATATGTCTAATTTACTCCAGCACTCTTTCTGTCTATTCCTGACTAGGCTAATGACCCACTAGCATGGGGTGCCTGCAACCTCTCTCTGCATCACACACAATCAAATTGTCATACTTCAGCCCTAGTCAACAGGCTTGACTCTGATTGGCTATGTTTTTTTTTTAAATTAAATTTTCACCTTCTAAAGATGAAGATTTGTCACCACTGATGATATTTTTTTAAATACTTGTTTCTGAAATGATCCCCCAAAGTTCAAATATATTTTACCAAAAACAGCATCAACAAGTAACAGGTACTAGTGTATTGAGCATCTTATAAACTCCTTCAAAAATGAGCCCAATTTCTTTACAAACACACATTATAGTGACAAAAATCTAGTTTTACCCTAATAATTCAACCTATGATCAAAAGTCTCTTTTCCATTAGAGTATAAAGGATCTGTATATTCTCTTATCAAGTTAAATGAATATATTAAAAGTTATAACAACTTACTGAAAGCATGAAAATTACTTGTTCATTTCCATCAAGTAGTTTACTACATCAATTTATTTTTAAAAATGAATTAATCTTGGGAAAATAGGTGCTTTTGTCTATACAGGATTATATTAATCTAGTCTCTATGTGAATCAAATCAGAAAATAAAAGATAAAATATTAAAAATTAAAGATACAAAATTCTTCAGTCTCTGTTAAGTCCCTAAAGGAAACAATTCAAACTCTGTAAGATTTAATGAACAGGGGTTTCAATTTCAGTTCTGCATTGTGAAGAATCTTGGTATCCCTGCAAACCTCTGAAATATACAGCCAGGGAAAAGAAGCTGTAAATTGTTTCCTCTTTACCATGAGATAAACATGACCAGCACAAACATCACCTTGGTGGCAGAGTCCACAGAAGACCCTCTTCCCAGCAGCTCCTGAACAAGCCCCACGTGGCCTTCCTTGGCAGCCAGGTGAAGCGCGTTGAGTCCATTCTGAAAGGAGAAAGCAACATGGTTCAGAAGTGGGGTGATGAGGAGACACACTGCCACTGATCTCAAGCAAGTATAAAACCCAGAGGATAGACAGACTCTGATCCTCTCATTTTCTCTCTTTTTGCATTAGCTTGAAGCCCTTAATTTCACAGAGACTAATTTCCAATGGTTTTGATTCAGAGAGGCAAAGAAGTAAATATCATCACTGCCCCTTCCTTCTCTTTCAGGATTAATCCCAAACCAATGACCGCCTCTTGAGGCGCTGCTGGCTCTTCCAAGAGAGGTCTCAGAGCAGCCGTGGAACCCAGAGAAGGGGTCCAGGGTTCCAAGCCATTGGAAGCAGTGTTAGAGGTCCAGGGATGGCCCAGGCAGAAAAGGTGGGCCTAGTGATAGAGCTGCAAGGCCATGGGGTGAGGACCACCTGCTGCAGAGGAAAGAGTGGATGGTGCTCACTGTAGCATGCAGGGGGTTAGGGCTGGATGCAGGAGAGGAGCCCTCGGGTGAGGTGGCTGCAACTGCTGGTTGAAACAGGGCTTCTCAAGCCACTGGACTGTCCAGGTGACTCCAATGACTAGGGCAAAATGTACCCAAGTCCACAAAAAGAGGGTCATCCGCCATGGGAGGAACCACTGTGGCTACAACTGCTGCCCGGAACTGGTGCAGCCTGCTAGTAGGTGTGGGTTGCGATCATTGGGCAGGCCACTGGAACTGCTGGGACCTGCATTGCTTCTCTTGTGGGTGAAGCAGGTGTATAGTTGGGATTCTGGTTGCCAGAGCCCCAGAACTGCCTGCTGAAACAGGGCCATCTCTGCCTCCATCTCTTTCAAGCATTCCTTGCTGCCCTCGCCTGGCTGTTGGAACCAGGGCCCATGACCAGGGGTCCTCAGATATGCAGATGACACCACGTTTATGGCAGAAAGTGAAGAACTAAAGAGCCTTTTGATGAAAGTGAAAGAGGAGAGTGAAAAAGTTGGCTGAAAGCTCAACATTCAGGAAACTAAGATTATGGCATCTGGTCCCATCACTTCATGGGAAATAGATGGGGAAACAGTGACAGACTTTGTTTTGGGGGGCTCCAAAATCACTGCAGATGGTGACTGCAGCCATGAAGTTAAAAGACGCTTACTCCTTGGAAGGAAAGTTATAACCAACCTAGACAGCATATTAAAAAGCAGAGACATTACTTTGTCCACAAAGGTCCATCTAGACAAGGCTAGTTTTTCCAGTAGTCATGTATGGAAGTGAGAGTTGGACTATAAAGAAAACTGAACATCAAAGAATCTATGCTTTTGAACTGTGATGTTGGAGAAGACTCTTAAGAGTCCCTTGGACTGCAAGGAGATCCAACCAGTCCATCCTAAAGGAAATCAGTCCTGAATATTCATTGGAAGGACTGATGCTGAAACTGAAACTCCACCTGATGTGAAGAACTGACTCATCTGAAAAGACCCTGATGCTGGGAAAGATTGAAGGTGGGAGGAGAAGGGGACAACAGAGGATGAGATGGTTGGATGGCATCACCAACTCAATGGACATGAGTTTGAGTAAGCTCCGGTAGTTGGTGATGGACAGGGAAGCCTGGTGTGCTGCAGGCCATGGGGCTGTAAAAAGTCAGACATGACTGAGCAACTGAACTGAACACATGTGCACACATCTGCATTGGGTGTGCATGCCACGTGCACCTGTGTTTGTGTGTGTCTGTGTACACGCACACTGCTCTACATTACAAGAAAAGCTTGGAGATCCAAAACATGAGAGCATCTTGGGGAAACAAGATGTTGTTTCAGACCAATAAGTAAGTTAAAAAGCTGATAAAAAGATCATTCTAAAAGAAAAAACAGTTTTTATGATATGTCTATTTGAATTTTATGAAATATCACAAATTTCATAAAATTTCAAAAATAATTTTAATTTTAGATGAGTGTTGTGATGTAAATAAAATGAATGACATTGGCACAAACAAGATTTCTTTATTTTGAAAATACTGGCAGAATCACAGTTAAATGACATCCACATTTTGAGTTCTAAGAAGGGTTGCGGTATAGTAGACAAGACACATGTTAGGGACCTGATCCTGTCTCTTCTTTACTGACAATATAATTTAGTTTCATCACCAGTATAAAATGGGGACATTTCCACTCTGCTTACTTCAGATAGCTACTTAAAAGAGAATATAAAATAATCTATGTTTCTGTTGTTTGGAATATATGAAGTAATATGTAAGTGTAGGTTAGATGCAAAAAGTAATAAATTCACACATATTCCTAAGTCTTTCCTTCTGTTTTCTATCACAGACATTTGGTTGAAGGATGATGAGCTGAACTGAGTATTTTTTCTTTCATGAAATGGACCACAAGCAAATGGCATTCTAGAAGTCAGATGTCCAAATCGAATTTCACTGGGCTAAAATCATGGTGTCAGCAGCACTGGGCAGAGTGGTTTCTTTGCCTTTTCTAGCTTCTAGAGGCTACCTGCATTCCCTGGCTGCTGGCCCCTTTCTCCATCTTTAAAGCCCACAGCACAGCATGTGCAAACCAGTCTTGAGTGTTTGGGGTCTAACTCATAATGTTTACCTGGGCTGGGAAAATTATTAATT
This sequence comes from Raphicerus campestris, assembly GCA_006410735.1. Classification (NCBI taxonomy): domain Eukaryota; kingdom Metazoa; phylum Chordata; class Mammalia; order Artiodactyla; family Bovidae; genus Raphicerus; species Raphicerus campestris. The sequence goes on from SJYW01015389.1 coordinate 625,431, forward strand.
TAAACAGAAATTATTATTTTAAAAGTATTTTGAATTCTGTATGCTTAGACACACACACACACACGTGTTTAACACACTGCTATGTGTGTGCGAGCGTGTGTGTGCTTAGTCACTCACTCAGACGTGTTTAACTCTTTGCAGCCCAATGGACTGCATCCCACCAGGCTTCTCTGTCCATGGGATTTCCCAGACAAGAATACTGGAGTGGGTTGCCATTTTCTGTTTCAGGAGTTCTTCCCAACCCAGGAATTGAACCCTTGTCTACAGCATTGGCAGGTGGATTCTTTACCACTTAGCCACGTGGGAAGCCTCATTTTTATTTTTTAGAATTCTAATGAAACCAAAAAAAGCAGATGGGAACCTGGTCCATTAGTAGCCATCCTGTCAATAATTCAAAGAACTGCTATTTTACTTCTGAGTTTTAACTCTCTTAACTTAAATGTCATTTTCACATGGTCTTTGGTTAATTTAATTTTGTAAGAAATGATAAATTATTTTAGTATCTGACTTGTGCTAAAGCAAGACATCTGACTTACCATGACACTCACAGACAGAAAATTACTTGAGCTACTTATTCTAATATCATGGTTTAAAGCAATTTAAACATTAAAAGTCAGCAGCAAATCATTTAAATAATAACCAAAACTTATTCAAATTTATACTCATGCGTTAGGCTTGGCTCTAACCTTTTAATTGCATTAACTCATTTAACCCTGAATGGAACATTATGAGTTATGAAATACCTGCTGATTCTAGCTCAGAAACAACACTTCACTTCTACAATCAAGACAAAAGCAAACTATATGGGCCCTGTATTATAATTTTATTTCACTTTCTTTAGACCTCAGTTTCTCATCAACTGTTATTTGGTATTTTTTAGAATAAAAATATCTCAGCCTTTGATAATAAGTCAGCAGTTAAGGAGAAAAATGATTTCCTCTAGGCCTCTACATTTACAATGTCTAAATGTGCCAAAATTAGAAATGAATTCTATAGTGAGTTCTAGACTGCTGTATCATGTACATGCCAAACTTAGTTGGTTAAGCAGGTTCAGTGTAGTTGATCCTTTAAGTTGTATATAGTAATAAAATTATTTGGTTCTTAAATAACAAGTAATGAGAGTATAATTTCCAGATGATTTAAGGAAAGTATCCATGAGATGAAGTCTTCTCCTTGCATATTTATCACTCATTTAACTTTTCAATCAACTCATCTTGACAGAAAACATTAAAAACACGGCTCTTCTCCTTCTGACACTGAATTTACCAAGATTAGAAGCAGAGGAAGGAGTCTACATCAGAATTAATCAGCAATCTCTTTTTAAAAAAATGAAATGAAAAAACTCCCCTAGTAGAACAGGCTGAATTGGATGTGCATTCAGGGGTGAAGGGTAAAATTGAAGTGAGAGAGGGAAAGAGTAGCAGGATCTCCCAGGGAAGGAAGGAAGAGAGGAGAACAGATCCTTAAAAGGTCCCACACAGTCCATTCCAGTTGCGCCATGTCCTGCTACTGTTAAACCTGGCACAGAGTTTTATATTAATATAGACTAAAGAAAGCTTAAATTCAATAATTAATAACTGAATATCAATTATTCAACTATTTAAAGTTTTGTACATGCATTATATGCCAAGTATCATTCTAGGTACCAAGTCTATATTTTAAGGTACCCATAAAAAAATCTAGTAATGTTATTAGGGCATTAATAATTAATCATCCCTCCCCCCATTTTACAATTTTAATTAAAAATAAGCCAAATTTGGCTTACTGGGCTCTAAAGGACCACGGGAAGAGAGAGGAGCGAACCCTCAAGCAACAAAAGTTAGCTTACAGCAGTCTTCTAAGCACCTCATCATCACTCTGTTTTACATCATAATAAAATGATTCCTGCAATTTGCATTTGGTATCAGTTTCAGATTTGTCTCAGATACATTCACTGGCTTTATCTTTTGCACAATCACAAAATTTGTTTCTTTTCACAATTGACTGTATTGTGTGTTTCCTGTTTATCTTCTATGAGAAGGTTTCTCATGAACAACAGTCAAATCTATTCAACCTTGTAAACTCTACACCTAACATAGTACCTGAAACAAGAGGAAGGACACTGAAGTAACGTTCTTACAATGAATGAGCTAATAAATAGTAAGTGCCATGCAGAGGTAAACAAGAGTTTGCTTAATTCACCCAATAACTGTGCATTTTGTCAGTAAATGAGACAGGTGCACAGACAAGTCAGGAACAATTACATCCACCTTTAGCCTTTGGAAATACAATCAAGAAAAGTGCACTCTCTGAGGCTGAAGTTGGTTAACATTAACATATATAACAGCAAATTAGACCCTGAGATAAATATTTAAAGTGGTTTCTCTCAACCTGAAATCCTTGGATGTGCTCTTAAGGATCTCTGAATTCGCTGAGAACTTTTTAAATTTGGCATTTTTATGCAAGTGCCAACTTAAAGTTAATAGACATATATGCTGGATCATCTGGATAATCACATTTAATTAAATATCATCCAGCAATTTCTTGTTCTCATATTCTTGATTGATTCCCAAGGATCATTTAAAGGAACATGAATTTTTAATGCAGTATTTCTGAACATGAAGCATACAGATATATTCTCACGGTTCTCAAAACAGACTCCTTCTCTAAGTAGAAGAAATATGGCCTCGAGAGATGGTTCGTAAACATAACCTAATGAAACTTGGGTTGCTCCATTTAGAAAGTAGAACAGATGCTTGAGGAGGCAAGATAAGAACTACTCAGCCATAAAAAGAAACAAATTTGAGTCAGTTGTGAGGTGAATGAACCTAGAGCCTGTTATAGAAGCCAGAGAAAAACAAATATAATAATGCATATATATATATATATATATATATGGAATCTAGAAAAAGAGTACAGATGAGCCTGTTTACAGGGAAGAAATGGAGATGCAGCCATAGGGAACAGAACTGTGGACACAGCAGGGGAAGGAGAGGGGTGGGACTGATTGAGAAAGTAGCATAGACATCATGTGTAAAAGGAAGCATGTAGTAGGAAGCTGCTGCGTATCACAAGGAGCCCAGCCTGATGATTTGTGATGACCCAGAGGGGTGGGATGGGAGAGGGGAATGAAGCTCAAGAGGGAGGCCCCTGCATATATGACTGATGGGGGCTGTTGTTCAGCAGAAGCCAACACAACATTGTAAAGCAATTATCCTCCAATTAAAATAAAAGAAACTTCCTAAGCATTAGAAGCTTTACTATGTCCCAGAGAATTATAAATTACCTGAAATGAATAATGATAATATTGATCATATTGGAAGGAATACACTTGTTAGAATTTATCCAGAATTTGTCCATCCAGCTACTCTGCTGCTGCTGCTGCTGCTAAGTCGCTTCAGTAGTGTCCAACTCTGTGCGACCCCATAGACGGCAGCCCACCAGGCTCCCCTATCCCTGGGATTCTCCAGGCAAGAACACTGGAGTGGGGNGCAATCTCTTTTTAAAAAAATGAAATGAAAAAACTCCCCTAGTAGAACAGGCTGAATTGGATGTGCATTCAGGGGTGAAGGGTAAAATTGAAGTGAGAGAGGGAAAGAGTAGCAGGATCTCCCAGGGAAGGAAGGAAGAGAGGAGAACAGATCCTTAAAAGGTCCCACACAGTCCATTCCAGTTGCGCCATGTCCTGCTACTGTTAAACCTGGCACAGAGTTTTATATTAATATAGACTAAAGAAAGCTTAAATTCAATAATTAATAACTGAATATCAATTATTCAACTATTTAAAGTTTTGTACATGCATTATATGCCAAGTATCATTCTAGGTACCAAGTCTATATTTTAAGGTACCCATAAAAAAATCTAGTAATGTTATTAGGGCATTAATAATTAATCATCCCTCCCCCCATTTTACAATTTTAATTAAAAATAAGCCAAATTTGGCTTACTGGGCTCTAAAGGACCACGGGAAGAGAGAGGAGCGAACCCTCAAACAACAAAAGTTAGCTTACAGCAGTCTTCTAAGCACCTCATCATCACTCTGTTTTACATCATAATAAAATGATTCCTGCAATTTGCATTTGGTATCAGTTTCAGATTTGTCTCAGATACATTCACTGGCTTTATCTTTTGCACAATCACAAAATTTGTTTCTTTTCACAATTGACTGTATTGTGTGTTTCCTGTTTATCTTCTATGAGAAGGTTTCTCATGAACAACAGTCAAATCTATTCAACCTTGTAAACTCTACACCTAACATAGTACCTGAAACAAGAGGAAGGACACTGAAGTAACGTTCTTACAATGAATGAGCTAATAAATAGTAAGTGCCATGCAGAGGTAAACAAGAGTTTGCTTAATTCACCCAATAACTGTGCATTTTGTCAGTAAATGAGACAGGTGCACAGGCAAGTCAGGAACAATTACATCCACCTTTAGCCTTTGGAAATACAATCAAGAAAAGTGCACTCTCTGAGGCTGAAGTTGGTTAACATTAACATATATAACAGCAAATTAGACCCTGAGATAAATATTTAAAGTGGTTTCTCTCAACCTGAAATCCTTGGATGTGCTCTTAAGGATCTCTGAATTCGCTGAGAACTTTTTAAATTTGGCATTTTTATGCAAGTGCCAACTTAAAGTTAATAGACATATATGCTGGATCATCTGGATAATCACATTTAATTAAATATCATCCAGCAATTTCTTGTTCTCATATTCTTGATTGATTCCCAAGGATCATTTAAAGGAACATGAATTTTTAATGCAGTATTTCTGAACATGAAGCATACAGATATATTCTCACGGTTCTCAAAACAGACTCCTTCTCTAAGTAGAAGAAATATGGCCTCGAGAGATGGTTCGTAAACATAACCTAATGAAACTTGGGTTGCTCCATTTAGAAAGTAGAACAGATGCTTGAGGAGGCAAGATAAGAACTACTCAGCCATAAAAAGAAACAAATTTGAGTCAGTTGTGAGGTGAATGAACCTAGAGCCTGTTATAGAAGCCAGAGCAAAACAAATATAATAATGCATATATATATATGGAATCTAGAAAAAGAGTACAGATGAGCCTGTTTACAGGGAAGAAATGGAGATGCAGCCATAGGGAACAGAACTGTGGACACAGCAGGGGAAGGAGAGGGGTGGGACTGATTGAGAAAGTAGCATAGACATCATGTGTAAAAGGAAGCATGTAGTAGGAAGCTGCTGCGTATCACAAGGAGCCCAGCCTGATGATTTGTGATGACCCAGAGGGGTGGGATGGGAGAGGGGAATGAAGCTCAAGAGGGAGGCCCCTGCATATATGACTGATGGGGGCTGTTGTTCAGCAGAAGCCAACACAACATTGTAAAGCAATTATCCTCCAATTAAAATAAAAGAAACTTCCTAAGCATTAGAAGCTTTACTATGTCCCAGAGAATTATAAATTACCTGAAATGAATAATGATAATATTGATCATATTGGAAGGAATACACTTGTTAGAATTTATCCAGAATTTGTCCATCCAGCTACTCTGCTGCTGCTGCTGCTGCTAAGTCGCTTCAGTAGTGTCCAACTCTGTGCGACCCCATAGACGGCAGCCCACCAGGCTCCCCTATCCCTGGGATTCTCCAGGCAAGAACACTGGAGTGGGGTGCCATTGCCTTCTCTGTTTAGCTACTCTAGCTTGAGTGAAACCAGTAACTGTGCCCAGCCCAACATTTTTGTTAACTTCTGTCCAACTGCAACTGACACAGCCATAATTTGTCCCCTGAATAAGTATGTGCAACACAGTGGATTTTCTCTGATATCATTTGAGCCTAAAGTAGTCTTGCTTTGAGGAAGAGAACTACACTGTGAAGGTTATATATATAAAGTACATAGACAGTGATGAGCATGTACCCGGCATGCAATAAAGTATTATTTAATACCATAGGAGTTGGACTGTGAAGAAGGCTGAGTGCCAAAGAATTGATGCTTTTGAACTGTGGTGTTGGAGAAGACTCTTGAGAGTCCCTTGGACTACAAGGAGATCCAACCAGTCCATTCTGAAGGAGATC
>SJYW01015389.1:644666-677034 GCA_006410735.1 Raphicerus campestris
TCAAAAGCAGAGACATTACTTTGCCAGCAAAGGTCCATCTAGTCAAGGCTATGGTTTTTCCAGTGGTCATGTATGGATGTGAGAGTTGGACTGTGAAGAAGGCTGAGCACTGAACAATTGATGCTTTTGAACTGTGGTGTTGGAGAAGACTCTTGAGAGTCCCTTCGACTGCCAGGAGATCCAAACAGTCCATCCTAAAGGAGATCAGCCCTGAGTGTTCATTGGAAAGACTGACGCTGAAGCTGAAACACCAATACTTTAGCCACCTCATGTGAAGAGTTGATTCATTGGAAAAGACTCTGATGCTGGGAGGGATTGGGGGCAGGAGGAGAAGGGGATGACAGAGGATGAGATGGCTGGATGGCATCACTGACTCAACGGACATGAGTTTGAGTAGACTCCGGGAGTTGGTGATGGACAGGGAGGCCTGGCGTGCTGTGATTCATGGGGTTGCAAAGAGTTGCACACAGCTGAGTGACTGAACTGAACTGAACTGAATGCATGCTTCCGTGTAAAGAGTAACATTCCCTCTTCATAAAGTATTCCAAAGCATTTCCTCCTTCTGCCCTTGCTCCCTTTCAGTTTAAGGGCTACTTGTCTTCGCTATTACTCCTAATCAGTCCTCTTCCCTCAAATTAAAGCCAAAGCTCCTGAAATAGCCTATATGCTCTTTGGTGCCGCCCTGGGCTCTCCCCTGACCTTCTCTTCCCCTCCCTCATGCTCCTCAAGCTACCCTGGTCTCAAACACGCCAGGCACACTCCTCACTTGGGGCTTTCTCTCTGCTAAGGCTTCTTTTACAATGTACTCCCTGGGATTAACATATATGCACTACTGATACTACGGATAAAGTAGGTCACTAAGGAGAAGCTACTGTAGAGCTCAGGGAACTCTGCTCTGTGCTCTGCAGTGACCTAAATGGGAAGCAAACCCCCACAGGAGGGGATATATGTATTTACAGCTGGTTCACTTTTCTGTACAGCAGAAACTAACACAGCATTGCAGAGCAACGACACTCCAATAAAAAGTAAAAAATAAAATAAAATGTACTCCCTCCAAACAAAGCCGAGTCTCCTTGCTCAACTCTTTCAGGTCTTCTAACCACCCCGCCTTCAATAACATGCTGCTCTCCATCCCCCTCCCTTTCTTCGTCCTGGCTGTAGTTTTCTCCTTGTCATCTATTGCCATCTCTCTTCCCACATATTTTACTTTTTCCCTTGGTGACCATCTGTCTCCTCTCAGGCAGACTGTAAGCTACATGAGGGCAGGTTTTGCCTTTCCCTTTATGGCATCTAGAATTCTGCCTGCCACATAGTAAACATACAATATGTGCTTGAATAAACAGATAAACAAATGGTACGCTTGCATTCAGACTGGCAGAAAGGCTGCTATGAGGGTAAAATCTGAGATGACCTAGGGAGGAATGAGCGACTGCCTGGTTGTTATGTTTAAAAATCAACACCTTTTAAGTCATAGAAAGCAAGCACTGAAGAATATTCTTAGAATACAAATTGTTCTGTTCAGCCTAAATCACTTAGCAAAGTACTTAAGAAGACAGTCACAGGAATAATCTGCAGGAAGCTACCGCTGGGAGTTTTTAAGTGAAAAGTGTGAAAGTGTTAGTTGCTCGGTCTTCTCTGACACTATGCTACCCCATGGACTGCAGCCCACCAGACTCCTCTGTCCATGGGATTCTCCAGGCAGGAATACTGGAGCAGGTTGCCATGTCCTTCTCTTGGGGATCTTCCCGACCTAGAGATAGAACTTGGGCCTCCTGCATTGCAGGCAGACTCTTTGTCATCTGAGCCACCAGGGAAAGCTGTTTTAAAGTGAAAGAAGGGATTTCCCTGGTGGTACAGTGGCTAAGACTCCACACTCCCAATGCAGAGGGCCTGGGTTCAATCCCCGGTCAGGGAACTAATCCCACATGCTTGCAACTAAGAGCTGGTGCAGCCAAATAAATAAATAAATATATTTTAAAAAATAAAAATAAAAAAAATAAAGTGAAAGAAGAGTTACATTTCAAACATTTCATAAATCTGGGTGGTTACACATGGAAACAAAGCTTTTTAGAGCTATGGAGAAGTAGCTGAGGAAAAGTCTTCACTGGAATTTCTTTACATTGAATGACTTAACTCTGAAACTAAAAATTCTAAGTGCTCATTCAAATCCAATGTGAGTCAACACTACTCAGTATAAAGCAAGAATGAGTGTTAATGTATTGAAGAAAATCAGAGAATGATGCAGAATCCAATAACAAAAGAGTGTACCTAACCTGAATCAGAAAAACGCACCACCTTTTGCTTCCTCTAAATGAGGTGTCACAATGAACTCATAGATATACACCTAGATTATTTGTACAAATATTTGTACCTCATTTAACTTGTTAGAAAACTGTGTGTAGTTCATTTCATATTCCATTAATTTTATGAATTCAGTTCTCAACTATTCATTTTTCTTTTTATCTTTATAAAGTCCCAGGCTAACAATTGTTTTTGGCATTTTTAAAAAGAAGTTCTGACCAGATGGAGCCAAATGACATTTATAAAAAAAGATTTTTGTCCCCAAAAAGATTTTCCGTTAAAACAACCCATGTAAACAGTAACTGTTACAAAATTACTACTAAATGGGATCTTTCCTATTTGATGACACAGGCTATGATAATACCTTTTATGTTCTGCCTATGAGAACCAGCACTACTTTTACTAAAGCTTAGGTTGAGAATCAATATAAAAATGTTACATTGTAACAAGGATTATAATTTGCTAATATTTTTAGAAGGCTTGCTCTGTTAAGCATTTTGCAAACATCATATTTAATTATCATAAAAGCCCTATGACTTCAGTGTTGTTATGATCACTATTTTATAGTTGAGAAAACAGTTGAGTCGTGGAGAAGTTGACTGCCCAGGGTCAGGTAGCTGAGAGGTGGCTAAAATGAGAATTTGGATTTCAGCACCCACACTTTTACTGTGGCTTCCAAAAAGGCTGTGTGGTCTGAGTCGTAACTATGTGAGCTTATGATAAAGTCATTATTGGGTGCACCGACGTTGCCCTCTGCTTTTGATAAATGAAACATAGGCTGTAACTGATATTTTGCACTTTATCACTTCAGTGGTAAAAATGTCAAGATCAAAAATCAGAACACTTTCAGAACTGTTAACCTTTAAGGTAATAGTTAGAATTATGTCTAATAAATGATATGTGATATCCTTCACTCTGAAGTCATTGCAGTGGAACCAATAAATTTTGTACATGGTGACAGTATCTGAACCTTCAGAGGCTTTTATTGATGTGTGTGCTGTGCTTAGTCAGGTGCTCAGTCAGGTCCAACTCTTTGTGACCCCATAGACTATAGCCTGCCAGACACCGCTGTCCATGGGGATTCTCCAGGCAAGAATACTGGATGGGACTGCCATGCACTCCTCCAGGGGATCTTCCCAACCCAGGGATCAAACACAGGTCTCCTGCGTTACAGGCGGATTCTTTATCATCTGAGCCACAGGCTGGCTGTAAAATCTTATGAAAAGGTCATAGAGGCTATTTTTAATATCTAGATGTTAACTTTGTTTATAATATTATCTTATGAACAATTACTAAGTAAATATAAAATAAGTACACATGAGTTTCAAAAATAAGGAGCAAAAGCTGAGATTTATTCTCTTTTTCTGAATGTACAAGAGATAAATAATACATTACCAGCTTAATCTTTTAAGAAAAATGAAAGTTAAAAAAATTGTGATTGTTATGAAAAGAGAAAAATGAAAATTCAGTTCTTTTTTTAAAGAAATCTATCTTATGGCAAATTTTGAATTTTTCTCATATCCTTTAAATGAAAGTAGAAGCCAAATGGCATTTTTCAGTTAAATTTCAAAATTTTCATGGTACTTATGAGACCAATTTCATAAAGAAAAGGACTTTCATCCATATTTTAGTTTAAGGAATCTTAGCACGCCAACACACATGGTATTTTTGGGAAGCTGGTGCAGCCCAGATTGCCTTTCATTGAGAAATACAACAGGGTACAGAAAGTCCTGGTTTCTATGTTACATGTCATAACGCTCCCCAGAAGCTCAGGCTTATGAACAACATGTGCCATATTAGCTTTGAGATTTTATATATTTAGAAATAGCAATACTTTAGCTAAAGAGTTACCTTTTTGCTCTCCTGGATGTTTGGGAATTATTTCTGTTCTATATTTTATTTGAGTTTTAGTAGTAATCCTGGTGGTGGTGCTCTTTGACTTAAAAGTTCCCTTTACATATTATGCTAATCTGTGGATGAATAAGGTTCTTTTTATACCAGCAACATTACATTAAAAATAAGATTTGAGCTTTAAAATAAAGGGCAGCACCACAGCAAATTTTGAAGGGCAGATTCAAACATCTCAGGAAGATTACAAGTTGAAAGAGGACAGACTATGTGAGAACAGACCTCTATGACCCTGGGGACATCACTTAACTACTTATGGACTCTTTCTGTATTTGTAAACTCAGGGGAGTGTCTCTCTTACATTTGTCTCTGCTGATTGATGAATTATCAGGCCACCAACACAAAGCCTGATATGTAGTAACTAACTAGTTAGCATTTGTCACTTCATTTGCCTAATCTCTATTTGATGTACATTCCTGAATGGTATTAAAAAAGAGCAAACACCAGACAACAATATTTATTTTCAGTTCAGTTCAGTCACACTCATTCGTGTCTGACTCTTTGCGACCCCATGAATCGCAGCACGCCAGGCCTCCCTGTGCATCACGAACTCCTGGAGTTCACTCAAACTCATGTCCATCGACTCAGTGATACCATTCAGCCATCTCATCCTCTGTCGTCCCCTTCTCCTCCTGCCCCCAATCCCTCCCAGAATCAGGTCTTTTCCACCTTCGCATGAGGTGGCCAAAGTATTGGAGTTTCAGCTTCAACATCAGTTCTTCCAATGAACACCCAGGACTGATCTCCTTTAGAATGGACTGGTTGGATCTCCTTGCAGTCCAAGGATGCTCAAGAGTCTTCTCCAACACCATAGTTCAAANCTCTGTTTCATTTATTTCTACCATTCTATTTTCTACCTCACTTATCCTATCTTCTGCCTCTGTTATTCTGTTGGTTCCCTCCAGAGTGTTTTTGATCTCATTTATTGCATTATTCATTATATATTGACCCTTTTTTATTTCTTCTAGGTCCTTGTTAAACCTTTCTTGCATTTTCTCTATCCTTGTCTCCAGGCTATTTATCTGTGACTCCATTTTGTTTTCAAGATTTTGGACCATTTTCACTATCATTATTTGGAATTCTTTATTAGGTAGATTCCCTATCTCTTCCTCTTTGGTTTGGTTTGGTGGGCATTTATCCTGTTCCTTTACCTGCTGGGTATTTCTCTGCCTTTTCATCTTGTTTATATTGCTGTGTTTGGGGTGGCCTTTCTGTATTCTGGCAGTTTGTGGTTCCTCTTTATTGTGGAGGTTCCTTACTGTGGGTGGGGTTGGATGGGTGGCTTGTCAAGGTTTCCTGGTTTGGGAAGCTTGTGTTGATGTCTGGTGGGTGGAGCTGGATTTCTTCTCTCTGGAGTGCAATGAAGTGTCCAGTAATGAGTTGTGAGATGTCAGTGGGTTTGGTGTCACTTTGGGCAGCCTGTATATTGAAGCTCAGGGCTATGTTCCTGTGCTGATGGAGAATTTGCGTGGTACGTCTTGCTCTGAGACTTGTTGGCCCTTGGTTAGTGCTTGGTTTCAGTGTAGGTATGGAGGCTTTCGATGAGCTCCTATTGACTAATGTTCCCTGGAGTCAGGAGTTCTCTGGTGTTCTCAGGATTTGGACTTAAGCCTCCTGCCTCTGGTTTTCAGTATTATTCTTACAGTAGCCTCAAGACTTCTCCATCTATACAGCACTGATGATAAAACATCTAGTTCAAGGATGAAAAGTTTCTCCACAGTGAGGGATACCCAGAGAGGTTCACAGAGTTACACTGAGAAGAGAAGAGGGAGGAGGGAGATAGAGGTGACTAGGAGGAGAAGAGAGGGAATCAAAAGGGGAGAGAGCAAGCCAGCCAGTAATCACTTCCTTATGTGCTTTCCACAGTCTGGACCACTCAGAGATGTTCACGGAGTTACACAGAGAAGAGAAGAGGAGGAAGGAGACAGAGATGGCCAGGAGGATAAAGGGGGGAATCAAAAGGAAAGAGACAGACCCACCCAGTAATCAGTTCCCTAAGTGTTCTCCACAGCCCAGAGCACATAAAGAGATTCAGAGAATTGGATAGAGAAGAGAAGGGGGAAGGAGGAGATAGAGGCGACCTGGTGGAGAAAAAGAAGAGTCCAAAGTGGGAGAGAGCAGTCAGGCCAGTAATCTCACTCCCAAGTAAAAGTGGGTACTGAAGATTGGGTTCTTAAAGGTACAAAATTGATAACATATACCAAAAAGCAAAGATTAAAAATCTAGAGTAGAGGTTGGTTTCTCAAAAATACAATATTACAGAAAAAAACAAAGTCACAAAAATTATTATATTTATATATATATATATATATATATGAAGTTTGCTTTAAAAAATTGGGTCTTTCTTTTTGCAAAGTAATAGTAGGTTATAAAAATGAAGATTAAAGGAGTAATAGAGGACTTAAATTTTTTTTAATTTAAAGAATGATAGTAGTAAAAATAAATCTCGGACTTTCTCTGGTGTTGTTGTGGACAGTGTGGGGTCAGTTCATTTTCAGATAGATCCTTGATCCGGCTTATACTTCTCAAGATCTATGGGCCCCTTCCTATGTAGTCAGTGCTAACTACAGGGTTTTAATCTGTTGCACCTGTCGCTTCCAAGGCAAGTCCCTCTGTTTTAGCTTCTGTTTGCTGGTCTCTTCAGTGTCTAATTTCCGCCCTGACACAAGGGGGCAGTGGTGGACACTTTTTTAGGCTCACTTGTTCAGCCTTGCTGCGGGGAGGGAGGAGCACTGCAAACAGATAACACTGGCGTGTGCTCACAGTGTCTCAGCCACACTGGGTCTGCCCCCGCTCAAGGTGTGTGTGCGCTTTGCGGGTCTACACTGCTTAGGTTGCTCTGCCGGGAACTGTCTGAGGCCGGCCCTGGGTTGTTTGCGCTTCCCCAGCNGTGTCTCAGCCACACTGGGTCTGCCCCCGCTCAAGGTGTGTGTGCGCTTTGCGGGTCTACACTGCTTAGGTTGCTCTGCCGGGAACTGTCTGAGGCCGGCCCTGGGTTGTTTGCGCTTCCCCAGCTCTAAGCTGCTCAGGTTCAGGTACTCGTGTAGTCCTCAGAGGCGTAGACTCAGTTGGGCCTGCGTTTTGTGCCCTTCCCAGGTCCGAGCAGCTCAGGTGACCAGGTGCTTGGTGAGCACAGTCGCTGTGACTTATCACCTCCCCTGTTCCTGCCACTCAGTTTTCTGGGTGTACAACCAGCACACCTTCTCAGGTGTGCCATGTGTGTCTTCTGGGGAGCTGATCTTTGGCTGCGATCGCTCAGCAGATGTCCACCGTCCAGAATCCCAAGAAGTCTTGGTTAGCAGTGAAGCCTGCTTGCAGTTTGGTAGAGGATGCCTCTGTGGGGCCGCGATTGCCCCCTTCCGGCTCTGGCTGCCCTCTCCTGCCTGTCTCCGGTGGGGGATGGGCCGGTCCACAGCCAGCTACCTCTGCTCAGTTTGCTACCTCAAGTTAGGTCCCTCAGATTGCCCTCAGGGCATTCAGGCCCGGTCCTTACTCTAAGCAATGCAGCCCGTGCCTCCCTGCCCAGCCCCCGCTTGCTAGTGGTGGATGCTGGCATCTGTGCTGCTTCTCCATTGGGGGAGTTACCATTGGGCACGTAATCTATGGGTTTTAATTATTTATTTATTTTTCCTCCCAGTTATGTTGCCTTCTGAGGTTCCAAGACTCGCCACAGACTCACCAGTGAGAGTGTTTCCTGGTGTTTGGAAACTTCTCTCTTTTTTAAGACTCCCTTCCCAGGACGGATCTCTATCCGTACCTCTTCTGTCNTTATCGAGCCCACCTTTGCATGAAATGTTCCCTTGGTATCTCTCATTTTCTTGAAGAGATCTCTAGTCTTTCCCATTCTGATGTATTCCTCTGTTTCTTTGCATTGCTCACTGAGGAAGGCTTTCTTATCTCTCCTTGCTATTCTTTGCAACTCTGCATTACTTTATTACCTGGTTAAATTCTGGTGAATGAGGAGAATCAACCTTATACTTTGCAAGGAGGTCTACTTCAATTGTACTGGTTCTCAGTGGATTATACACAGTAATTGCAGTTAGAATATGTAGACCTTAGAAAGTCCTTTCGTATTTCATATTTAATTTGCATTGCTGCTCAGTGTGTAAAATGGAACATATTATTATTTTCTCCTCTTAGAGATTAGAAAAATGTCACTTTCTAACTTGAAATGACTTGATGAAAGTGGAGACAGAACTTAAACTTGAGCTTCTGTGCTCTGAATTCTGTGTGATTTCATGACGTTATTGCCTTCTCACAAAAACAAATGTTCTTTTCTTTTATAGTAACATGTTAGTGGACCCTGGGCCACAAGAAAAATATGTTAAGCTACTAAAAACTTTTCTAGGTAACTCAAGAAGTTAGGTTCATAACTCTATAAAGCAGATAAGAAGTCAGCATTTACTGCTGAGAGTTTTTCTTAAAAAAAAAAATAAAATCCTACGATCTTTTATATGATTAAGATATTTCTTATATTTTAGGGTAAAGTGGACTTGGTTTGACTGAGGTTCATGTCGTTTTCCTTGGGTTCCTCTTCTGGCATCACTTATGATGATTTTATCTAAATGAACTAATACTTCAAACAGTTTCATGCCTTTTTTCTAGCATATTACAAATACAGAATGTTAATGAATTGGTATTAAAATTGGGAGAATGTATTTAATGTACTTGAAAAAACTCTAAAATAACATGTTAAAATATTTAAACAGTTTATATTCATTTTCCACAGGCAGTTTTGGAAGAAGTTCATATGTCTATACAGGAATTTGGAGGAAGTTCATACATCTATATAGGAATATTATATAGTCAAAGCTATATTTTTCCAATAGTCATGTTTGGATATGAGAGTTGGACCATACAGATGGCTGAGTGCCAGAGAATTGATGCTTTTGAATTGTGGTGCTGGAGAAGACTCTTGAGAATCTCTTAAGCTACAAAGAGATCAAACCAGTCAATCCTAAGGGAAATCAACCTAGAGTACTCATTGGAAGGACTGATGCTGAAGCTGAAGCTCCAATACTTTGGTCACCTGATATGAAGAGCTGACTCATTGGAAAAAACCCTAATGCCTTTATCCTAGTATATAANTTAAACAGTTTATATTCATTTTCCACAGGCAGTTTTGGAAGAAGTTCATATGTCTATACAGGAATTTGGAGGAAGTTCATACATCTATATAGGAATATTATATAGTCAAAGCTATATTTTTCCAATAGTCATGTTTGGATATGAGAGTTGGACCATACAGATGGCTGAGTGCCAGAGAATTGATGCTTTTGAATTGTGGTGCTGGAGAAGACTCTTGAGAATCTCTTAAGCTACAAAGAGATCAAACCAGTCAATCCTAAGGGAAATCAACCTAGAGTACTCATTGGAAGGACTGATGCTGAAGCTGAAGCTCCAATACTTTGGTCACCTGATATGAAGAGCTGACTCATTGGAAAAAACCCTAATGGTGGGAAAGATTGAAGGAAAAAGAAGGAGGCAGTAGATGAGATTGGTAAATAGCATCACCAACTCAATGCACGTGAAACTGAGCAAACTCCAGGAGATGATAAAGGACAGCAGAGCCCTGCGTGCAGTAATCCATGGGGTCACAGGGTCGGACATGACTTGGAGACTGAACAACAACAAGAGTAGGAATTTGGATGTTCTTTCTCGTTTAACATATGAAAACCCCAAATTATTTGTTCAAAAAATACTAGAAACATATCAAATAAAAGAATTCATAATGAAATATAAGATAGATAAGAAATGGAAGTATAAAATGTGAAGATCTTATATACTAGGATAAAGGCATTTGGGTTGATTCCATATGTCAGTGCCAATAACTATGTAAGGTCTGCTATTTTATCTTACCTATAAGCTAAACTGTTAAACTGCTACTGCTTCCTGATGCTAGAAGACACGTATCTCCCAGAGGAGAGACAATGGACTTCATGCATGCATTAAAATTTTAATGCATAAAATTATTAAAATAAGTCGCATCAGTCGTGTCCAACTCTTTGCGACCCTACGGACTGTAGCCTGCCAGGCTGCTCTATCCATAGGATTTCCCAGGCAAGAATCCTGGAGTAGGTTGCCATGTCCTACTGAGGGGGTCTTCCCGACCTAGGAATTGAACCTGAATCTCCTGAGGCTCCTGCATTGCAGGTAGATTCTTTACTATTGAGACACAAGGGAAGCTCAATGGACTTCAGAATCGGCTGCCTGTCAACATTCTGCCTACACCAGTTCCCTATGTCCCCTCCCAATCCCAAGGAAGTTACACAGAGGAACATGGATACCTGTGCATACCATGGGTTATCTTAAAGAAGAATTAACCTTTAGGGATTCACAGCTTTTAAACTAAAAGTGAATAAGCCTATATTTTCTCTGAAGGAATGAGCTACCTAATCCCTTAAGGTTGCTCACTGCAAACACTACCCTGAGATGTGCCCCAGATAAACAGCATTCAATGTCTTTCATTCTTATCACACCCAAAGGAATATATAGGGATGCTCAGGGTTATAGCAGATTGATTCCTAAAAGCAAGCAGCACTCAATATTTTTTATGCCAAGAGATATACTNAAGAATCCTGGAGTAGGTTGCCATGTCCTACTGAGGGGGTCTTCCCGACCTACGAATTGAACCTGAATCTCCTGAGGCTCCTGCATAGCAGGTAGATTCTTTACTATTGAGACACAAGGGAAGCTCAATGGACTTCAGAATCGTCTGCCTGTCAACATTCTGCCTACACCAGTTCCCTATGTCCCCTCCCAATCCCAAGGAAGTTACACAGAGGAACATGGATACCTGTGCATACCGTGGGTTATCTTAAAGAAGAATTAACCTTTAGGGATTCACAGCTTTTAAACTAAAAGTGAATAAGCCTATATTTTCTCTGAAGGAATGAGCTACCTAATCCCTTAAGGTTGCTCACTGCAAACACTACCCTGAGATGTGCCCCAGATAAACAGCATTCAATGTCTTTCATTCTTATCACACCCAAAGGAATATATAGGGATGCTCAGGGTTATAGCAGATTGATTCCTAAAAGCAAGCAGCACTCAATATTTTTTATGCCAAGAGATATACTTCCCTAAAGGACAAGAAATATTGCTGTTGGTGACAATACTTCCTATGGTGGAAAGTCTTGGGAGGAGCAAGGAAAATCCTTCACCCTTTGCAAAAGTCTGCAGGTAATTTTTATATAACAACCACACTGATCTAAGCATTGGTAGCCATAGAAAGTTTGGGGGTAGAGGTGTACCATAAGAATATTGTTATTTTAGAAAGATGACTCAAGACAGCATAGAGATTGACCAGAGTGACAAGATGAAAAGAGAACCTAATTAAGCAGGCTCTTACGGCAACTTATGGTGAGTGACTGTGGGTTAATGCAAATTTGTGGATGTGGAAAATGAACCAGGAAAGGAGTGCTGGACTGAAGTAGGGGAGAAGACAAGGGTAGAAACCTGTTGGAACTAAATATTAGTAAGGAAATTGACTATGCTAAAGCCTTTCACTGTGTGGATCACAACAAACTGTGGGATGTTCTTAAAGAAATGGGAATATCAGACCACCTTACCTGCCTCCTGAGAAACCTGTATGCAGGACAAGAAGCAACAGTTAGAACCAAACATGGAACAACAGACTGGTTCAAAACTGGGAAAGGAGTATGTCAAGGCTGTATATTATCACCCTGCTTATTTAACTTATTATATGCAGAGTACATCATGCAAAATGCTGGGCTGGATGAAGCACAAGCTGGAATCAAGATTTCCGGGAGAAATATCAACAACCTAAGATATGCAGATGATACCACTTTAATGACAGAAAGTGAAGAGGAACTAAAGAGTCTCTTGATGAAGGTGAAAGAGGAGAGTGAAAAAGCTGGCTTAAAACTCAACATTCAAAAAACAAAGATCATGGCATCCAGTCCAATCACTTCATAGCAAATAGATGAGGAAAACATGGAAACAGTGTCAGATTTCTTTTTCTTGGGCTCCAAAATCAATGCAGATGGTGACTGCAACATGAAATTAAAAGATGCTCCTTGGAAGAATAGCTATGACAAACTTAGTGTATCAAAAAGCAGAGATATCACTCTGCTGACAAAGGTCCATATAGTCAAAGCCATGGTTTTTCCAGTAGTCATGTATGCTTGCGAGAGTTGGATCATAAACAAGGCTGAATGCCAAAAAATTGATACTTTTGAAATGTAGTGCTGGAGAAGACTCTTGAGAGTCTCTTGGACAACAAGGAGACCAAATCAGTCAATCCTAAAGGAAATCAACCTTGAATATTCATTGAAAGGACTAACGCTGAAGCTGAAGCTCTAATACTTTGGCCATCTGATGGGAAGAGCGACTCACTTGAAAAGACCTGATGCTGGGAAAGACTGAAGGCAGAAGGAGAAAAGGGTGACAGAGGATGAGATGGCATCACCGACTCAATGGACATGAGTGTAAGCAAACTCAGGGAGATAGTGATGGACAGAGAAGCCTAGCATGCTGCAATTCATGGGGTCACAAAGAGTCAGACACGACTTCGCAACTGAACAAAAAAAAGAAAATCAGCAGTTAGGAATTTGGGAGGAGAGCAAGTCTGAGTATGACAGGATGTCAGATTCAGTTTTTGAGAAGTTGTATTTGAAAGATTCACTAATTTCAGGGGACTACAGAATGAACATAACTGGGCTAAATACACATCAGGATATATATATATATATATATATATATCAGGATATATCACGACATTCTATAGATGATTTAGAACTAGACAATGAAATTCATCTCCTGCTAGCTTATAATTAGCCAGGATTATTCATTTCCCAGTTAGCTCTGTCATGCACATACACACACACACATCAGCAACATTTAGCACACTATAGTGAATACTGGAGTTCACGAGACACTTTTATTCATGGTATTAAAATCTTACAGAAAACACAAAAATCTCAACATTGCTGGGATCAAATAATATCCAAAATGTATAATACCATCTAAAGTCCTTAGCAAATGGATGTGATAAATGAATAATCCAAACACCTCATTTAAGCCAACAGTTTCAAACTGTTCTCACTCAAATCCATACTTTAAAAGTAATGGCAGGGTGGGGAGAGGTAAGTGGGTGCTAATTTTGATTTTATCCTTTTATTTCTCTATCCCAAGTTGTAATAATCAGTTACCCCCTGAATAAAAGGCTTAAAGCAGACAAGAATAGAAGCCAGCATCTGGATAACTAGTTGATAATAAATGAGCAGTATTTCAGCTAAGGGCGGCCCAGATCATTTCATAGGCAAACCTGATGTTCAATCATTTTTGATCTATCTACTTTGCTGGTATTATTAGCTCTAGACATGAATGTCTGAGGCTTCAAAAGTTGGTAAAGAGGCAAAAATAAACTTTCATAATTCTGGACTGGTGCTATTTTAGTAAATTTAACAAAAGACAAAAAACCCTGCTGGGCTTTTTGCGTGTATCTATAGGTAACAGGAGTGTCTTCGGTGTATAACACAGAGGCGGCTGCAGGGCGCTTACCTGGTTGCAGGTATTGATGTCTATGCCCCCCTTCAGATATTCCACGACTTTGTCTAAGTTGCCTGCTCTGGCGGCACGGAGGAAGCTTGCATTGCTGTCAGACTGTGAGAAACAGAAAAGAGCTTCAGTGAGTTACTGATAAAGTGCGAACATACCAAAAACAAAGAAACAAGAATGTCTGCACCACAGATCAGAAAAGGTTTGGTCGCAAAATAATTCAAACCTGAGTTTAAAACATGTAATAATAATTAGCAGGACAAGTGAGTAACCTCACAACATTTCTAGAGGGCTAAGGACATTAAGTTCAATGGGAATACATTCTGCTCTATTAAAGAATATAAAAGAACATTAAAATAAAAATAATTTTACTGCTTTATTCCAAATCTTTGGCTACATTTGAAGATGAATTTTTTACTACCCCCAAATCCACTGTTACGCATTCATTTTAGCTTCAGGAAGCTAGTGACTTTATACTGAGCCTAGTATGAAGCCAAAAAGGAATAAAAAACTGAAAAGAAATACAAGTTTCTGGGTTTCTTCTTTCTTCCTTGACTGGTTTTCAGATGCATCTACGGGCCACCTAGCAGTCATGTGTCCTTATGACAGCGGAAAAACAGAAAGCTGCAAGGATGCTTGGAGGAAAGCAGAGAGGGCTAGCTGGCACGTGTGGACTGGGCCAATGCAAATTTTGTGATCCTAGTGATTTTGGAAGAACAAGATTAAATTTAAATCAGTTGACATAATACCAGATTTGAATCTGTTGGTAAAAATGATCAGTCCGAGTGGAAACTGCCTTCTAAGTCCTCATCTTGAGTCCATTCCTCTCAAAACCTGATCCTGAGAAAATCAACTGAATCCCTCCACCCCCACCAAAAAATATGTCCAAAGGAGGCTATTTCAGAGATGTAGCCACAGGCACCTTGCCTCTCTGACTTGCTGACAAAGTCTGATTTTCAAACCTTAACACAGGATGATGATAACTTCATTAGGTTCCAAGATACTGGCCTCACTTTATAGATCTTGTGGTACAACATCTGACTAAAGAGGAAATGGGCTTCCCAGGTGGCGCTAGTGGTAAAGAACCCACCTGCCAATGCAGGAGACAAGTGCATGGCAACCCAGCCCAGTATTCTTGTCTGGAGACTCCCCATGGACAGAGGAGACTGGCAGGTTACGGTCCATAGGGTCGCAAAGAGTCAGATGTGACCGAAGCAACTTAGCACACACACATGCAAAGAGAAAACAGCAACCTACCTACAATAGTAGATCCCTATGAAAAGGGACCTACTAGAAAGGGAGATGCAGGTGGGATGGCTCTTAAGCCACCATTCTCCCCAGGAGGCTACACTGCCTGCCTCTCTCTCTCTCGAAATGACTCGGCAAGGGCCCTTGGCATATGCTTGGACCTGTTTATTATGACTGGTGATGAAGTACACACAGAAATGGAAGTGTCTCCTCTGGGAGTCTCAAACAAGGAATTACTTGCAGACTGTTAGAATGATTTACACAGGGGAAGACTGAACACCCTAAGAGAAAGTGACCTCACATTTAAGCCAAATACCACAATGCCATGTATATTTACAAATCCGATAGATAATTTATGAGGAGTCGAAAGGTATGACTGAAATCTGCACATCTGGAGTGCGTGCTCGGGGCCTTCAGAAACGTACCCCAGTGTGACTAACATAGTGCTGCCTTCCTCCTCCCCACTCTGCTGTGATGCCTCACGCTTCACCCTTCCTGAAAGCTGTGCTCATGGCAGGGTGCCCCTGGCATATCTGCAATGCTGCAGGGACTGAATGGTAACTCATTTTGAAATGCCTATTCTATGGAAGTATTTGAGATTTGCAGCAAATTCTAAATGCCAGGAAGATTTTCCTCCTTCAAGTTTCTTGCCCTAGCACTTAAAATACTTTGCATTATGCCCCGTCAATATCCCACAAGAAACATTAGTTATTACAAAACAACGATTAAATAACATTAGGTCACAGAAAGTATGACAGCATTATTTCCCATATCTAGGTTTTTAAAAATGAGTCCACATGCTATATATATTCTTGGTCTTCCCAGGTAGTACTAGTGGTAAAGAATTCACCTTGAGATGCAGGTTTGATCCCCTGGGTTGGGAAGATCCCCTGGAGGAGGGCATGGCAACCCACTCCAGTATTCTTGCCTGGACAATCCCCATGGACAGAGGAGCCTGTCCAACATGACTGAAGTGACTTAGTATGCACATATATTACATACTATATTAAAGATGATGCCTAGAAAGTACTTCCATCCGGTACACAAGGCTTCATAATTATAAGTAACATTTATGAATGTCAAGCACTTTCCAGGTGGCGCTGGTGGTAAAGAATCAACTTGCCAATGCAGGAGACGCAGGACACAGGTTCAATCTTTAGGTCTGGAAGATTCCCTGGGGTAAGAAGTGGCATCCCCCTCCAGTATTCTTGCTTGGAAAATTCCATGGACAGAGGAGTCTGGCGGGCTACAATCCATGGAGCCACAAAGAGTCAGACACAACTGAGCACATGAATGTTTACGGTGGGTCAGGCACAGAGCTAAGAAGTCATATGCATTATATTGTGACTACAATAATACTAGGAGAAAGCAACTATTATTATGTTCATTTAATAGGTGAGGAAAGAGGTTTAGAACATTTTTAAGGTCACAGAATTTTTCAGTAGAAGATCCAAGGTTTAACTCCTGTTTCTCAGTCTCAAAGCAGCAAGTCTTATCTGCTGTTCTGCCTCATCTGTGCAAAGTATCAAAGCAGATGTTACCGTAGCTACCTAACCTCAGCTATAGGTTTAGCTTGTTTGTGATAACCTCAGTGTGCCCTTGGTCTGCCTATTTGCTCTGTCAATCCTAGCACTTGCTTGATAGAGTGCCTTAGCTAGAGAGAGAATTCTTGGATGACAGCTCTAGCCTCAAATTTATCAGCCATCTATGCACCTAGAAAAATGAAGAGTTGGCTTGAGACAAACTACTTAGCAACACATTCACTTCGGAATAAGGAAAGAGACAGTAAAGTACATACTGCATTAAAAAGCCAGTTGACTGTCTCTCTCTACATGCCTAACGTGATCAAACTCACAAACTAAGATCAGGGTTCACTATCATTCTTGTTAAAAAAAAAAAAAAAAAAAAAGAATGCCACGAACAGAAGTAAAGACAGAGGGTGTAGCTGACCCTGCAGGAATGAAGAAACACCCAGAGACACCCTGTGGAAGCTTGGGGGTGGGAGGTGCTATTGTTGGTCTGAAGGGAATTCACGTGTCATGGAAGGGTACTTATTAGACCCTCTCAGAACCTTCTGTAGGGGCTGGGCATGACATTGAGGATTGCTTTTGCTGTTACATAATAACAAGTTTTAATAACTAATTTTCTCTTTTCTGAATCAAACTGCTAAAAAGTAAAGGCAAGTAAAAGATTTAAGGCCAGTCCCTGGAATTCTAGCAAAAAAAAAAAAAAAATAGTTTCCAGGTTTTTAGACAGGTTAGAGCCAGTGGAAAGGAAACACGTGAGCTATCCTGGCAAAGGATCTCTTCAGCAGCTGAGTCACAGTAAATTTTGCTATCAGCTGTATTCTTCTAGAACCCCATTAAGGGATTTAGTTTTTCCAAAGTAAGAAAATGCATTAGAAACACATTTTGCAAATGCAACTAAGTGTGTTATTATAAAANAGATCTCTTCAGCAGCGGAGTCACAGTAAATTTTGCTATCAGCTATATTCTTCTAGAACCCCATTAAGGGATTTAGTTTTTCCAAAGTAAGAAAATGCATTAGAAACGCACTTTGCAAATGCAACTAAGTGTGTTATTATAAAATGCTTTCAGATCATGAGTTTCAAGAACAAACTTAAAATGAAACTTCAAAATGTATATGTAGATCCTGACATTATTGAAGGTTAAAAGTATAGATTGGTACAGAAGTATATATTTTTCTCCTACTTCCAGATAAACACTTGCAAACCCTGCACTACAAAGAGGTCAATCTGTGATTAAAGCTCTTGACATAAGAGCTTAGGATAAACAGCTTTTAGTCTGGTTACCTTCAATCAACACAAAGATGAAAGAGGATTCCGGGACTCCTGGTGAGAGACGCAGCAATTTTTACCATGCTATGTTTCCCTCTGAGTATGACAAAAGTAAGAATTTAAAAATTAAAATTAGGTATTAGTAGTGGGAGAGGCATGCTTTCAAAACAGACTGTTGTCTCTTGGCTTGACCCAGGAGATTTCACGCACAAAAAGCACTAGAAAGAGAGAAGAAGGAAACAGATATTCCTTTGAGAGCAAAGTCTGACATACAGACTAACTTTTTATGCTTTTTTTTTGCTGTCTGTCCCTAGAACTCTCAATCCTAAAACCAATTGTGCTTATGCCTATATAAAGTCTGACTCTGAACAAGGCATTCAAATGCTGAGCTCCACTTATTTTAATCTGCAACAGATGGATGTCATTAAAACTTGTCCCTTTTACAACCCAAGTGTGGCATCTCAAGCCGAGAAAGAAAAATTTCCTCTTCAATTCTTCTTGACACAGTTCTGTACGTTTTTTGATCCGAATGTTAGAAAAACAATACTTTCTCAGCATCCAGCAGAGCGGACATGAAAGGCAAGGAGGAATGTGCGTTCACAGAGCCACGTTACGGCCTGAAGCGGTGCTTCCCCGAAAGATCCAGGGGCTCACTCACAGGGGTCCTTGAGTTTGCTCCAAGATTTTGCAAAACGTCTATGCTTACAGTGCAGTGACAGCCTAACACGGAGAATATAAGCATGGTCCAGGTCTTCTAGATGGCTACCCTTTTATTGATTACAGCATCTATCTTTAGTGTGTGACTTGGTGTTTGTAATTCAATGCATAACAGGTGAAGGAGAGATGGAATACAGACAGAAGCACAATACGCAAAATATTTTGCCTTAGAACAGAGACTCGTCAGAGAATCTGGCCATCATACACGGCAGGATGCACTCAAGAACCTGAGCACAGCACGCAGTAGCACATCAGTGCTGGTTTAGTCACTAAGTTGTGTCCGACTCTTGTGACCCCGTGGACTGTAGCCCGCTAGGCTCCTCTGTCCATAGGATTCTCCAGGCAAGAATACTGCAGTGCGTTGCCATTTCCTTCTCCAGGGGATCGTCCTGATTCAGGGATTGAACCTGGGTCTCCTGCATTACAGGAAGATTCTTTACTAACTGAGCTACAGACCCTGCATATTAATAGGGACTTCCTTGGCAGTTCAGTGGCTAAGAGTCCAAACTTCCTCTGCGGAGGGAGCAGATTTGATCCTTGCTCAGGAAACTAAGATCCCACATGTTGCACAGAGTGCCCCCCACCCCCGCCAAAAAAAACTAATAAAAAAATAAAGTTACAAATAATAGGCTCAGATGCTATCTCTGTGTGGTCCAACTTCCCTTGACTATTGGCAGTAAGTATAATAGAAAATCCAGAGTAAAATGTTTTTCAGTTCCTAATTGCAGTGTTATTGGCTTAGGTACATATCTTTAGCACAATACTAATTCCATCACCAAGTAAATGAAGAGAGTTTTAAATGATTATCAAATAGCATGCCTTTAAAATTGGCTTCCCAGTTGGCTCAGATGGTAAAGTGTCTGCCTGCAATGTCTGCCTACAACGTCAAACCTAGGTTCGAGCCCTGGGTTGGGAAGATACCCTGGAGAAGGAAATGGCAACTCACTCCAGTACTTTTGCCTGGAAATTCCAAAGAGTTGGACATGACTGAGCGACTTCACTTTCAATATTGGCATTGGAGAAGTTCTCTGATAGCTTTATGTTTTTATTCTGAAGTAGGAAACAAAAGTTTAAATGTATTAATAATGGTTGTATGACATGCTTCTAAAACTGTATGCTCTGTATTATTTTTATTTAGAGCAAATTCAGAAACACATTATAGAAATACAAAGTTAAATCTTTTTACTATTAAACCAACATCTGCAATTTAGTTTTACACAGTTCTGTCCATTCTATTACATTGGTGCTATTTTTTTTTTGAATAATACTAGTTTTGTAGTTCTGTTCTTGCTTAATTTGTACAACTTTTATTTTAGTAATGGTTTAAGAGTTTAAGGAGTTTTATGTAGTTTGATTTTTACATTTAAATTACCACTAAAGGGAATTCTGTGGCAGTCCAGTGGTTAGGACTCCAAGCTCTCACACACCAAGGGCCCATGCTTAATCCCTGCTCAGAGTGCTAAAATCCTGCAAGCCACATGGTGAGACCCCCCAAAAATGTTTTTAATTAAAAAATTAATTATTAGTCTAATAAAAATAACACTAGAGGTTACAAACTATTTTCATACTTCAAAGAGAGGAATATATTATTAATATTTGAGACTCTCATCCTCTAGCATGAATTAGCCACCAGCCTCAACTAACCTAGCGAGTGACACTGGGTACCTCCCCTCAATCTGTGGCTTATCCTGTACCCTCCACAAATATTTTCCCACCGATTAAGAAAGCACATGTTCCCTGTGAAACTTTGGGAATTTGCTTATTTTCTTAGGATTCCTTTAAAAAAAAAAAAAAAAACGGGGTCATTTACCTGCCTACCCTGAGATCTATATTTTTACAGTAATACAAAATAAACAAAATATATTAAAATCACTTGAGGGGAAAGATCTTAATATGAACATAATAAAATAAGGGACATTTCTACAATTCCTTAGGTCTTTTCTTAGGAATGTTAAAACTATGTCCAGAAAATCACAAGTTGTATGATCTTGAGTCTTTGTGGATCTCAATTTCCTTATCAAAAAAAAATGTACTTCATAGAATTGCTGTAAGAATGAAATATGATATAAAGTGCTTAGCCCAATGACGGGCACAGTAGACACTGACTGAGCTTTTTTTAATTGCAGTTTATCTTGTAAATTATAAAGGCAAAACAACAATGGCAAATCAAAGGATAGATGCATACATATTATCTTCTTTAAATAAGAAGGTGCTGCCAGAAGACCAGAGTATTTGAAAATATCTTGCTAACTGTTAAAGTGTCCTAACTGTTAAAGTAAGTGTTAAAACCCCACCTACTTTCAATTCAGCTGGCCACTAATAACAAAAATTGCGATAAAACATGTTTGTACACTGCAGCTCAAACTACATTTTTAATGTCATTTTAATAGGTCTTTACACTGCAACTAAATGGAAAATGCTGAAGGAGCTCTGATCTTCAGAAAGAATTAACATAACCTCTCAAAAAGTTGTTTTTACTTCAGTGATATATGTTTTAAGAATTTTAGTTCTGATATAGGTGTTTCTATTTTTACTTTTAAAATGTTACTTAAGATAATTAATGATTAACACATAAAATTGAGAATTGTATCAAAAAATATCTAACTTTAATTAAACAAATAAATTGCACCTGAATATTCAAGGAAATACCTATTTGATATGAAAGATCATTTGAA
The DNA here is from genome assembly GCA_006410735.1 of Raphicerus campestris. Taxonomy (NCBI): domain Eukaryota; kingdom Metazoa; phylum Chordata; class Mammalia; order Artiodactyla; family Bovidae; genus Raphicerus; species Raphicerus campestris. The sequence goes on from SJYW01015389.1 coordinate 665,835, forward strand.
ATTACTTTTACATAAAGACAAAGATTTTTCCCTTAACTTCATATGACATTTTGACATTGATTCGCACTAGCACACTAAATAAATCTTTTCATTATCAATGTTTTCCCTGAGATTATTATCCATGAGAAGAACTGCCTATAGGATACTATAGGATACCATCTTTAAAAAGATGGTGACACTAAAACATTAGTTGTTCCTAACTTACACAATGGTGACAAAATCACTGAAGAGTAAATAGATGAAAAAATTAGTATTCAAAAGCAATATCTTTTTTTTACTGTGGAGGCAGTTTTTCTAATGCAGATTATTTATATTATGCAGGGCACTAGAGGTAAAGGGTCCAGCAGCAAATGAAGGAGACCAAGAGACCAAGAGATGGATCCCTGAGTCGGGAAAATCCTCTGGAGTAGGAAGTGGCAACCTGCTTCAGAATTCTTGTCTGGAAAGATTCCATGGACAAAGGAGCCTGGAGGGCTACCATCCATAGCGTGGCAGAGTCAGACGCAACTGAATGACTTGCTCCTTTACTTTCAAGGTGCCACACAGGCAGGAAAGNTGGGTCTCCTGCATTACAGGAAGATTCTTTACTAACTGAGCTACAGACCCTGCATATTAATAGGGACTTCCTTGGCAGTTCAGTGGCTAAGAGTCCAAACTTCCTCTGCGGAGGGAGCAGATTTGATCCTTGCTCAGGAAACTAAGATCCCACATGTTGCACAGAGTGTCCCCCCGCCCCAGCCAAAAAAAACTAATAAAAAAATAAAGTTACAAATAATAGGCTCAGATGCTATCTCTGTGTGGTCCAACTTCCCTTGACTATTGGCAGTAAGTATAATAGAAAATCCAGAGTAAAATGTTTTTCAGTTCCTAATTGCAGTGTTATTGGCTTAGGTACATATCTTTAGCACAATACTAATTCCATCACCAAGTAAATGAAGAGAGTTTTAAATGATTATCAAATAGCATGCCTTTAAAATTGGCTTTCCAGTTGGCTCAGATGGTAAAGTGTCTGCCTGCAATGTCTGCCTACAACGTCAAACCTAGGTTCGAGCCCTGGGTTGGGAAGATACCCTGGAGAAGGAAATGGCAACTCACTCCAGTACTTTTGCCTGGAAATTCCAAAGAGTTGGACATGACTGAGCGACTTCACTTTCAATATTGGCATTGGAGAAGTTCTCTGATAGCTTTATGTTTTTATTCTGAAGTAGGAAACAAAAGTTTAAATGTATTAATAATGGTTGTATGACATGCTTCTAAAAATGTATGCTCTGTATTATTTTTATTTAGAGCAAATTCAGAAACACATTATAGAAATACAAAGTTAAATCTTTTTACTATTAAACCAACATCTGCAATTTAGTTTTACACAGTTCTGTCTGTTCTATTACATTGGTGCTATTTTTTTTTTAATAATACTAGTTTTGTAGTTCTGTTCTTGCTTAATTTGTATAACTTTTATTTTAGTAATGGTTTAAGAGTTTAAGGAGTTTTATGTAGTTTGATTTTTACATTTAAATTACCACTAAAGGGAATTCTGTGGCAGTCCAGTGGTTAGGACTCCAAGCTCTCACACACCAAGGGCCCATGCTTAATCCCTGCTCAGAGTGCTAAAATCCTGCAAGCCACATGGTGAGACCCCCCAAAAATGTTTTTAATTAAAAAATTAATTATTAGTCTAATAAAAATAACACTAGAGGTTACAAACTATTTTCATACTTCAAAGAGAGGAATATATTATTAATATTTGAGACTCTCACATCCTCTAGCATGAATTAGCCACCAGCCTCAACTAACCTAGCGAGTGACACTGGGTACCTCCCCTCAATCTGTGGCTTATCCTGTACCCTCCACAAATATTTTCCCACCGATTAAGAAAGCACATGTTCCCTGTGAAACTTTGGGAATTTGCTTATTTTCTTAGGATTCCTTTAAAAAAAAAAAAAANATGGAATACAGACAGAAGCACAATACGCAAAATATTTTGCCTTAGAACAGAGACTCGTCAGAGAATCTGGCCATCATACACGGCAGGATGCACTCGAGAACCTGAGCACAGCACGCAGTAGCGAATCAGTGCTTGTTTAGTCACTAAGTTGTGTCCGACTCTTGTGACCCCGTGGACTGTAGCCCGCTAGGCTCCTCTGTCCATAGGATTCTCCAGGCAAGAATACTGCAGTGCGTTGCCATTTCCTTCTCCAGGGGATCGTCCTGATTCAGGGATTGAACCTGGGTCTCCTGCATTACAGGAAGATTCTTTACTAACTGAGCTACAGACCCTGCATATTAATAGGGACTTCCTTGGCAGTTCAGTGGCTAAGAGTCCAAACTTCCTCTGCGGAGGGAGCAGATTTGATCCTTGCTCAGGAAACTAAGATCCCACATGTTGCACAGAGTGTCCCCCCGCCCCAGCCAAAAAAAACTAATAAAAAAATAAAGTTACAAATAATAGGCTCAGATGCTATCTCTGTGTGGTCCAACTTCCCTTGACTATTGGCAGTAAGTATAATAGAAAATCCAGAGTAAAATGTTTTTCAGTTCCTAATTGCAGTGTTATTGGCTTAGGTACATATCTTTAGCACAATACTAATTCCATCACCAAGTAAATGAAGAGAGTTTTAAATGATTATCAAATAGCATGCCTTTAAAATTGGCTTCCCAGTTGGCTCAGATGGTAAAGTGTCTGCCTGCAATGTCTGCCTACAACGTCAAACCTAGGTTCGAGCCCTGGGTTGGGAAGATACCCTGGAGAAGGAAATGGCAACTCACTCCAGTACTTTTGCCTGGAAATTCCAAAGAGTTGGACATGACTGAGCGACTTCACTTTCAATATTGGCATTGGAGAAGTTCTCTGATAGCTTTATGTTTTTATTCTGAAGTAGGAAACAAAAGTTTAAATGTATTAATAATGGTTGTATGACATGCTTCTAAAAATGTATGCTCTGTATTATTTTTATTTAGAGCAAATTCAGAAACACATTATAGAAATACAAAGTTAAATCTTTTTACTATTAAACCAACATCTGCAATTTAGTTTTACACAGTTCTGTCTGTTCTATTACATTGGTGCTATTTTTTTTTTAATAATACTAGTTTTGTAGTTCTGTTCTTGCTTAATTTGTATAACTTTTATTTTAGTAATGGTTTAAGAGTTTAAGGAGTTTTATGTAGTTTGATTTTTACATTTAAATTACCACTAAAGGGAATTCTGTGGCAGTCCAGTGGTTAGGACTCCAAGCTCTCACACACCAAGGGCCCATGCTTAATCCCTGCTCAGAGTGCTAAAATCCTGCAAGCCACATGGTGAGACCCCCCAAAAATGTTTTTAATTAAAAAATTAATTATTAGTCTAATAAAAATAACACTAGAGGTTACAAACTATTTTCATACTTCAAAGAGAGGAATATATTATTAATATTTGAGACTCTCACATCCTCTAGCATGAATTAGCCACCAGCCTCAACTAACCTAGCGAGTGACACTGGGTACCTCCCCTCAATCTGTGGCTTATCCTGTACCCTCCACAAATATTTTCCCACCGATTAAGAAAGCACATGTTCCCTGTGAAACTTTGGGAATTTGCTTATTTTCTTAGGATTCCTTTAAAAAAAAAAAAAAACACGGGGTCATTTACCTGCCTACCCTGAGATCTATATTTTTACAGTAATACAAAATAAACAAAATATATTAAAATCACTTGAGGGGAAAGATCTTAATATGAACATAATAAAATAAGGGACATTTCTACAATTCCTTAGGTCTTTTCTTAGGAATGTTAAAACTATGTCCAGCAAATCACAAGTTGTATGATCTTGAGTCTTTGTGGATCTCAATTTCCTTATCAAAAAAAAATGTACTTTATAGAATTGCTGTAAGAATGAAATATGATATAAAGTGCTTAGCCCAATGACGGGCACAGTAGACAGTGACTGAGCTTTTTTTAATTGCAGTTTATCTTGTAAATTATAAAGGCAAAACAACAATGGCAAATCAAAGGATAGATGCATACATATTATCTTCTTTAAATAAGAAGGTGCTGCCAGAAGACCAGAGTATTTGAAAATATCTTGCTAACTGTTAAAGTGTCCTAACTGTTAAAGTAAGTGTTAAAACCCCACCTACTTTCAATTCAGCTGGCCACTAATAACAAAAATTGCGATAAAACATGTTTGTACACTGCAGCTCAAACTACATTTTTAATGTCATTTTAATAGGTCTTTACACTGCAACTAAATGGAAAATGCTGAAGGAGCTCTGATCTTCAGAAAGAATTAACATAACCTCTCAAAAGGTTGTTTTTACTTCAGTGATATATGTTTTAAGAATTTTAGTTCTGATATAGGTGTTTCTATTTTTACTTTTAAAATGTTACTTAAGATAATTAATGATTAACACATAAAATTGAGAATTGTATCAAAAAATATCTAACTTTAATTAAACAAATAAATTGCACCTGAATATTCAAGGAAATACCTATTTGATATGAAAGATCATTTGAAATTACTTTTACATAAAGACAAAGATTTTTCCCTTAACTTCATATGACATTTTGACATTGATTCGCACTAGCACACTAAATAAATCTTTTCATTATCAATGTTTTCCCTGAGATTATTATCCATGAGAAGAACTGCCTATAGGATACTATAGGATACCATCTTTAAAAAGATGGTGACACTAAAACATTAGTTGTTCCTAACTTACACAATGGTGACAAAATCACTGAAGAGTAAATAGATGAAAAAATTAGTATTCAAAAGCAATATCTTTTTTTTACTGTGGAGGCAGTTTTTCTAATGCAGATTATTTATATTATGCAGGGCACTAGAGGTAAAGGGTCCAGCAGCAAATGAAGGAGACCAAGAGACCAAGAGATGGATCCCTGAGTCGGGAAAATCCTCTGGAGTAGGAAATGGCAACCTGCTTCAGAATTCTTGTCTGGAAAGATTCCATGGACAAAGGAGCCTGGAGGGCTACCATCCATAGCGTGGCAGAGTCAGACGCAACTGAATGACTTGCTCCTTTACTTTCAAGGTGCCACACAGGCAGGAAAGAAACAATGCAGATTACTAAGTATGCATGGCTATGGACTTGAACTCAAAACATGATGCTAAGTCAAATTCTAGAGCATCTTTTTATTATACTATTCTAATAGCACTCCTCTGGTCTTCAGAAATGTTTAACATTAATCCAGGAAGATCGGATATGGCTCAGAGACCTTGATTATTAAGATTTCTAGGATAAATAGAAGTTGTTAGAGATAATTTTATACCTTAAAAAAATTTCTGCATCACATTTTTGAACACTGAGTCATAATATTAATAATGTAATAATATCTTTCCTCAATAAATTAAAAATATGGCAAGAACACAAAACTAATAGGAACAAAAACCTTAAATCAAAAAAAAATCATTGTAATGTACATTTGATTTATAACTATTTTATACTTCAGATTCCCTGTGATTTATGTACAGGTATATCTATTTAAAAATAATTATTAAATAGAAGAAATAAGAATTCATCAGTTAGTATATCATCAGACAGAAGTCTGACTTGAAAAGTAACTCTGTTTTACTGACATGAGTTTGGTTTAATAAAAATTACAAATGAGACATACTAAAACTTTCACTAAAATGGGAACTTTTACAAAGAAAAGGTAGAAACTTTCTGAAGTGTTTATAGGTTTCAGTTTTCTACTGAACATTATCGTAAATTGAAAATTAAAAAAACTCCTCAGTCAGGAAAATCACCAGGTTTTGATTATTTGTATTCTAGCTATATGTTCTGCCTATGACTCCAAAACGCCTACAGAACCCAGAAATTCTGTCACAAAGTACAACATGTCAATTTTTTTTTTCTGAATTTAAATGAGAAGATAGTAATGGCTCTACCACAATACTTACAAATCTAAGGAAATCAGAAAAAGGGAAATATTTTGCCATAGCTATAAGTCAGACATTAGATTAAATAGTTTCAGGTGCATCTTAAAATTTTAAATTTACAACACTGCAACTGAATGCTTCAGATTTTTCCAAGGGATAAGATACTCTGTGAAAGTTAAAGTGATAGTCATTCAGTCATGTCTGACTCTGTGGACCCCATGAACTGTAGCCCACCAAGCTCCTCTGTCCATGGGGATTCTCCAGGCCAGAATACTGGGGTAGGTTGCCATTCCCTTCTCCAGGGGATCTTCCCATCCCAGAGAAGGAACCTAGGTCTCCTGCACTGCAGGCGGATACTTTACTGTCTGAGCCACCAGGGAAGCTCTTTGGGAGGTTTCAATTACACAAACAGATTAAAGGTAGCACTATAGTCATTGAGCTAAGCACCTTAATAATGGCTTTAAACTGTTTATCTAGAGTTACTATTCCTCCCTAAAGAGCATATCGTACTTGGGAAAAAATGGCATATGATCAGGAGATTGTGACCCCCACTTTCAACCATTCAGGTTCCTCTTGGTGTAGAGGTATCCTGTCACATTATGGCTTCATGCCATACACCACCCCTCACACGACTACCTGAACTGATGGATTTGAAAAGTTCTGCTTTATTTATTTATGTTCAGAATACTAACAAGGCAAAGGCCAGCAAAAATATTCTACACATCTTATATTACTGAATATTAGTTTCTCCATAATATTCGCTAATTTTTTCAATAGCCGACGTATAATGGAAATCTGCATTTCACATGCCAACAACAAAATTAATGAAAACTCACATTCCATATGCATGCATTAATATTTGATATTTGGCTTTCTCTTTCTGATTTCTGGAAAAATAGCACTGGTGAACCTATTTACTGAGCANAACATATAATGGAAATCTGCATTTCATGTGCCAACAACAAAATTAATGAAAACTCACATTCCATATGCATGCATTAATATTTGATATTTGGCTTTCTCTTTCTGATTTCTGGAAAAATAGCACTGGTGAACCTATTTACTGAGCAGAAATTGAGACAAACATAGAAAACAGTCTGGTGGAAACACTGGAGGAAGGAGGCAGTAGGGCAAATTGCGAAAATGGCATGGACATATTACACGCTCATGTGTAAAGTAAGTAACTAGTGGGAGACTGCTGCACAACACAGAGGGCCCAGCCTGGCACTCCGACAGCCTAGAGGGGTTGAATGAGGGGCGGGGGTGTGGCGGGCCGGGCTGAGGCTTACCAGGGAGGAAATGGAAGTCAGAAGTCGTTAAGTCGTGTTGACTCTTTGCGACCCCATGGACTGTAGCCTACTAGCCTCCTCCATCCATGGAATTTTNTTGAGAGTCCCTTGGCCTGCAAGGAGATGCAACCGGTCCATTCTGAAGGAGATCAACCCTGGGATTTCTTTGGAAGGTATGATACTAAAGCTGAAACTCCCATACTTTGGCCACCTCATGCGAAGAGTTGACTCACCGGAAAAAGACTCTGATGCTGGGAGGGACTGGGGGCAAGAGGAGAAGGGGATGACAGAGGATGAGATGGCTGGAAGGCATCACTGACTCGATGGACATGAGTCTGAGTGAACTCCGGGAGTTGGTGATGGACAGGGAGGCCTGGCGTGCTGCNCTGATGCTGGGAGGGACTGGGGGCAGGAGAAGGGGATGACAGAGGATGAGATGGCTGGATGGCATCACGGACTCGATGGACATGAGTCTGAGTGAACTCCGGGAGATGGTGATGGACAAGGAGGCCTGGTGTGCTGCAATTCATGGGGTTGCAGAGAGTAGGACACGACTGAGCGACTGAACTGATCTGAACTGAACTAAGTCAGAAGATGCCCTGGAAAAGGCAATGCTATCCACTCCAGTATTGTTGCCTGGAGAATTCCATGGACAGAGGAGCCTTGGGGGCTATAGTCCAGGGAATCACAAAAAGTCAGACACGATAGCAACTGACACGTTCCCACATGTAAGAAGTGAGGCATATTTTAGCAGTTCAGTTCCCTCTACCAATGACATCTTTTCATAGATTTAACTATTAATTTAACATGAATTATGTAAAGAAATCATTACAAAGATTACCCTGACCTAAAGCCTTTCTCTTCTGGTTATAATTTCAAGTAAGAGAATTAATTACACGTGTTTAGATTAGGGTCATCACACTTTTGTTCACTATGTTCCATTCAAAGATAATTGTCAAAGGCACATTGAATAAGTCAATTGCTCACCATTTTTTCAAGATTTGTGCACATTTATGTAGTTTTAGTGATGTTTTCCTAAATTTAAAAAGTATTTTCTTATAGCATATGAACTGACATATACCATATTAGAGTTCTATGGGACTTCCTTGGCGATCCAGTAGGGTGCAGGTTCAATCCCTGGTCAGGGAACTAAGATTCCACATACTACATGGTGCAGCCAAAAAGAAATGAAACAAAACAAAAAAAGAATTCTACATGCTACCTAGATTTGCTTTTTTTTAAGTTGTTCTTCAACTCATGAGACTGTGTGACGTGCAGTCTGCTTTGCGTGGTTACACTCTGGCTAGTCAACTCCCTGAAGGAATGAATAATCGTTTGTACTTTTTGTCTTTCTCACACTCACTACTACAATATTAACTGTAGGCTAACCCTACTACATGCCAAAGTATTTATGTTCTCATTTAATAAAACATACAATTGAAAAAACTGAGGTATAGTTAGATTAAAGCACTCGTCCATGGAGAAGGAAAGGGCAACCCACTCTAGTACCCTCGCCTGGAAAATCCCATGCACAGAGCCTGGTATGCTACAGTCCATGGGGTCGCAAGGAGTCGGACACAACTGAGTGACTTCACTCACTTTTTGACTATTCTACCTCCAAACTTAGGTTTGGCCCTGAAGATAAGTATTTCAAGTGATTTTCCCCAGTGTTTTACATGAAAGATTTCCTTCTGATTTATTTTTAATACAATAAAGATACTTAAAAAAAAGAAAAAGCACTTGTCCATGGATATTTCATAATAAGTGTCAGAGCTGTGTTTGGTACCCAGTCAGTCTTATTCCAGAGGCCATGATCATATCACCATAAGATACCACCTTCCAGGCTCTGCCCAAAGGTGCCATATATCTTTCCACTACTGAATGCCTTGTAGAAGTGTCTGCTGCTTCCTGTTCTGGGGGCAAATTAATGTAGTTATGTTGGTGGCCCCAGTGATCATGTTCTGGTTTCCCTTGGCACCCAACTCCCTCTCCTGTGCCAGGGGGAGGGCCTGAAGTTTGAGCATATGGCACTGACACCGCTGGAATACCAAGATTTCTTTTCTTTAATGTTGCTAGCTTGAGATTTGCGACTCTCAGGGACTCAACTACAGTACTCCAAACTATTACTGGATATTATATTCAACAAGTGAATCCAGAGCAATGTCTCCATCACCCTTGTTATTACTACGATGCACAGGGAAAAAGTTTCAAGCTCCAGAGCACAGTAGGCTTCAAAGACAACATTTGTTCCTCTGTTTTCAAAGCAGCATGCAGACTTTTACGAGCTTGTCCTGACACATTTTTCTGAGTGGGATTTAAACCTGGACTGCTTCCAAAGTGGATAAAACCTCTCTCAGCTGTTCTTAATTAATCACCATACCTGATATTTAAATGTTGATTACACCTATACAAACTTATAATACTAAATCTTGTTTTCCCAGTAAACTTTAGTAAAGTATACCTATAAAAAGCCCTCTCCTCCAAATTAATTGAAAAGTTAAATATAGAATAGTAGATAATAATTTCTTATGTAACGTAAAGGATACAGAAAAGCATATTCCATCAGAGTATTTGTCTAAAACTATATAACTTTCTGGGCTTCCCAGGGGGAGCTGGTGGTAAAGAACCCATCTGTCAAGGCAGGAGACCTAAGAAACTTGGGTTTGATCCCTCTGGGTTGAGAAGATCCCCTGGAGGAGGGTATGGCAACCTGCTCCAGTATTCTTGTCTGGAGAATCCTATGGACAGAGAAGCCAGGCAGGCTGCAGCCCATAGGGTTGCACAGAGTCAGACAAGACTGAAGTGACTTAGCATGCACATATAACTCTCTAGGTTCTTTAAGTCCTTTTGTGTTTTTAAAATCTTCCTTATTTGAAAAAAAAAATCTGGGGGAATCACTATAAAAGCATATACCTATTCTCATAGAACATTTTAATAATGAGTTAAAGGGAACTCCCTGGCAGTCCAGTGGTTAAGGCTCTGCACTTATCCCTGGTCAGGTAATTAAGATCCCACAAACCTCGCAGCACAACCAAAAAATAAATTAAAAAATAAAACATACATTAAAGAAAAACAGCCAGCAGCTCTAGTTCCATTACTCAAACTTAACACTGCTTATTTCAATGTACTTTCTTTTTAATTTAAATTTATTTATTTTAACTGGAGGCTAATTACTTTACAATATTGTATTGGTTTTACCATACAACAACATGAAACCACCACGGGTGTACACGTGTTCCCCATCCTGAACCCCCTTCCCACCTCCCTTCCCGTACCAGTCATCTGGGTCACCCCAGTGCACCAGCCCCGAGCATCCTGTATCATCTATCGAACATGGACTGACGATTCATTTCATGTATGATATTATACATATTTCAATGCCATTCTCCCAAATTATCCCACCCTTTTATGTACTTTCTTTTAGAACTTTTCTAATATACACTGTANCGGGTGTACACGTGTTCCCCATCCTGAACCCCCTTCCCACCTCCCTTCCCGTACCAGTCCTCTGGGTCACCCCGGTGCACCAGCCCCAAGCATCCTGTATCATCTATCGAACACGGACTGACGATTCATTTCATGTATGATATTATACATATTTCAATGCCCTTCTCCCAAATTATCCCACCCTTTTATGTACTTTCTTTTAGAAGTTTTCTAATGTACACTGTATCTATGCATATAAGTAATATTTTTACAAAATTGGGATAAGAATACTTAGTCTTCTACTTTCAAAAACTAACATTACTTGATGTACATGAGCTGTTCAAGCAAATCTGTTGAGTGGATGGTCTATTTTCAAAAGCCTGTAAATTAAAGTAAACCCAATGAATTTGAATAAATAAAAATTAAAACTAACATTACCAAATTGATAATGCCTACACCACTCCACGTGAACTGTGAACTCCCTGATGCTCAAGCTGGTTTCAGAAAAGGCAGAGGAACCAGAGATCAAATTGCCAACATCCACTGGATCATGGAAAAAGCAAGAGAATTCCAGAAAAACATCTATTTCTGCTTTATTGACCATGC
>SJYW01015389.1:682938-739970 GCA_006410735.1 Raphicerus campestris
GACACGACTGAGCGACTTCACTTTCACTTTTCATACCATTCAAAAGTTGTAAAGGAAATTCAAAATCTCATATAGTAGTTTATAGTTGGACTACAACTTTTTTTTTTTTTCGCTTTCCCTAGTTATTTGCAGAATAGTGCCTTTGTTTTCACTGTTGTCAAGAACGCAACAATAAGGACTTCCCGGGCAGCCCAGTGGTGAAGACTCTGAGCTCTCAAGGCAGGAGGCACAGGTTTGGTCTCTGATCAGGGAACTAAGATCCCACATGGAGAAAGAATGCTTGCTATGACAAAAAGTTATATACCTAAGTCTTTGTCCTTGCCTTGATTATGACCACTGTTTAAATTCCTAAATATGGAATAGTGCTGTCAATGGATGCAGATTGTTGATAGATATTTTAATACTACACAACTATCCTTGAGACAGGCTGAAGCAGATGTCACCAGAACTGTTTGTGGGAGAGCCTTTCTCAACTCAGTCACATGCTCAAATCTGCTTTGCTCAATGAATATGTCTATCATTATGGACTTGATTTATGTTTTTTATTTTTGAAGAGTTTAAAAACTCAGTCATACATTTAATGCCTATTGCAATTTTTGTCTTCTTTGACTTGCCCATATTTTTGTCCTTTTAGAGTTTCAAATGTCTTTTTTTTATTATTTTTAAAAACCATACAGGTAAGATATTTTGCCATATTTGTTGCAAATTTTTCCAAGTTTTCTATTTTCTCTTTAATGGAAATTTTAAATTTAAAAGTATAAACTTCTACTTCTAGATTTTTATTCCATTGCTTTTATGTCTTACAACCCTAAAATCAATGAAATACTTCCTTTCATTCTCTTCTAGGCTTAAAAAATTATTTTTGTTTCCACTTAACTTTTAATTATCCAAAATTTGTTTGGGTATAGAGTATAAGTAATGATCTTACTTGAAATTTCCCAAGTGGGCAATTTTTTCAATTGGTGAAAATCATTGAACCCACTATTAACTTTCTTTAATGTTTCCTTTGTACAATTTGCTTTCTTCAAAAAGTCCAATACAATGAGCTTAGAACTATCTTTTCAAGGTGACTACAAGTGTAGGGTTTTTAATGCCTTTAAAATTAATAAATCAATCACAAATACATATATAGACTGTTATAAATAAAACATCACGGCAGCCACAAACCAAAAATCTGTTATAGATACACACACAGAAAAGAAAAAGAAATCCAACATAGCACTAAAGATAACCATCAAATCACAAGAGAGCAAAAAAAGAAGAAATGTGAAGAACTACCTTTTCCATCTAGTTCTACCACTTACCATGAGTTATACGATCTTGAGCAAAGTACTGAACTCAAATAAGCCTCAGTTTACTTATTCATAAAATGTATATGGACTAATTTAGGAAATACAAGTAAAATCCCTAAGAAGAGCTCATTGGGATAGCAGACACTCAGTAAAAGTACATTTTAATAATTGATTAACAGAGCTATCATTAGGAGTAAATGAAAGTTGTATATATAAATGGTATATAGACCACCATTACATAACCCAGCAAACAATAGGAGCTCAATAAATGATAGATGCATTGACATTTCTACCCCTTTTATTTTTTATTCTCCTGCTGTTTTCCACATCTAAGTCAACTGTTTATTGTACGAATAGATCTAGTCCCAATGCCAAATCAAGCGGTTAGCAGCAGACCAGAAGTCACCCCAGGATCAATGGCTTGGCTGGCGATCTCATGGCTAGGGTCTGCCGCATGGCTAGAATTGCATGGGTCACACTTTAAATGGAAATGGAAGTTGGCCTGTCCATCTGGATTACTGTTTAATTCTTCCAAGAATTCACTAGTGAGTTTACACAAATCAACACCAAAGAAAAGACAGGCTCTTTAACCTGTATTTACATGTTCATACTCTATCACCAAAGAAAGAAAGAAAAGAGTATGTACACAATGGAGTTCACTATTTACTTTCTTGGAAAAAAACTGATTTAATACTTAATTTTACAGGTCTTTCAGAAATGCACATATACATTTTAAAACAAAATAAATAGAGTGAATATTTAATACCTCACATTAGTTAATTTATTTTACTAAGAAATTTTAATAAGGCCAGAAGAACTCACTCGTCCCTCACATGCAACATGACTTTTTAGTCACAAGTGTGGAATTGAGCCAGGAAATGATACTCGACAAGGAAGGATCAAATCATTCAGAACAATCTTACTGTTCTAGCTCAACATGGAATGAAATTTTGACTTTTACAAAAAAATTGGGGGCACATTTTCATAACAACGTCTTACCTCAGTGTCTAGGTTTCTGATGGAAGTTTATAAACTTAAGCAATGAAAGGACTCTATATAGGTATGTAGCGATGATTACTTTTTAGAAGTAGAGTTTAAATTTAAGAGTTGTGGTTTAAAGTTTCATTGCAATGCAATGCAAACACCTTGACTTTTAAGATAATGCACGGGACTATAGGAAGACCCATTCACTGGCAGAGTAGCCTTAGTTCCTAAGTCCTAGGTGGTCCTGGTGTCTTTGTCAGGAAATGGAATTTGGCAATTGTTGAATTAACCTGAAATAGAAGAAACTTAATATAATGTGAAGGGTTTTTATACTTGTATGCCCTTATGTGCAGTTGTTACATATTCAGCCCCATCTCTTCAGTGAAGTCAACCACTTAGAACATAAAGCAGTGGTTATCATACACTAATGCACTTAAGGGTTACTTAGAGATCATGCTTAATCCTGTTAAATAAATATTCTTGGCTCCCACCTCACAGATTCTAATTCTGAAGGTCTGGAGTGGAGCTCAGCAATCTACATCAGTTCAAAACACTGCAGGTGATTCTTCTGATGAGAGCAGTTCAAGGAACACACTTTGAGAGGTGATGACATAAGGGATTAACTAGACCTCTTATTCTATGTATTTATTACACAACCCAAATACACTTTATCCTTTATGTCATCCGCAATCATTTAGGCAGTCAGAATGTATGAGATGCATAAGAAGCTGAATGATAAACCATTTCTAAAGAAATAATTATATACTACAGACATATGGACAATTTTATGAAACATACACCTTACTAACAGAGACCTGTTAAAAGGGTTTCACTTCTGAAAATGAGCTTTTTCTTTTGTAAATCTAAAGAAAATTATATGTGACAACCAGTGGTTTTCAAAAAGAAAAAGAACCATAAATTTTCCTATTTACTTCTGTTTTACTAGATGTCTCAGTATTGACACACGCTTTCTAACTTATTTCTCTCAGAAGGCTGACAGTCTAGAAAGATATGATTCTAAAGTAGCAAATCTAAAGAGACTTCAACTCTAGTTTTAATGCATTATTTCTGCTTGACGTGATCCTTCCCATGATAAAGTAAGAATTCCTCACTAGACAAATGATTAGTCTTAGAGATTTTAACTACACGATATGTTTATTTAATAGAGTTGTTCTACTAGATATAGAAATTGCTATGGTATCAGGTAAAACATAAGATTATATTTCAAAGCCCCCTTTGAAACTCATTGATAACTGAGGGAGGTAAAGAGTAGAAAAATCCAAATTTTAAAATAAACTATGTCAGCAACATTTATAATTAATCAAAACCACTATTTCAGCTCATAATCTCTATTCAACACCTGGCTTTCACATAGCTTTTAGATAGAATTCATTAGCTCAAAGACATCATTGAAATGATTATGATTCTGATGATCATTGTAACATTTTACCTCATATAAGCAAATATTTAGGGAAGTTTTACTATAATCACATAAGCTCAAACAAATATGACATGAATGTAAGGTTTGAAAAGTCCAACGATTAAAATTTTGGCAATAAAAATGTAACATTATATGCCCCAAATTTCCAAGAGAAACCTTTAAATGAAAATGAAGAAACCAGAAAGCCAGCAGCTATTTCTTGTGGCAAATAAATTTTAAGTTTCACTCATTAAAAGGGCATTCAATCCAAAACAGCAACTGAAAGTGGGTAAGAAACAGCAGATGCCTGTGTGGGAAGAAAACAGAACATGGTTGAAAAGACAGCTCTCTCCCAACAGAGTCTTCTCAGCTCCACCATACATGTGACTTAGAAAGGCCACTGTATATCCAGTAGACCCAATTTATTAAATATAGCAGAGAGAAGATTTAAAAATTATTACATCGTTCAAATTTGGTTTGGATGAACATCACTGTAAGAAAAATATAGCAGAAATAGTATTATATATTGATTTTTTATATAATGAAAATGATTCCTCTTATCACAGTGTAATCTTTCACTGAGGGCATCTATTTTGTATGGAGAATGCATGATAGTTTAAGAAATTATTATAGTAAATATGTTTATACAATTAATATTTCACAGCAGTAATGTGTACTTGTAGTAGAGTACATTTTTTTTTTTTGAGCAGAAGGTTATAATTAAAACTTCTTAGTTTCAATTCTTAGTTTTTCCATGTTCTTTAAATATTTTTAGGAATGCTTTTTGTATCTTTATCACTTTTTCAATCTTCACTGTCTCTGGTTTCATCTGAGGGCTTGTGGGTCACCTGTAGCTACCAAATGCCCACAACTATATTTGCTACCTTGGGTGACTTCTTAGCTGTTAATTAATTCATATTTTCCAAAAACATTTATCGAGCATCTGTTAGGTGCTAGGTGCTTTTTAGGCACTGAGAACAGAGTGAAGCTTCTGATATGCAAACCACAATCCAACTGGTTCTCCTAAAAAACAGCCTTTGTCAGGGGTCTTTCAGTGGAACAGAGGCCAAATTCTGAAGCTTGGCTTAGGAAGCTCTTATAGCCTGACATCATGAATACTAACCACATTTCACAAATTCCACATATGTCCAATCAAAATGAGGTGTTACCTCCAGGGGCACTCACACACTGCTTCTCTATCATTCTAATATTACAACTGCCTCCAAGACAGAGTGTGTGATCTGCCCATTACGCTTCAACACTTGACTTTTCTGTAACCCTCTGAGACTCGGTTGTCACTCTAAGGCATTCCACACACCCTGTGCCTTCTTGGCGCACTGTAACACGGTACTGGGACTCCTGCTTTGTCCACCCTTGGATCACACTCCTTCAAGTAAAGCTTGCAGGTCTTATTCATCTTGGTAGGCCCAGTGCCTGGCACTTAATAGACGTTCAAGAAATGCTTAGGAAATGTGCCTTCTTCCTAACAGGAACCAAGATTGTACTCTGCTTCCAAGATCTACTGCAGGTTAGCATATCTATATAATGTGTACAATGGAGTACTACCCAGTCATAAAAAAGAGTGAAAACTTGCCATTTGCAACAACATGGATGGACTTAAAGGGTAATATGCAAGTGAAATGAGAAAGACAAGTAATGTATGATGTCACTTTTATGTGGAATCTAAAAAATACAACAAACTAGTGAATATAACAAAAAAGAAATAGACTCAGATGTAGAGAACAAACTGGTCAACACCAGGTATGAAGGGTGGGGAGGGAAGTTAGGGCTAGGGGTTTAAGAGGTATAAACTATATATAAAATAAATAAACTGCAAGGATATATTGTATAGTTTAGAGAATACAGCCAATATCTTGTAACACTTATAAATGGAGTATCAGTGAAGTGAAGTCACTCAGTCGTGTCCAGCTCTTTGTGACCCGTGGACTGTAGCCCACCAAGCTCCTCCATCCATGGGATTCTCCAGGCAAGAGTACTGGAGTGGGTTGCCATTTCCTTCTCCAGGGGATCTTCCCAACCAAGGGATCAAACCCAGGTCTCCCGCATTGCAGGCAGACGCTTTAACCTCTGAGCCACCAGGGATTGTGAATCACTACACTGTACACCTGAAACTTATATAATATTATATACCAACTATACTGCAATAAAAACATTAAAAAATAAAAAGATTTACTACAGGCTACAATATATCCATTAACAGACTGGATATTCAGAATATTTAACAACTGGTACAGTTCACACATCAAACAATCACAATGGATGCTGGCTGTAGCGCTGGAGGAAAGTGGTCCTGAAGGCCCCTAGCTGGTCCACACAGTAATCCTTTGTTTGCTTATGTTAGGGTTGGAAGTAAGCAGAAGAATCCTGTGGGTGGGCTCCAGGTAGGCATTATAGAAGGAACAGCTTGGTGAGCTCACAGAAGCAGCTATTTAGTTAGTCTGCATGAAAACGTTTCAAATTGTAAACAACTGGCACAGCTGTTCTGCTCCATACTGGCTGAATCTCAACCCTGTCTGTGGTCATCCCCCAAACACTGTGGTCTGTGCCATTCCTCTCCTTCCCTGGCATCTTGTAGGTACTCATTTCACCACCCACAGTGCCACCTACTCTCCAACTGAGGGTTCACTGATTACATGTGAATAAGTCCTGTTTCTAAAACTAGACTGAAAATTCCTAGAGGACAGAAGTCATGTCTTTCTTCTTTCAATATTTACCTTTAATAAATCATCCCAAAGTTACATAACCATGCTCTGTATCATTTTATACTTTTAAAAATGTTTTACCAAAAAGATTTTCATTATACTTGCAGATCTTTTTAGGGTTAATTACAAAACTATATGAAGAACCTTTCTCATAGCAGTTATAAAAAGACTTCAGAAGGTAACATTCACAATATCAAAGTCTCTTATTTCTGTCTTCTTAGAACTGAAACTTGAAAAGTTTAACTCTTCTGACATGCTGTGTACTTCATGGATAAGGAATTATCTCTTTCTCTCACCTATACACCACATTCATTCACACTCTTACACATGCCACTCCATCTTAGTAAACAGCACCATCTGGTACCCAGTTGCTTAAACCGATAACTCCTTGTGTTTCTTTTATAAGCCAATACAACCTTTGATAAAAATAAAAAAATACTCCGAGAAATTGATAACTTCGCACTACCACTGATAACACCCTAATTTAATCCTATGTCATCATCTGCCTGGCAGGCTACAGTCTATGGGCCTGCAAAAGAGCTGGGCATGACTTAGCAACTCAACAACACTGTTCACCTCAGGGGTTTCTAGGCAGCTCAAATTGGCTCCCCTTCTTCCTCCCTTGATAGAATGTACAACCCATTCTCCACCAAGCAAAGACACACAGCAGAGAGGCAGAGACGGAGACACAGGGAGAGAGTAAGAGTGGGAGGAGGGGCAGAGAGATCTTTTGAAGCAAAAAAGAGGCTCTACTATTTTCCTAAACCTTTCAGAGATTTCCCACAGTACTTTGAATGAAATCCAAAGTCCTTTACCAAGACCCACTACAATTAGAAAGAAAGCTAAACGTCTGCCAAGGTAGGCTTGGGTCCACCTCTCAGACCTTGTTGCCAGCCCCTCTGGTCACAATGCTGCAACCACGCTGTCTTTCTGCCCCTTAAATCAACCCAACACACTCCTACCTCAGCTGGGTAGCATGTTCCCCAAACCTCCCTAAGCATGGTTAAAGTCTGTCTCCCCTTACTCTGTCTCATCAACACATCGCCAGCATTCAGATCAATACCTAGCTCAATAAATATTTTCTGACTGACTTACTACCTTTTGATTCAGCACAGAAGAAAAGTACTGAATCGTTTTCACAACACCAGAGTTCATTGATCATGGACTAAAGTCACAGAAAATTTATACAGTAACAAAAAACCTGAAATAAAGAAGATAAAATTATTTGCTATAATTGGGGAAATAAATAAATGAAACAAGAAAATAAAAATCTCTGAGAAAAAACCTGATAAAACAAGGATATCATAATTCAAAAATCAGGATGGATAATCTAAGTAACACTTGCAATGAAGCATCACATTTATGGTTTTGCTCTTGGGACAAGACAAATTAATCTGAAATAGTAAAGAAACTACAATGAAAAGTACACGATCTTAATGCAAGAAAAATATATAGAATACACAGACCAAAATGCAAATCTATAAATGATGCCATAACAAAAACACAAGCCAAGAACAAGAAATAAAGATACATTTCTGATGTTGCTCTAGACTGCACTTTACCAAAGCATGGGAAGCTGTCTCTCTGGAAGCGGCGTAGCCCCTGCCTGGCTTTGCAAACTTCTGTCCCTGATAGAGCTCCCCTAAGGATCCAGGACAAATTCTATAAGGTATCTCTTAGAACTTCTTCTTTAATAAGTGAACCTAGAATAAACATACCAGTCATCTGCGTAAATGAAAAGGAAAAGGTATCTGAGAATGATCCCATTTTCCCTTCTGTGATCAACAGAAACATTTAGAACTATTACTAGAACTTACTCTGATTAAGAATTTGAATTTTGTTCTTGACTCTCTCCTGCCCCACATGCTTCCTCTTTTTGGAACTGTCAAGCTGACTGTGATAATAGCAGATTGTGGAGTCTTTAAGGACTGATGTAAGAGACAACCACATTTCAGAGGAAAACTCTAACATATGCTCAGGAGTCTTACCTCTCCAGACATTTTTTTCTCAGTGGATTTGGAATAAGGTCTCTGAGGGTAGAGTTCTCTGGCACCCTTAAAGTCTGCATTAAGAGAGGGGTAGCCTTGGGAATACTCACAATAGAGGGGTTGGAGTCCAGTGTAGTTGGGAGTAGGAGTCTGCCCAGAAGGTTTGCCTACTCTTTTCCTCCATGCAAATACCTCCTTGCTACTAGAGTCCTCACTGCACTAGCAAAATGAAAAGAGACACTGTCACTAGTTTGAAATACATTTCCAGATTGCATTCCAAATATTTAGAAAAAGTTTACAGCATACCCAGGAATGTCTACCAGCCTCAAAGCATTCTTCTGAGACTGAATATCACTATATTCTTTGTTTACAAATAGAATGATATTTTATTATTTTTTAAAGGATAGTATTACAAAATGCAAAAAGTAACTAAAATTAACATTTTAGTGGCTGAAAAAAACAGCAATCAAAAATTTAATTTAAAAATTTAGTAATTGTTTTAATACAGCCAGCTATTTGTCTCCTGTCTACGACTCTTTTTTTCTCTCCAACCAAACACAGCAGAGAAGCAGCAACAGAGACCACACGCCCACAACGCCTATAAAATTCACTCTCTGGCCCTTTACAGAAGGGGTTTGTTGAATTTGGCTTTGTATTAATTTGTACATAAGTTGTAAAATAACGTATTTTTTTTAATCCAACTGTAGAATTTTTAAATGCTGTGGTATATGAACTGTTCATCTTTTTTACTATAGTCTTTTAAAATTGCTTTAAAGCTTAGGAAATTATTATATTGCCACAATATTTAGTTTCATTTTCTACTTTTTTGGTATAACTTCTGAGCTTAACTATGTAACAAATTGGAAATTATTCTAGTCTGATTTTTTTTATCTTATAAAAAATGAACAACACAACACTGTAAAGCAATTTTCTTCCGATTAAAAAAGTGTTAAAAATGGATAAGTCTATAAATGAAATTTCAAATACACACACACACAAGAAGAATTTGCTTACTTACTTCCAACACAATTGCTAGTAACATATTTATTCCTCATTGCTATACTTATCTATACAAGCAAATATCAGAATATTCAAAATTCTAAATAAAAACTTAAGGAAAAGAATGAAGTATTAATTTACATAAAGCCCAGCAATTTTAGAATCTTAAATTTATATTTTCCCCATGAGTTTAGTTCTGATTATGGATAAAGTTGGGAAATTTATTTATTGGGAAATTGTTGGTCTCCAAACACAACAAACCCTATAAAACATGTATAAGTTAATTTTCAGAAGAAAAAAAAGTGCTAAGGACCTCTGTTTCTAGTTTTCCCCTTTAAAAAAAGAATATTATAAAAATATAAGATAATAAGACTTGAATCTCCTAACTGAATCATCAATTGTGATAAGCCTGAATGATACAAAAAGAGACAAATTAAGATATTGTAGTTACTTAGATGGTCTAAGGACTGAGTGACTTCAGTCTTACAGTACCCATTTAAAAGTAAAGAGAGATGGTAGATTACTTAAATTTGGGGAACTTAAGCTAGAGAGAACCACATATTTTGCTTGCTATTATTGCTATTAATTCATCTTTTTGCCCATGATTAAAGTGATAAAATCCTGAGCAGAGTATTACTGCATAAGGTAGACAACAGGTGCATTTCACTTCTGCCATTTCTTTCCATATCACAGCAATCATTATATGCTCCTGCCTGTAAAATCTTTGACAGAAGAGTTTATTTAACTATCAGCAGGCTATAAGTATATTATTTAATTCACAGAAATTAGATTGTAATTATTTTTTTAAAAATCAACGCACAAGTTTTTTAGGGCTAATATCTATATTAGAAGAGATATAAGGATTTTTAACAAGGGAATGAGGTCGCTATTATTTCTTCTTAAAAAGCTTTCTTAAATCATTTTCTGAACTCAGAAGTTTTCAACAGATTTACTTTAGCTCTTGAATCTCAAAATCACACTAACTCTTCTTGTTCNAATGGATAAGTCTATAAATGAAATTTCAAATACACACACACACAAGAAGAATTTGCTTACTTACTTCCAACACAATTGCTAGTAACATATTTATTCCTCATTGCTATACTTATCTATACAAGCAAATATCAGAATATTCAAAATTCTAAATAAAAACTTAAGGAAAAGAATGAAGTATTAATTTACATAAAGCCCAGCAATTTTAGAATCTTAAATTTATATTTTCCCCATGAGTTTAGTTCTGATTATGGATAAAGCTGGGAAATTTATTTATTGGGAAATTGTTGGTCTCCAAACACAACAAACCCTATAAAACATGTATAAGTTAATTTTCAGAAGAAAAAAAAGTGCTAAGGACCTCTGTTTCTAGTTTTCCCCTTTAAAAAAAGAATATTATAAAAATATAAGATAATAAGACTTGAATCTCCTAACTGAATCATCAATTGTGATAAGCCTGAATGATACAAAAAGAGACAAATTAAGATATTGTAGTTACTTAGATGGTCTAAGGACTGAGTGACTTCAGTCTTACAGTACCCATTTAAAAGTAAAGAGAGATGGTAGATTACTTAAATTTGGGGAACTTAAGCTAGAGAGAACCACATATTTTGCTTGCTATTATTGCTATTAATTCATCTTTTTGCCCATGATTAAAGTGATAAAATCCTGAGCAGAGTATTACTGCATAAGGTAGACAACAGGTGCATTTCACTTCTGCCATTTCTTTCCATATCACAGCAATCATTATATGCTCCTGCCTGTAAAATCTTTGACAGAAGAGTTTATTTAACTATCAGCAGGCTATAAGTATATTATTTAATTCACAGAAATTAGATTGTAATTATTTTTTTAAAAATCAACGCACAAGTTTTTTAGGGCTAATATCTATATTAGAAGAGATATAAGGATTTTTAACAAGGGAATGAGGTCGCTATTATTTCTTCTTAAAAAGCTTTCTTAAATCATTTTCTGAACTCAGAAGTTTTCAACAGATTTACTTTAGCTCTTGAATCTCAAAATCACACTAACTCTTCTTGTTCTTCTTAACTCACTAACTCTAACACTTGCTCTTCCTTACCGAAAAGAAACTATCAGTGCATCAGAATACTGTCTCTTCTCTACATTTTAAAAATAAGCTTTTATATTGGACTTTTAAAGTACTTTTAATTTACTTTCATGCTTTCCATTTTCCTTATTGGTTTTTAAGAGGTGAAAACACAGAATAGAGTTGTGTAACTTAAAAAATATTGAAGGAAGTATTAGTCAATATTTCAAAGAATGGCCTAAATGATAAATTAAGGGGAAAAAATCCCTAGAAGTTATTTTTTGAACAAGGTGGTCACTGCTTAGAAAATATAAATATAAAATGCAACTAAGCAAGCTTGTAGAGGCTTCTGAACAGTTACCCAAAAGTTCACCCTCTCTAGCCCCTTCAGGCAATAAC
The DNA here is from genome assembly GCA_006410735.1 of Raphicerus campestris. Classification (NCBI taxonomy): domain Eukaryota; kingdom Metazoa; phylum Chordata; class Mammalia; order Artiodactyla; family Bovidae; genus Raphicerus; species Raphicerus campestris. The sequence continues at coordinate 694,785 of SJYW01015389.1, forward strand.
TGCACTCCAAGAAATTCTGAATGACACTCCTGGCGGATGTGGGAAATTTAAACCTTAAACCATAACCTGCGACAGCCCCGGGTCGCAAACCCAAGCTATTTTAAAGGCAGTTTTAAAGGAAGGGACCTTTCCTCCGCAGGGGAGCACCTCCCTCCCCACCTTTTCGCTTCATCTCTTGCCCGGGGTGGCGTCTTTCTAATTCCAGAAGCACCATCTTCCTTTGCATTACAGTGCTGACAGACCCTTTTCACTGGAGCTGCAAATGCTGGCCCTGCACGTTATTTTTATTGATAAACTCTTAGTTTCTCTTTCCGTTTCACTGTGGGCTGACAGAATTTCAGTGCTACAATATGATGAAATTATCCAGGTCAGAGTAAAAGCCAAAGAGAATAGGGAGTCACCTCAAAGTCCTCACTCCTAGAAATATCAGGCAAACACTTCAAAGTATTAATACAAAGTATGCTTCTCTGAGTCGGAAATCCTCCTTATCTTAGTTTCATGGTTTCACTCTGAAATAAATGCCTTGCAATGCAGGTCAAATTCCTGCATCCGACAGATCAAAGATACACTTTATCCTCCAGCAAAAATGAAAATTAAAATATTTCAGAAAGATTTCTGGCCCTCCCCCCCACCAAAAAAATTCACAATAAGCCTTTGTAACCAGTTTAGGGACCCTACCACGACTGAATTATTAAAGCATGTAAGTCAACTTCAATAAGTAATGGCTCAACTTCTCTAGGACTCTGAACAAAATATTATTATCATAATCAGAAAAGTATTTAAAGGGTTTTTCACTGAGGTCAATTAAATATTAGAAGAAAAAATGCCTTTATAGGCTGAAACTGAGATTTGAAGTTAGCATGTGCTTTTCAAAAATAATCTGTGATCCTAATGAAAAATCAACTATCAATATATCAACAGGCAAAATAAATTAACTGGTTGAATGTAAGTGAATCTGTGTAATACTATTGCAAGTCATTCCGTAATAAAACATATATTCAGTTTTGCAAATTTTAAATTAAAGAGATGGCATCCTTGTATACTCCCAAATGTCAGTTCATCGCTAAAGTCAGATCAGAAGGTACAAACATGAACCTTGCGGATCACGAAGAGGAGACAGCAGCAGGCCACAGAACCAGAGGCAGTCAGCTGGTTTGATCACATTGGTTTTATTCTGTCAGCTTCCTTCCAGGAAGTTCAGAGGTTTAACCAATGAGGTCCAATGTTGATTCGTAGCTTGGAACTTACCCTCGGCCCAAGTTCTTTGGTGTCCTCGCTGTTACAGCCATAGTAGTCTGGGGTTCTGTCCAATTCCTGTAAGTGTCCCTGTGCTCTCACACTCTTATCTGCATGGCAAGACGGGCAGAGAGCTGCGTTCCCCATCTCAGTTCTAGTCTTCCTGCTGTCAGTAGGCCCGTCCTCGCCCTCTATGCTCTGTCCAGGGCTCCCAGGGGGACACTAACGTGGACAATTCATCCAGGCGATCCTTGGCTCCGCTGCTCAGTTCCCCTACACGCCCCTCACCAGTTCTCCCCATCTGCTGGCTGGCTTGCTGGTGTCAGAGAGAACTCAAAACCCCAGCAACTGCAGGCTGCCTTCAGTGACCATTTCCAATTCAGGCGCTGCCAGTCTATTTTTACACCTACCAGGCCAGCTATGCATGTCAATGGACTGAGGGGGGGCGAGGCCAAGGCGGGGCAGGGGAGGGGGCGGTGTTGTTTTGTTTTTCACCAGGCGAGCAGCCTGCTTTACACATGGACTTCAGTTCCTGCTGTGTAAAATATCTCTACATAGAATTCCTGCATTACTCAATGAATGCCTTTGATTTTTTTCCCCCTCAGTCTTTCTACTCACACAGAACACCAAAGCTGCTAACCTCACTTCACCAACATAACAGGTAAAAATTACTTTTGTAATTGCATAAACCAAGAAGCAGCCCCTTGGCTTAAATAGATTTTTTTTTTTCATAATCATTTACAGAAGACAATTAACCATCTTTGCAGCATTTAAAGTCCACTGGAAAAACATCAATCAAAATGGCTCACTTTACACCAATGTGGATGTTTGAAATTTTATAAGTTATCCACAGTTTTTCATTATCTGCCAGCATTTCAGGAAGAACAAACATTTTGCTTCATTTATAATTCATTTTGGGTTTCCCTGGCAGTTCAGAAAGTAAAGAATCTGCCTGCAATGCAGTAGACCACGGTTGAATCCTTGGATCGGGAAGATCCCCTGTAGAAGGGAATGGCAACCCACTCCTGTATTCTTGCCTGGAGAATTCCATGGACAGAGGAGCATGGCGGGCTACAGTCCACAGGGTCGCAGAGTCAGACTGAGTAAATATCACCTTTTACATAATTTGTTTTAATTTGTACTATTTTGAAAATGTTTCACTCAGCTTTATAACAGATATTCAAGAATGGTTTTCAACACAATACATACTATCTTTGAAACCATATTACAGATTTTGAAAGAAATTGTTCTCCACTGAGATGACTACAGCAAATACTCCATAGGTTTTTAAAGCCAATTATGATTTTTTAAAAAATCAAGACTTTATTATAGACTAGTATGGGTTGATGCAGAAGGAAATGGCAACTCTCTTCTTGCTAGAGAGTCCCATGGACAGAAGAGCCTGGCAGGCTACAGTCCACGGGGTGGCAAAGAGTCGGACACAACTGAGCGACTAACACATATTATGGGTTGAACTTTATTCCCCCCATAGAATTTCCTCTAAAATTTATATATTTAGCTATTTTAGTAGTGCTATGCTTCCTCAGTTGTTATTTGTTTGGTGTATGCATATTTTCTCTTCCAAATAGGTTTTTAAACTATTCACTTGTAGGGTCCAGCTTTGATTTTTGTATCATCCATCCATATGTTACATATTAAATAGTAAATGCATAGATGTTTTCAACTGAATTGAAAATAATCATTTGGGGAAGACAGGAAGTAGAAGATACTTATGAATTAAACACATTACACTTGATAACTTGAGCTCACCTTTCAATTTGTCATTAAAGACAAACTAAACATGCTTTGTCACTTTTTTCCATTAAAAATGGCATTCCTGAAATAGTCTATTACTCTGTATTGCTGTCCAAAACTCTATGAACTTAAATCTGAGAATGACACTTTTGGATTGTTGACTTCTGTAAGAGCCTCATGCTGCTTTTCTTTTACCAATCCTGGTTTGTGTGTGTGTGTGTGTGTGTTTTTAAATGTTTGATCTCTTTCTTTTTTTTTAATTGGAGGATAATTGCTTTACAATGCTGTCTTAGTTTCTGCTGTACGAAGATGTGAATCAGCTATTTGCTTGTGTCGCACGCATGCTCAGCTGCCTATTTGCAACCCCATGGCCTATTTGGCCTATTTGCAACCCCATGGGCTGTAGCCTGCTAGGCTCCTCTGTCCATGGGATTCTCCAGGCAAAAATACTGGAGTGGGCTGCCATTTCCTCCTCCAAGGGATGTTCCCAACTCAGGGATCAAAGCAGCTTTAAGTTTACATAAATATGGGCTTCCCTGGTAGCTCAGCTGGTTAAGAATTTGCCTGCAATGCGGAGACCCAGCTTTGATACCTAGGCTGGGAAAATCACCTGGAGGAGGGCATGGCAATCCACTCCAGTATTCTTGCCTAGAGAATCCCAATGAACAGAGGAACCTGACAGACTGTGGTCCCTGAGGTCGCAACGAGTGGACACGACTGAGTGACTAAGTACAGCACAGTATGTGGTATGTGTGTGTGTGTATATATATATATATAACTTTTTAAAAATTGACTGAACCAACAATATTAGGACAACAATGGAGGGGTACACATGATTTCTTCATTCATGATAAAGAGGAACATAATGTAAATACTTTAAATGTTAAAGCTTTGGATGAAGGTATTAAAAAAGATGGAGTTTCAGTATCAGTTACACAATTGGATTGGTAACTGAGATATATCAAGGAAAAGCCTTCTATGTTGCCTGAATTATCCTTAAATAAACTATTTGCATAGTATGGTAGTTTTTCATCAAATGTTCCGTGTACTTGAACCATGTTCTGCAGGAATAAGGTAAGCTATGATGTTTAACAATGTGGTTACAAATTCTATCAAAAGAATATGTTAGAAATTTCCCTCTCTTTTCTAGAAGGTACTTAAAAGCCTTACACTGCATTACAAACTCTTACAATGGCTGCTTCTTCCTGAATATATATGAACTATTTTATTCAAAATATAAATCAAGGTATCACCAGCCATTTAGCCCCACCTTTAGAATCAATTAGTTGACTTTTTTTAAACAAAAAATTTAATATTCAATTCTTTTATACAGAATTATGCAACTTAATAACTGGAAGCAAATCCTAAAAATTCTCTCTAGCCTCCTTGAGCCTTCACTGAGCTGAGATCTGAAAATCAGTACNAAATAAACTATTTGCATAGTATGGTAGTTTTTCATCAAATGTTCCGTGTACTTGAACCATGTTCTGCAGGAATAAGGTAAGCTATGATGTTTAACAATGTGGTTACAAATTCTATCAAAAGAATATGTTAGAAATTTCCCTCTCTTTTCTAGAAGGTACTTAAAAGCCTTACACTGCATTACAAACTCTTACAATGGCTGCTTCTTCCTGAATATATATGAACTATTTTATTCAAAATATAAATCAAGGTATCACCAGCCATTTAGCCCCACCTTTAGAATCAATTAGTTGACTTTTTTTAAACAAAAAATTTAATATTCAATTCTTTTATACAGAATTATGCAACTTAATAACTGGAAGCAAATCCTAAAAATTCTCTCTAGCCTCCTTGAGCCTTCACTGAGCTGAGATCTGAAAATCAGTACTAAACCATGTTGAAAAAAAGAAAAAAATTAACTACTCCAGATTGGAAAAGATGTTCTTTGGTGCTTGATAAAATACTTTTACAGTGCTTTACCAGCATAAAGTCTTTCCTGGCATGTTTCTGCCATGTTAATACATTACCCATTCTACCACCACTGAGCATTAGATTTTGTTTCTTTCAGCCAAGCGTGCCTTGCCATTCCTCTGGCAGTACAAGTTCATTGTCTTTTGCAAAACTCTTAAAATTCACTTCCTTCTGGAAGTCTTAATTACATCTATGTTAGTCTCTTTTTCTATTTGTTCTATCTTGAATAAAGTTGAGACTACCATTGGCTTTTGTCTTTTAACATAATATTCTTCATCTCTCTCACTGACCTTCTCAGAGGTAAAATCCACACAAGAGTATTAAATGTTTGTTAAGTAAATGAATAAAAGGTAGCTGCAGATAGGAGCACAATTTGTAACATCAATATTTAACTGGACTACACTGACCTAAACTTCTCCTTTCCTACATTAACAGTGATAGATTTAATCATTATAAACATTTTAAACATGACAAATCTTTAATTTTATTTCCAGATTTGCAATAAACACCCTTTGAAAAAAATATTAACACTGTTTGGGTGAATCTTCCTAGAAAAGAATTTGTAGTGTTTGGTTACAAAAGAAAAAAAATTCCAACAAAGAAGCTGTTAACAACTCTTAGAAGATACTTTTTCTAAATGACTAGCAATCAATCTTCAACCCTTTTCTTACATTTTTATTCCAGGGACATCTTCTCATTCTATTCCTAGAAGAGAAATGTCATGTTTGTTGACTATAATATCCATGCTGTTATCATTTGAGCAGCCTAAAATATGTCCCATAGTGGTACCAAAATCCCATTGCCAAAGGTCAATGGCTAAACAAAAACGGGCAAAGGAAAAGTACACAAGACTGGTGCTCCTATAACTGCTGACATTTTCTATTTTCTGGCTTTAAAAGTATTGACTTGGAAGATACAATAGCTACTGAAACAGAACTTCCAACAAATAGCTTTCACATTCCAAACTTTGCCAGTGGTCTGATGCTTTCAGTCTGATCAAAACAAAACAATGGGAAGGGTCCACAGAAAAAGGCATTACTTCAGAAGTTAAGACATTTCCAGTTTCATACCTAGTGCTTAAGTAATAGTGACTGCCAGACAAGTCTGTTACAAAGCCTCGGATGATATGACAATGTATATCCCTAACATGGTGCCATCTGGAAGCTAAGTTAGTGCATATGTGCAGCACCCATGTCCTGACAGTATGCCCACAGAGTGCTAGGATCTCTGTGGATACAACGAGTATGTTTTCTGCTAGGGCAGANGACTCAATGGACGTGAGTCTGAGTGAACTCCGGGAGATGGTGGTGGACAAGGAGGCCTGGCATGCTACGATTCATGGGGTCGCAAAGAGTGGGACACAACTGAGCAACTGAACTGAACTGAGGGATCAAATATTACTTTAGCACTTGAAACTAAGTTTCTTTGTTGCAAAACTTCTATGTAACCTGGCTCCTCTCTTTGCCTCCTTGGAGCAGTTCTCTCAGGGTCTCTTGAAATGCTGTCTCCTAGGCTTGAAGTCCTAAGAATACCCAACAAATAAAACAAAACTTTCAAAAAAATTGATCTAGAGATTAAATAACTCCCTTGGGAAAAAAGTAGAAATTTGGTAAAACCATCATTATTCTCATAAACATACATAGAGGTCAAAGTCAGTTNTCCTAGGCTTGAAGTCCTAAGAATACCCAACAAATAAAACAAAACTTTCAAAAAAATTGATCTAGAGATTAAATAACTCCCTTGGGAAAAAAGTAGAAATTTGGTAAAACCATCATTATTCTCATAAACATACATAGAGGTCAAAGTCAGTTTTGATTTCAACCTTTTTTTTACAGACAAACTGTGAAAAAAATGAGTTAAAATTGGTAATTAACAGGTCTCTATTTGAGTCAGTGCTAAAGAATCCACCTGCCAGTGCAGGAGACACAGGTTTTATCCCTGGCTCAGGAAGATCCCCTGGAGGAGAAAATGGCAACCCACTCCAGTATTCCTGCCTGAAAAGTCCCACGGACAGAGGAGCTGAGTTGAACATGACTGAGCCACCGAGCACGCATGAGTGCAAAATATATAGAGAGCCAAGAAATATGCATTAATGTGAAATGATACTATTTCTCTAACCAAACAAAGATGATATGTTTATAATAATTTTTGTACCCCTGATATTTCTCGCTAATAATACATACTTTTTTATTGAGGTGTTCCTCATGATATGAGCAGTATAGTAATGATAAATATACAGTAAAGGGACATCTCTAGAAAAGGGCTAAGTTGGCATCAACGCAGATCTAATGGGAAAAGTTTTGGCAAGGTACTAATGAAGTGAAGGAAATGGAGGGAGTAATAGTCCAGCTATACATGCTGAAAAGTCCATTTCAGGATTCTGTATAACCTAGCGGGGAATCCCTTTCTGGCTACCCTGGAAACTCTGGTGAGTGAGGACGAGAGTGAGAGAACAGCTGGTAAAATATTCATGCAAGTAACCAAAAATATAACAAAGAAACAAACAAACAAAACCCTGGCATCATAAAGAGCTTGTTGAATTAGAACTTTTAAAAGGAGATATCTGAGGAACTGGGAGAGAGAATTCATCTATGAGCTGCTCATTCCTTCTTTCTTCCCTACATTCATGGATTTTACACTGTTTTAAAGATATAGAAAATCTACCAAAGTCAAGGACAAAGAACAAAAAGTAGTTGCTGTCTTGTGTTTAGGAGTTTCAGAACTGCTGAGGTCTCTAAAGGTTTGAGGTCTCCAAGGCTGCCAAATTACCAATTAAATCCCCAGGATATTTATCGAAGTTTATTCAAAACAGCAGTCTATTTAAGGCAGAACTTTAAAATCACACTTTAGTGGTCTTCTTTCAAAAATTCAGCTTGAGTAACACCTGGGGCCTCTATGAGCTTAGTTATATATGTATGTATCAGAAACACACAGCCTCATTCCTGAAGATCATACCACTAGGACAGAGACAGTAATATTTCGTGCAGATCATAAAGCCTTTCAACTTATAAAACGGTTCCCTCTTTTCCATGCTCAAAGATAACTGGAGGGCAGGGTGGAAGGAAGGCTCAAAAAGGGAGGAGATATATGAATACTTATGGCTGGTTCACACTGNATGATACTATTTCTCTAACCAAATAAAGATGATATGTTTATAATAATTTTTGTACCCCTGATATTTCTCGCTAATAATACATACTTTTTTATTGAGGTGTTCCTCATGATATGAGCAGTATAGTAATGATAAATACACAGTAAAGGGACATCTCTAGAAAAGGGCTAAGTTGGCATCAACGCAGATCTAATGGGAAAAGTTTTGGCAAGGTACTAATGAAGTGAAGGAAATGGAGGGAGTAATAGTCCAGCTATACATGCTGAAAAGTCCATTTCAGGATTCTGTATAACCTAGCGGGGAATCCCTTTCTGGCTACCCTGGAAACTCTGGTGAGTGAGGACAAGAGTGAGAGAACAGCTGGTAAAATATTCATGCAAGTAACCAAAAATATAACAAAGAAATAAACAAACAAAACCCTGGCATCATAAAGAGCTTGTTGAATTAGAACTTTTAAAAGGAGATGTCTGAGGAACTGGGAGAGAGAATTCATCTATGAGCTGCTCATTCCTTCTTTCTTCCCTACATTCACGGATTTTATACTATTTTAAAGATATAGAAAATCTACCAAAGTCAAGGACAAAGAACAAAAAGTAGTTGCTGTCTTGTGTTTAGGAGTTTCAGAACTGCTGAGGTCTCTAAAGGTTTGAGGTCTCCAAGGCTGCCAAATTACCAATTAAATCCCCAGGATATTTATCGAAGTTTATTCAAAACAGCAGTCTATTTAAGGCAGAACTTTAAAATCACACTTTAGTGGTCTTCTTTCAAAAATTCAGCTTGAGTAACACCTGGGGCCTCTATGAGCTTAGTTATATATGTATGTATCAGAAACACACAGCCTCATTCCTGAAGATCATACCACTAGGACAGAGACAGTAATATTTCGTGCAGATCATAAAGCCTTTCAACTTATAAAACGGTTCCCTCTTTTCCATGCTCAAAGATAACTGGAGGGCAGGGTGGAAGGAAGGCTCAAAAAGGGAGGAGATATATGAATACTTATGGCTGGTTCACACTGAAGTACAGCAGAAACACCACATTGTGAAGCAATTTTATCCTCCAATTTTTTAAAATTCCAAAAAATTTAGTTATTAGACCAGTTCATCTCATTAAACATTCAAAAAATCACTAGGGTGTCTCATATATACACATGCAAAATTTTTTCTCAATCGCAATGTGGAATCATACTGATTATTAAAAGCAGATCTGCTATTGCGTCAAATTCAAAGATGGGGTGGGTAGAGTAAGGGATGATGGGGAGATGACAGTATTTATTGCAGTGGTTTCCAATTTTGGTTGGAATCATCAGGGGAGCTTTAAATATATATAGTTTATGGTCTTATTTCCTTTTTAGCCTACCCCAGGATCCTGATTTATTATGAATGGTATGGAGCTAGATGACTTTAATGAGATTTTTCCACAGTATGCATTTAAAAATGACAAGTCACCTTTGAAGCAAAAGGGTCATACTCAAACAGCTGATGATTCCACTAGCGATTTCTGTAGAACTCCAAAATTTGGGAAGTGCCTTTTTTGTACTACTCTTTATTTTAATATACTATATCTCTGTCTCTGATCATAAAGGTAGTCCTTCTCTGTGAAGAAATTAGTTTGAGAAATACAAATGAAAAGAGTGATATAATGGAAAAATACAAACACAAAATCATTAAATATGGCACGAGTTGAATTCTTAACTTCCTTGTATTTTCACTGACTCCTATAATACTTCTACAAAATATTTCAGTATTCTTCATGATGTAAAAATGTACGATAAATTTCATTACTTTTATCCAAGTAAATGAATACAGTAACTAATAAAATTTTTTAAATAAAGGTCACCAATGAAATCTGTTTTCATAAAGATTAAAACATTTATATGAATTCAGATTAACATAAACAAAAGGGGGTGGCAAATTCCACTGAGGTATGCTTAAAGAATTTAGATTCCAAAAATGAACCCATTCATAGTAGCTTATTTAAGATTTTTGTCTTTTTAGTCTTCTTAAAAAACTTATCTCAAGCCATATACTTGGGACTATTTCTGCCACAATCCCACAAATTTGACAGTTGTAATCCTAAACTAGTAGTCAGTCACCCACTCAAGTGGCTGAAAGTGGTTCTTTATCATTAAAAACTGATTAAAACTTAGATTATGGTGCTATTCAAGAGCACCATTAACAGTGCAAGCCACTTACATAAAAATAATTATTCTAGCCAGGAAGCGGTTTCTGAACTGAACTAAGAGAGGAGGATAGAAGGAATGTAAAAGAAAAAAATATATAGGTTTTAAAAAAATCATGATTCTGGGAGTTCCCTGGTAATCTAGTGGTTAGGATCTGGCGCTTTCACTGCTGTGGTATGGATGCAATCCCTGGTGGAGGAACTGATATTCCACAAGCCACGCAGGTGCAGCCAAAACTTAAAAAAAAAAATCGTGATTCCATAGAAGCTTCCCCATGTAAACAGATATGCCTGAACATACTTATTTAGACTCAAGTGACTATTAAGACATAAAAAGAGAGAAAGCTGCCCAGATAAAGTTCAAGATCTCAGCAATCTACTTTATGTAAATATGGTTTCTGGAAGTACTAATGTGTCGCTAAAGGGATTATAGTAAACGATATGAAGACAGTTTGATACAAGTGCTAACATGCATTATTGGACTCTTCCATATTTGAAGAGTTCTAGAATGTAATACAGTATACAGGACCCACATCATTCTGTTGTGATTTGTACGTTTAATTGTATTGCATTTGGCTTAGTATCCAGAAAACTGCATACATGGTTCTTAACTAAGCGTTGCTCATCTCAGAGGAGGGCTTCCCTTCAGGAGCAGGCTGGCATCCGTGCAGAAGGGACCAGCACAGGGGAGCTGACTGGCCTGTCCTCTCTTCCTCCCATACGACTGACTGCACTCAGACCACCAGGAAAGCTGGCCACTATATTTTATGCTTATTTTAAACCCATAACAATTCAAAAGTTACAGAATACGTTCCTCTCCACACTTGTAAATAAGCATTCCTCCATTTTAACAAAGTATACTAACAAACTAACTTTCAATATTCTTTATGTTTCCATGTTCTGTCCTTACAATTTAGTGATAGGTCCATTAAATACACTTGGTAAGACTTCTCATTGTCATCAATTTAATAACGAAATGGACAAGAAGAATATGGCAGGGACAGTACCCAAAAGTTATCCTAGAAATAAGAAGTCTTATTCTTTCCAAAATAATAATTATATACATTTAAAAGAAAGCAAATAACTGATCAGAACCCTTTTTTATGACAGTCAATGAAAAGGACTTGGAAAAAAGTTTGCTTTTATTTTCTACTTAATCTTATGCAAAATCACCTTTCTGTGTTAGTTAAATAAGTGTAAATATGCAAATATATCTGATGTCTTGATAAAACTATAACAAAGAATGATCATATGTAATCATTTATCACTGACAGCAAATGCTATATTTAAGAAGCGTATGTTGACTTCTAACAACTGATTTTCCAAAAACTCTCATGGAATATTTTTGTGCAATTATAGTAGAAGCATAACCTTAAATTTTATACAGTTTCCTCTAAAATATGTCATTTAACTTATTCTCACAGTAATTAAATTTCTTTCAGTTATATGAAAATATTTTAGAGGTTAGAAAATTGAGACTTTGGCAGATTAAATGATTTACTTATGCTCTAGATTCACTGTAGGTATAAGACTAAGAAATCACACTACCTTTTTTCCCAATGAATTTTGGAGCCTGAGGTTCAGATCCTAACTCTGCCATATACTAGTTGGATATGATTAAGCAAGTTCCGTAATGCTGACCCTAAGTTTTCGGACTTGTGAAATGGAGAGAATATCTAATGTATAGAACTGCCATTGGGATTAAATAGTACAATGTGTGTGCCAGACATGGGACCACCTTGGTACTCAGTAAATATTACCATAATTTTCACACAAAATATGAACTCTGGCATTTTAATAGTGTAAATAAAAATAATAGGAATATTTCAAGCATTACAATGCCAAGAACTAGTCATACAAACTGCATTTCATGCTATATGATTTAAATAAATATTTCAGACAGTATGATGGATTAGAGAATGGTTTGTCCATGCTGAAAAATGGAGAACACATCTATTTATTTGAACTGGTAATCATAATTTTAAATGACAAAGATAATTTAAACTTATGTTTTCCTTTCAAGAACGAAACTATTTTGTTTAGTGATCCTCTGAAAATTATACATTTTTCCAAATTTACATTTGGAATATACATTTGGGAAAGAGTATATGACTGTGGAATGAATATTATACTCAGAATCACTTACTAGAACAAAGTCTTAGAAGTCTGTGAGAAAGCATTCCTTTTGGAATCCTCAAGTCTAAAGTTCTCAGAGTTTAGTATGAAAACTAGATATCCGAAAAAAAAAAAAAAAAAAGAAAAAAGAAAACTAGATATCCGGACATACACAGAAATGACTTAAGTTAATCAGCAAATAATGAGCTCTCATCTCTGTAAAAAAGCTAGAATATCAATGTACTCTTTTGAACAAATAAAGGATAAATTAGCTTGCTTCAAATAATCTTACTCTTGGTCCATTTGCTTGAAGCTTGGTTTTATTCTTGGTCTACCACAGTATGACACATGTACCGTATATGTTTGGTACATACTATATTTAAAACAGTCCAAAGAAGCCTGAACATTTTATTCTAAGATAAATCTTGCTTGTAATGAAATTGAAACTAGGTTCCTCAGTATACAAATCCAGCATTTACAAAAACCGTACCACTGAGAAGCTGGTAGAGGGGTTACAGCCAAGCATGCAAAGTGTTTTAACTTTACAAATAATTAAAATTTATTTAAAATTTTTATGGAATACAAAATAACAATGCAAAGATTATTTTAATTAACAGCAATTTTATAAAAGAATATTAAAATGAAATCTAAATTTGAGGATGCTTAATTGATTTAATACTCTATAATATTTTACTTCAGTAAAAGCATTTTCAAAATCAGTTTATTTTTTCGAGATCCACAGTTGGTTTTAACACCACAGGGCCATGTCTCATCTGAATTTTTTGAATAAACTGGTTCATCTACAATGCACTTTACAAATGGATATGTAAATGATAAGCTCAATCATCTCTACAACTGATGTATTCCCTTATGGTTATAAAATGGCATCAGCAAATAAAGTATAATCATTTTTAGATTAATTTCTAGAGATGGTGTTTCAGAGTGCTGCTAATAAGCAACCATCCTTTTTGCATTTCTTTTTGAATTACCATTATATATACCTTAAGGAATAATTATGAGGTAGCGCTTTCTTCTTTTAAACCAAATTTTAGAACTAACTCAATTTGGTTATGTGTGCATGGGGCCAGGGGAGGGGGAGGTGGAAATATATATAGACGATAAACCTGACACAGCTAAAAAACCCAGTCACTCTTTTAGCAAGCACTTCTTGTGCTGTGTAAATAGCTGTGTAATGCCACAGGCATCTGCAGTAGAAAAGGGAAGAGGACCAATAGATTTGTATATCCCCCCCTAAAAAAGGAGGAGGAAAGACAAATAGTAGCTATGCCATTATTTCCCTAATTTAATGATACTATCTAAATACGAAGATCAGATGATCCCATCATATGATCACAGTATCAACCAATGATCTCTCTCTGCCGAGCTGGATTTAATTAAAGCAATGCAGCACCCAGGCGACTGAGACTCAACAACTGTTGGCGCTCTTCCATCTTAATAATGTGGTTTTGCAATTTTACTAAAGTACAGAAAAAGAAGCTTGAACTAGATACAGAAGCAAGCAAGAGAGTGGTATGAGTGGCACTTTAGGTAAGCAAAGTTATTAGGTTACAGTATATGCTAAACAAGCACTCCTGGCCAAAAAATAACACGCTGTGTTTCAGAGAAGAAAAGATTAAAAAAGATATAATCACAGGAAACTGCTTTATGGCACAATGCTCCATTTAGACAATTAGAAACAGAACTGCAGTAGCTGTCAAAAAGGGAGCCAACTCCCACCAAAATGGCCAAGAACGTTCTTGATATTATAAAAAAGAATGAATGCATCCTTAAACAAGGCCATTTAAAGGTCAGGCAGGCAGTATTAAAGTTTTCCCCAGAAGGAAAACAATAATATCCTGAAAATTTTATTTGTTTGTATTGCCTAATGACAATCATTTGATCTAACTACTGATGAAATAAGTAGTAAAACTGAAATGTAAGGAATCCCTGTGCAGTAAGATCTGAACTTAATGTGGGTCCTCAAGTGTCCTTCCAAAAGTGAGGCAAAGATAACAACCCCCAAATGAAAAGGTAAATGCATCTATTACTGAAGAAACAAAAGACATTGAGCACATGGATTATTAAGCCTATGGATCCCCAGTGCACCCCTAATCCCAGTGCTATGTTTAACAGCTTGTGTACAAACCACTATTTTTATGCTCTGCTAATTTAATGTGTCATTTATCATCTTCTGAAATTATTCACTGACCCACTTTGTTAATTAAAGCATTTATAGAGATCTCCCTGCCTTATAGAAACAGATCACTAGCTAAAGGAATAGTTCAGTTCCATCAAGTTGTAAGGTTGTTTCTGTCTTAAAGAAAAAAATATTTTTAAAGACAGAAAGAGAAAGACAATGATTCTATACTTTAAGGTAAATGGAATCAACATTTATTTAACCCTGGTCTTTTCACTTAGTGGCTACAGTCAGAAGAGAAAATCATAAGATTAATAATGAAAACCAAAAAGTGAATTAATTAAAATTATAATTTTAAAAATTCTGAGACACAGCTCATTGCATCAAGACTCTCAGTTTAGCTTTATATGGATTAGTGTCAACCTTTAGAAGAGGAGTTGGGGGAAGAGTAAATAAAACCTGTGGTTTATTCTTACCAGAGATCTACAGCAGATACATAAAGTCAGAGAGAAGGCACAGGCTAAAGATCCTGTAGTAGAGGTGATGAACAAGAAGAAAATACTTTAACCCTTCAACCAACCGTTCCTGCTCCTATGACAAGTGTTCAGAGTCACTTGGAGGAAAAAAAAAAAAAAAAAAAAAAAAAAACACCTAGCTTTGAGACTGAATAAAGATATTAGGGAAAAACAGAAAAATGAAGTGGATACTTTTTTTTTTTTGTCTTTACTTGGTTAAGCCAAGGAAATTTGCCCTGCTCAGGCATCTCCTCCCAATGCAGCAAATCTAGGCATGAGCTATAGGCTGCAAACTGAGCTTGGAAATGGTGCAGGGTAATGATGGAGGGAAGGGAGGAGGAAGTTGCCAGCTCTGAGGCTGATGGTTCTACACTGAGCCTCAGAAGCAAGGGCCTAAAGGGATGCTCCTCATACCTTTCTTTTCCGTTCCATACGTTCCCTGGGGATTTTCCGTTGTTTTTTCCTCTCTCTCTCAAGGTTTTTTTCCTTTTCATCCAGTTCAGCCTCTCGAACTTTTTTAATAGAAGCAGCAGCGTGAGCCATTTTTGCAGAGGAGAGCAGCAGGAGCAGTTGCGGCAGCTCAGCTTCCACTCCCCAGCAACCCAGGTGATGTTAGAGCTAGATGGGGAGGAGATGTTCCCCACCAGGGCAAGGGCTGGCGGCCAGAACACTCACAAAATAATCCACTCCACCCCCGAGCTAGGTCGGAATCTTGCTCCAGCCTCCGCAGCATTCATAATTCACAAGGTACCAAGGTCCGCGGCCAAGCCCCTCCAGGAGCGCACACCTGCACACACGCGGGCATAGGTGGGCGCCCACACTTAGAAACGGTCCCTCGGGGAAGGTGGAGCACTAGATTCCAAGCTCTTCAGCCGTTGGATGGCCACAAGGGCAGACAAGCATCCTACTAGTTGAAAAAGCCTTCCTCTTAGACACACATCACCAATTGGAACAGTCTTTGGGGACTCCTCCAGACAGTCTGTGTCTTCCGACTGGAGCCAGGAAGAGGCCACCTCCGTGGAACTGGTAGGGGGTGGGTAGTTGATTGCCGCTTGCAACCACACCTCTATGCAGGGTGAGAAGAAAATGGTGCAGTCTTGCTAAATGACTCGCTGCTGCTGCTGCTGCTGCTGCCGCTACTGCCGTTGCTAGGGCTGCTCTGCTGTAGCACATGACATGAATTCCCGTCTCTTAAATCTCTCAGCCCTTCCCCTCTCCAAGGGTCATTTAAGAGGGAAGATCAACGCTGCAGTTCGGGGGGAAGAGGAGCGCAGTTGGAGTCCCTTGCCACTGCCACAGAAACACGGGGGGTGAGCCCTTCTGGGAAGGGCTGGGAGTGCTATCATGTGTGAGCCCGCATTATGGAGCTGCCTTAAGCAGGGAATGGAAAGGAGCTGTCAGCGAGTACACAGCATAATCTGGACTCAGCCAGGTTATCCTGGGAGAAAGAGGGGGCCCTCCAAAGAAGGAGAGGAGAGCAGAGGCAGAGAAAGGGAGAGAGAGAAGCAGGCAACACCTGAAGTCACACTCCATCATTCTGAGAGGCATACAGGGACTCATCATTCATTACCAAAGGCTTCCCTTAAATACAAAATTAACATGATGAGGTCACGCAGGATTAATATTTCTGGATGTTCTTGTATGTATACCCAAAAAGAGACGCAATGAAAGAAGAGAAAGGATACAACCTGTTAATTCAAGAAGATGCAGTTCTGTATAGTGTTTCAATTGCTTATAGTAATAGTCTTTTTTCTTAGAAGTTTACAATTTTATCTAGGGCCAAAAAAATGTCCCTCTTTTCTTAATTATTCACCTCTGGACTCTAGATTCATAACACTGTGTTGTACACAGTGGATTATGGAACCCCCATCCGTACACATAATCACACAGTTGTCTCATATTAGGAGAAAATTTTTGACTAGTACTATAATTGTTGATATTTATACAATATAATCCTATCCTACTTATAGCCTATTATTAGGAAAAAGGTAAAATATTAAAAGTGCTCTTTTACAAAATGGCATATTTTTGTATCCTAATTCTATGACATATCTACCTAGATAAAGGAAAATGTAATGTTTCATTTCCAATACTACATGAAGAGAGTAACTCTTCTGGGAGGGAGCATACTAATTTTCTACACTGTGGGTCATCTCTATATATTTTGACCTATTACAACATAATTTGTAATTTTTCACTTTTACCTAAACTAACTTGAAAGAAAAGATTAATACAATATCCCATAAGCAAGCAAAATGTACTTCACGGTAGTTCAAGGCAGTGGTCCCCAACCTTTTGGGCATCAGGGCCAGGTTTCATGGTAGACAATTTTTCGATAGGCTGGAGTGGGGGGGAAGTTTGGGGGATGATTCAAGCACATTACATTTATCATACACTTTATTTCTATTATTATTACATCAGCTCCACCTCAGATTATTAGGCATTAGATCCTGGAGGTTGAGGACCCCTGATACAGTGAAACCTGCACTTCAATTGGACTCAAAAGTCAGTCAAAAAATAGAAATAATTGCCATGGCATGAGCCAGCACTGTATCGGCACCATGAAGATTCACAGGTCGGTTAACTTTCAGCCAGCATAACTAGTTTTTTTTATATATGACGAGCATAACTTTCTCTGACTTGAGCAGCTGAGAATTCATCTTCTAAAAAAAAAAAATCAGCTTCTTACTAACTCCCTCTTCTGGAAAATCTTGTACATATTTACAAAGAAACATACATAGATATTTAAGTTCCTGGACCAGGTGAATCATTACCTGCCACTTGATATAAGATAATTCAAACATTTTCTCCTCTGAGGGACTTTGAGATAATCATCTGTGATGGTATCAAAGCCGTTGTTGGAAATGAAAGTGGTTCAGTGAAAGTAACAAGACTGACGCACAGGGTGATCCTAATGCCATCTGGCATTCTCTTCTCTTCTAATCATTTTTTAAAACATTTACAACCAACAAGTCTTACCTGATTTGTGAATATCCTTTTAACTTAATAACATGAATCCCAACAAACTGTACCTGAGTCTCCTAAAGCAGACTCTCTTTAGTGAGAATTTTTCTGGGCTTGTCTGGGACGATGCCTCTCCCACACCCCTTTAGAACCTGCTTATACTGTATCACAATATCTTCTCCTCTCTATAAACCTCCCCAAAGGAAAATGAAAAACCACAAGTATAACTTCCTGTTGCTAAAAACATTTGTTTGTTTCATGAGCCTTTAATGAACTCAATAGACCTACTTGTAAAATTGGACAATACTGGTTTAATTATGTGATTTTCTAGTGCCAGGAGAATTATACATTTTTAAAAACTGCAATCTAATAACTTTACAAAAATGTTTTTAGGCACAGTTAACAAAATCTTAATCCTCTAGATTCCCCCCATTTTTCTACAAAAAGTATGAGAGCTCTTTTCTTCATTCTGTCACATGAAGAAAAGGTAATAAATCAGATGTTAGTTTGACATTAATCTTTCACAAAGCACCATGACTGCCAGATCTTTAAAAACAATAATTACACTACTTTGATTACATTTTCTCATAATATCTTTGGATGAAACTCAGGGAGCAAAGTCACCATGATTTTCCAGTTGAGGACCCCAGAAGGACAATGACTTGCTCCAGATAGCCCTCCCCAGGAATGGGAGGAAGGCTGAGGTTCCGTGTTTTTAAATCAGCCCACTTTGGGAGAAGGAACCCACCCAGAAAGCCTCACTGTGGGCTCTCCTACTCAAATTATAGGAAATCTCAGACTAGTATGAATACATTCAAATAAAATAAACTGGTCACAAGTTCTTTTTTAGCCTGTGATTTTTCATTCATCTTTTTCCCAATCACAGAAAGTTTTCTTCCCACATAAGATGGATAAAAGCACATAATCCTTTTTGGAGCATCAGACTAGACACTCCTATCCAGTGATAATGTTGCCTCTCTACTACTGACTTATTTAACAGTAAACTGTTGAGAAAATCATTTTATAAAATCATTCCTTCTCGTATATTTGTGTTGCTCATACCTTCCTATGATTTTCTATTTGAATGGAAAAAAAAAAAAACAGTCTCAATTTTCTGAAGAAAGAGCAGCATACACTCACCAGCTGACCTCTGCAGAGACAGGGCACCAGGTTCCAGTCCCAGGAGCTCCGGGCCATTTAAATGATGCATGTACCACCAAAAAAAGGAGTCTTCCCATCAGCCTCCAGCAGAGAGAGAATACTGGCTGAATTCTGAACTTGTAATGAAAGCTGCTTCCTTTCACAAAGCATTTTGGCCATCATTGGGATAAGCTTGTATGCCTTCAAAGTAAGGAATGCACTCTCGTTCACATTTAAACTTGAGAGCCAGCTTAGATAGATTGCCCTTCAGAGAGGACATACTTCACTTTAAAGACAGGAGAGAAAATGGCCATTTGCCGTTCTCAGTCTCTAGCATCCCATTGATCCAGAATCCCGAGAAAATCCTCCGCAGACATCAGGCATCAGTTGGGACATTGTTCAATAACAACTGAGCTAGCCATATGCAATTTAATCTGCCTGCTCTCTCCCCAGCCTCACCCAGGAGAAGCAGCTATACAATTAAGCAGCATATATTGTCACTCCTCCACAAATGGAAAGTGGATGCTAAGTGGGAAAAGAAGCAAAGGCACTACAAAGACTTAAAATATCACCTAGTCAGGAAAAAATAAAAGGCTCTGCTAACTTGAACTATGAACCATTCTATTCAAGTTCAAGGGTGTTTATCCATATTTTAAAAATGGATGTGTGTTCTCAGACAAATGAATGATCAGCTTAAGGTAAAGTAGACTGAATGAGTGACTACATGGATATATCTCTGCCCAATCTGCTTTGTTGTTGTTTAGTCACTAAGTTTCGTCTGACTCTTTTGCAGCCCTATGGACTATAGTCCACCAGGCTCCTCTGTCTATGGGATTTCCCAGGCAAGAATACTTGAGTGTGTTGCAATTTCCTTCTCCAAGGCATCTTCCTGACCCAGGGATCAAACTCGTGTCTTCTGCATTGGCAGTGGATTCTGTACTACTGAGCCACCAGAGAAGGCCCCAGTTTGTTTTACTCGAACCAAACCAAAAGTCAATTTGATAACACAAATTAATATAGCAGAGCTTGCTAGTAATGTAATAGGTCCTACTTTCTGTTGATAATACTTTCTGTAGGGAGATGACTTGGTTAAAATTACAATGCCCAAATCGTNCAGAGAAGGCCCCAGTTTGTTTTACTCGAGCCAAACCAAAAGTCAATTTGATAACACAAATTAATATAGCAGAGCTTGCTAGTAATAGGTCCTACTTTCTGTTGATAATACTTTCTGTAGGGAGATGACTTGGTTAAAATTACAATACCCAAATCATGTCTTCCTTCTACTTCTGCCTGAGGAATGGAAACAAAAGAGTTTCCATAGCTCAGGATGGGGTTCCCTGGTGACTCGGCAGTAACAGAATCTGCTGTCATGAAGGAGATTCGAGTTCAATCCCTGGGTCGGGAAGATCCCCTGGAGAAGAAAATGGCAACTCACTCCAGTATTCTTGCCAGAGAATTCCATCGACAGAGGAGCCTGGCTACAGTTCACAGGTTGCAGTCAGACACAACTGAGCGGCTGAACAACAATGTAACTCAGGATGGAGAAGCAGAAGTGGTCCCAAGGCCCTCACCTTCCAGCCTCTGAAACAAGCTCACAGCACTTCTGAGGTTTCCCAGAAACTTTCCAGCTAGAACAATGGTAAGGGCACAAGGAGCGAAAAACTTCCAGCCACACAAATTGTAGGAGATAAATAGCTAACATTTTGTCAGCACAGGCCTCAGCTCTATGAGGACAGTCAGGGGATCACAGGCAGCAGCCACATCTGTAACAGGGAGAGGTAAGAGGAAAGCACAGAGAGAGAAGGGAAAATCGAAAAAGCCACAATTCAGAAGAAAAAGAGAGACACAGCCCATCTCTCTCTGAATTCTGCCAACGCCCATCTCCAATCATTCATTCCCCAAGTGCAAATTTAGATGAACAAAGATGACCGTGCCTTAGCCTCACTGGTGAAGATGGGAGCCTGTGGGCTTGGCTTGTATTTGCCCACTGTGAAAATCCCCTCCACGGAGGCTTCTTATTCAAATTTATTTTCTTGAGCTCAGTTGGACAGGAAATAAAGAAACAAATTCATTCAGGAATCAGAAAAGCCCCACAATGCTAAAAATCTTTCTTCCTTTTAATCTACTCTATTATATCTTAGATTAAAAGCCTAGGAATTAATCTTAAAAAGCACTTCTAAAATATTTTTCAAATAAAAACTTTCTCTCTGTCCCCACCTCATTACTGCACAGCTTGTCTCTGGTGCCATCTTTTTATCAAATACAGTTACTGAAGGCCCATAAGAGCCAGTCAAGGAGCACCGGGGATCCCTTAGAGAAAAAGACAGGCTCCGCCCTCATGGAGGAGAAAATCCAGCTGTTAATGTGTTCTCAGACTTCCTTGCAACATCTCAGTCCCTTTGTATTATCTAGTTTCTGGAACTATGAATATTCAAATCTTGACTAGAAAGCTACTTCACAGGGTTCACAGGCCTTGCTTCAAGTTTCCAACTATTTCTTAGATATCTTCAAATGTCTTCTTGGGACTACACTCTTCTTTTAATTATTTAAACTTTTATTCTGAAAAACATAATGATCATGGGTCTATTAGGGATTGAAATATTGGGGTTAAGTTCTAATCCCTCCTGAAATTTTACTGTTTTCAAAAACATAAAACTTCCCTTTGGGGTTTGTAACAGCTTTTTATAAAAACTCAGAATGGGTTTCTCAACCTTTTTACTTTGGTAAAGTAAAGAACACGGCATTGTGGTTAAAATGTAAAAATGCAATCTTAAGCCAGTTAGTCCTAAAGAACCCTGAAGATATTTTTGTGTGCCTATTGGCAATGGCACCCCGCTCCAGCACTCTTGCCTGGAAAATCCCATGGACGGAGGAGCCTGGTGGGCTGCATGCAGTCCATGAGGTCCCTAAGAGTTGGACACGACTGAGTGACTTCACTTTCACTTTTCACTTTCATGCATTGGAGAAGGAAATGGCAACCCACTCCAGTGTTCTTGCCTGGAGAATCCCAGGGACGGGGGAGCCTGGTGGGCTGCTGTCTCTGGGGTCACACAGAGTCGGACACGACTGAAGCGACTTAGCAGCAGCAGCATTATCCATAAAGGAATTTATGTTTTAAGAAATTTTATTTTTACTCAGGAATTATTATTTGACAGTAGCTTTAGCATCTCAAATAAAACAAGTTATTGGTAAGGGAGAGAGGAGTATGATCACTACTTGAAGGCTTATATTTGTACAATGTCAGTTACAGAAGTGCCACTGAAATAGACTGACAGAACACGTTTTAGTTAGACACAAAAACCGATTATTTTCTTGATTGTGACAAAATTATTTTTAATTCTTATTCTTTGTGTGAATCCAAATTAAGCCACATATATCCTAAATTTTTGTGAAATAACATATTTGTAAATAAATCAGTATGGCTTAAAAGCCAGTAAGTGGAGGTTTAAATGAATGGGCTATTATCCTATACTTTTTATGGACCATGAATTGTAGCCCTCTAACTCATTATTTCTGGCCAGTAAATTATTAGCCAAAAGGTCTCACTGTTTTTCAAAATTAACCATATAAAAAGGGCAAAGTGNGCTGTCTCTTATTCACATCTTCCTATACTTTTTATGGACCATGAATTGTAGCCCTCTAACTCATTATTTCTGGCCAGTAAATTATTAGCCAAAAGGTCTCACTGTTTTTCAAAATTAACCATATAAAAAGGGCAAAGTGTAATCTTAAGAGTATAACCAAATCTGCTGAAGATCAAATATCAAATCAGTGACATTTCAGATCTCTGATTTTCCAACCCAGTGCACTTATCATTAAAACATGCACATAAACACTTTCCAGAGTTTCAACAACCACTTTAATGCCCAGTAGAGTTTCTGTGTAGTAGATACTTCAATAGGTATAAAAGACATAAAATATGGTGTTTCAATAATACAAACACTTAAAAAAAAATCCCCTTGTGGCAGAATTGCTGGTACCAGAAAACTGAAGTACCATAAAGTGTTACCATTATTTCCATAGGTAGTTAGAAATTTTTATAAAGATCTGGATTATCGTTGCTTCTGGTGCTATTACATATAGTTAGCCATCCCCTCTCTGACTCACTGAGTGTCCATGAACTGTTTCCAAAAAATGTTCTTTTTATTGCAACCTTTGTTCAATTAACCTATAAATAAAATCTGTTGGTAGGCAGTCAATGTTTCTTGCTTTAGGCATGACCAGCACTTTTCATTTTATACTTACTCATGCAAAGTCATAGTCAATGAATAGGGAGCCAAAGTATAAAATTTAATCAAACTTTCTTTGGAAGCCACAATTTAGAGGTAAGGCATGGTCAAGCCTTTTCTGTGACCTGGTGAAATTAAGTATCACTTTGAAATCAAATCAATCATGGAAATACTAAACACCAACATACACAGTACATGTTTCCAGCTACTGAAACATACTAGCCATGACTGAAATATAAAGAACTTCTTAATAGCAACAAATAACTGACATGATAAGAAGGGAATTCCTAGGCAAAACTGAAAGAAAATGGAACCACTGCGAGACAAAAAAGCAGAGAAATTCCGTTTTTTCCTGAGTGTATTTCCTAGAAAATTTGAACTTTCATTTTGAAAAGTTCATCAGCAAGAGGGCAGAAATCAGGGAACTCTACTCAAGGCCCTGTGGCAAGGAAAGCCAAAAAAGAGGAGATATATTGGACTGGCCAAGAAGTTCAACAAACCTTTTGGCCAACCCAGTATTTATACATACAGCTGGTTCACTTTGCTGTTCAGCAGAAACTAACACTACACTGTATAGCAACTGTACTCCAATAAATGTAATTTTGAAAAGGAAGGCAGAAATGAAAGAGCAATCAATGTCTAAACAAGGTACAGAATCAAATAAGTGCCTCCCTACAACAAAAAGCTATATTCTCAAGCTAGGAGTAGAATAATAAATAAGCAGCCCTTCAGCAGAGGTTTTATTGCCTGGTGTTTCAACAAAACTCACACCCTGAACTTGGATTAGGGTAATTTCCAAATGATTTGTGACCACCGAGCCTGGGAGAACTAAATACATATCTTCTCTGAAGAAGTTACCTTCAGGGCTCAAATTATTTACATAAATAATTTTTCAAGTACAGTGATCTGCCCACAATCAAAGACAACCAAACATACAGCAAAAACCACAGAGCAGAGACACAGACCTATAAAGGAACTATATAGGGAACTATGGACAAGGCACAGACACAAGAGAGATAAATTAAAGGAAAAAAATATTCAGGTCTGGTTCCCCAAGGTAGCATTAAGTAGATTAGAAGTTAAATAATCTGAACTCTTCAAGCACAGTCTTATCTCATATTTTCCTGTACCCTTCCACCAAACTATACTATTTGCATAAGAATAAATAACAATAAATGTTAGATAAATGAGTAATATAAACATCAAATGAATTGTAGAAGTGATATATACTATAGGGCTTTAGAAAAAGTTTTTAAAAGTTCTAAAAGTTTTAACAATGAAGTAATAAATCTTAATAAAGAATAGCATCCTTCAATGTTTGATCATTCAAAAATGGCACCAAAATCTAATAAATACATGTTACTGAAAAAATACAGTAGAAATATTTTTCACAAGTTAGAAGTTTTATATAAAAAACAAACTTAATGGCTTAGATAGAAACTTTAGGCAATGTTCAACCAAACTTTGTAAAATAGAAAGAACTATAGAGAGTTTTTGGAAAAGGCAATAGCACCCCACTCCAGTACTCTTCCCTGGAAAATCCCATGGACGGAGGAGCCTGATGGGCTGCAGTCCACGGGGTCGCGAAGAGTCGGACACGACTGAGTGACTTCACTTTGACTTTTCACTTTCATGCATTAGAGAAGGAAATGGCAGCCCACTCTAGTGTTCTTGCCTAGAGAATCCCAGGGATGGGGGAGCCTGATGGAGTGCCGTCTATGGGGTTGCAGTCTATGGGGTTGCACAGAGTCAGACACGACTGAAGCGACTTAGCAGCAGCAGCAGCAGCAGCAGCAACAGCATAGAGCGTTTTTAATGTTTCAAGTCTGTGATACATTTAGATTCCAGTGTCTTCAGAGAAAGGGATTGAGTTTTCTTCCTCCCCTCATTTCTTAAAAAACATGGAGTAGAAGTTCTAACAAACCTTTACTTAATAAAATGTCTCTATGCTCTCTATGAATACTGACTAATGCTCACCGTATATTAAAAGCTTGTAGCTTATTAGCTCTTGAATACTATGTGTATATTCTTCTCCCACCAGTAAAGTTGTCTGCTTACCAACAGCCAGGTATGTTTACTAGTAATCTTTTTAATCTCAGTTGTAATTTTATTGCAATTATATTAATTAATAAATCATTTCTAATGAAATATGGGTACAAAAGAGTTGTTTTATGAAATTAACATAAATGCTTTGTAAGGACTTGATAAAGATGAATCCCTAACAAATACTGTTATTGAACTATAGGTATAAATAATTATTACACTTGCTGAAACAAATGTAAAAGATGGGGGAAGTGGCTTTGAAAATCTAGAAGTTATACAAGCATATTGTTTTGAAAATGTCTTTAAGTTCTGACTCCAATTAAAAGATATCAAACTGGAAAATAGAGATGAGACAATACCTATGAGTGTGTATTGTTAAAAAAGATAAGGTGAAGCCCCAAACAGTGGCACGTTCGTAAACAAATATTCTTAAATGCAATGTTATGATCTTACATCAAACNCTGTTGGTAGGCAGTCAATGTTTCTTGCTTTAGGCATGACCAGCACTTTTCATTTTATACTTACTCATGCAAAGTCATAGTCAATGAATAGGGAGCCAAAGTATAAAATTTAATCAAACTTTCTTTGGAAGCCACAATTTAGAGGTAAGGCATGGTCAAGCCTTTTCTGTGACCTGGTGAAATTAAGTATCACTTTGAAATCAAATCAATCATGGAAATACTAAACACCAACATACACAGTACATGTTTCCAGCTACTGAAACATACTAGCCATGACTGAAATATAAAGAACTTCTTAATAGCAACAAATAACTGACATGATAAGAAGGGAATTCCTAGGCAAAACTGAAAGAAAATGGAACCACTGCGAGACAAAAAAGCAGAGAAATTTCGTTTTTTCCTGAGTGTGTTTCCTAGAAAATTTGAACTTTCATTTTGAAAAGTTCATCAGCAAGAGGGCAGAAATCAGGGAACTCTACTCAAGGCCCTGTGGCAAGGAAAGCCAAAAAAGAGGAGATATATTGGACTGGCCAAGAAGTTCAACAAACCTTTTGGCCAACCCAGTATTTATACATACAGCTGGTTCACTTTGCTGTTCAGCAGAAACTAACACTACACTGTATAGCAACTGTACTCCAATAAATGTAATTTTGAAAAGGAAGGCAGAAATGAAAGAGCAATCAATGTCTAAACAAGGTACAGAATCAAATAAGTGCCTCCCTACAACAAAAAGCTATATTCTCAAGCTAGGAGTAGAATAATAAATAAGCAGCCCTTCAGCAGAGGTTTTATTGCCTGGTGTTTCAACAAAACTCACACCCTGAACTTGGATTAGGGTAATTTCCAAATGATTTGTGACCACCGAGCCTGGGAGAACTAAATACATATCTTCTCTGAAGAAGTTACCTTCGGGGCTCAAATTATCTACATAAATAATTTTTCAAGTACAGTGATCTGCCCACAATCAAAGACAACCAAACATACAGCAAAAACCACAGAGCAGAGACACAGACCTATAAAGGAACTATATAGGGAACTATGGACAAGGCACAGACACAAGAGAGATAAATTAAAGGAAAAAAATATTCAGGTCTGGTTCCCCAAGGTAGCATTAAGTAGATTAGAAGTTAAATAATCTGAACTCTTCAAGCACAGTCTTATCTCATATTTTCCTGTACCCTTCCACCAAACTATACTATTTGCATAAGAATAAATAACAATAAATGTTAGATAAATGAGTAATATAAACATCAAATGAATTGTAGAAGTGATATATACTATAGGGCTTTAGAAAAAGTTTTTAAAAGTTCTAAAAGTTTTAACAATGAAGTAATAAATCTTAATAAAGAATAGCATCCTTCAATGTTTGATCATTCAAAAATGGCACCAAAATCTAATAAATACATGTTACTGAAAAAATACAGTAGAAATATTTTTCACAAGTTAGAAGTTTTATATAAAAAACAAACTTAATGGCTTAGATAGAAACTTTAGGCAATGTTCAACCAAACTTTGTAAAATAGAAAGAACTATAGAGAGTTTTTGGAAAAGGCAATAGCACCCCACTCCAGTACTCTTCCCTGGA
Source organism: Raphicerus campestris (assembly GCA_006410735.1). Lineage (NCBI taxonomy): Eukaryota > Metazoa > Chordata > Mammalia > Artiodactyla > Bovidae > Raphicerus > Raphicerus campestris. The sequence goes on from SJYW01015389.1 coordinate 722,190, forward strand.
AAATCCCATGGACGGAGGAGCCTGATGGGCTGCAGTCCACGGGGTCGCGAAGAGTCGGACACGACTGAGTGACTTCACTTTGACTTTTCACTTTCATGCATTAGAGAAGGAAATGGCAGCCCACTCTAGTGTTCTTGCCTAGAGAATCCCAGGGATGGGGGAGCCTGATGGAGTGCCGTCTATGGGGTTGCAGTCTATGGGGTTGCACAGAGTCGGACACGACTGAAGCGACTTAGCAGCAGCAGCAGCAGCAGCAGCAGCAACAGCATAGAGCGTTTTTAATGTTTCAAGTCTGTGATACATTTAGATTCCAGTGTCTTCAGAGAAAGGGATTGAGTTTTCTTCCTCCCCTCATTTCTTAAAAAACATGGAGTAGAAGTTCTAACAAACCTTTACTTAATAAAATGTCTCTATGCTCTCTATGAATACTGACTAATGCTCACCGTATATTAAAAGCTTGTAGCTTATTAGCTCTTGAATACTGTGTGTATATTCTTCTCCCACCAGTAAAGTTGTCTGCTTACCAACAGCCAGATACGNTTCTAACAAACCTTTACTTAATAAAATGTCTCTATGCTCTCTATGAATACTGACTAATGCTCACCGTATATTAAAAGCTTGTAGCTTATTAGCTCTTGAATACTATGTGTATATTCTTCTCCCACCAGTAAAGTTGTCTGCTTATCAACAGCCAGGTATGTTTACTAGTAATCTTTTTAATCTCAGTTGTAATTTTATTGCAATTATATTAATTAATAAATCATTTCTAATGAAATATGGGTACAAAAGAGTTGTTTTATGAAATTAACATAAATGCTTTGTAAGGACTTGATAAAGATGAATCCCTAACAAATACTGTTATTGAACTATAGGTATAAATAATTATTACACTTGCTGAAACAAATGTAAAAGATGGGGGAAGTGGCTTTGAAAATCTAGAAGTTATACAAGCATATTGTTTTGAAAATGTCTTTAAGTTCTGACTCCAATTAAAAGATATCAAACTGGAAAATAGAGATGAGACAATACCTATGAGTATGTACTGTTAAAAAAGATAAGGTGAAGCCCCAAACAGTGGCACGTTCGTAAACAAATATTCTTAAATGCAATGTTATGATCTTACATCAAACCAATGGTTAAAAAAATTTCAATGGACACATTTCAAGTTAAAATAAAATGTTTTAAATAGGTATGTATCATTGTTTTTTATTCTCTGCATTAATCATCTTTTTGGTTTTTTTTTACTAAGGAATAAAATAATAGTTTTGATAATGTCACAAAATAGAGTTTCTTTTGTGTGGTAAAGGGTCTTGAGTTTGGGTTTTGAATTCAAACTCTGGCTTTATAACTTTGGGTATATTATCTAGTCGACAAAGACTTCAGTCTTCTTTTTATATAAATGAGGATAATGTCTATCAAATAGAACCAAGAGAACCTGTGCACATATAACATCTGTTCTGAGGAAATATAGAAAAACATAAATATAAAAGCATGAAAGGGAAGCAAATTCAACCTGTAAACCAGAAACACAGAAAACAGGACATGAGCTAGAATAACCCTTAAAAATAGTGTGTGTTGATAGAAAATGCTGATCACTTTGGATAATCAACACCATTAATAAACTCACACTTCTCAGGACTATATGAATAACGAAAGCCAACACAGTCCTTGTAACACAGAATAAATCTTAAAGTCAATGAACATGTGATGTGGTCTGAATGTTTGTTCCCTCACCCCAAAATTCACAGGTTGAAATCCTAATACCAAATGTAATAATATTATCAGGTGGGCCTTCAGGAGGCAATTAGGTCATAAGTGAGATCAATACCCTTATAAAAAATACCCCAGAGAGCTCCCTGCTTGCTTTCCACCACGGGGGAACACAACGAGAAGCCTGCCACCTGGAAGCAGGCCCTCATCTCACCTGACCGTGTTGGCACCCTGAGCTTGGACTTCCAGACTCCAGAACTGTAAGAACGCGTTCCTGTTGCTTATAAGCTACCCAAGCTGTATTTTGTTATAGTACCTTGAATAGATGGAGATAACATATGTGCCTTGGAAAGTATTCATTAGCCCCTATGAAAGCACGACTTTTATAGTTGTATTGCTTAAATAAATTAAGTACCAAAGACTTAGACCAGGCCTCAATCAGAATAAAGGAACATCCTACAAAAGCTTCCCTCTGATTGGAGAAACAAAACGAAAAAGAACAATTACCGTCTGGCTACTGGGGAGGCACAGTTCCAAATGGATGGTTCTATAATGCTTTCTTTTGTAAATAGATTTATAACCAAGGCAAAGTAATAAACAGGTAGGAGATGGAATGCTTTTTCACTCTCGTAATTAATCCCTAAAATTCAATTTTAGTAAAGGGCACCACTGGCCCCATTACAGGAATAGTTTTACAAGTACACAGTCTATCAGTTTGGCACGCCTATGAAATACTGTGAGAAAAATCGGTCAAAATAAATGCCTTTGCCTCCTACTGTACAGCACAGGGAATTCTGTTGAATGTTATGTGGCAGCCTGGATGGGAGGGGAGTTTCGAGGGGGAATGGATACATGTATGTGTACGGCTGAGTCCCTCTACTCTTCACCTGAAACTGTTCATCTGTTCATCTAAAATTGTTAATCAGATATACTCCAATTTAAAATAAATAGTTATTTAAAAAGTCTTTTCCATTCCTAAGATTGGAAATAAAACTACCATCTTTCCTGACACAAAACAAACAAACAAACAAAAAACAAGACATACAACCACACAGTCGGAATTATAATTGCAGGCAAAAACCTGTGTGAGGAACTTGCGTAACTCGCACATTATTCTGCTTATATTTTTTCCTGCAGTGTCTGCATTACGATTTTCACAGAGGGAAAAATATTTACGACACTACTCAAGAAGAGCTGACTCTGAATTTGGAAGAATATTTTTGGATAAATCAGAGCAGAGAGTTTCGATTATCTTCCTCACCTCACTGGGGTTTCTGCAGAGGCATTCAGGGGCTCTTCTCCAATTAAAGCAGCTTCCATGTGTATCTCCTCTATGTGTTGGAAAATTCGATTTTAGGAAAAGGATCTGGTGCTTAACAAACAAACAAAAACTAGAAAACTGAAATCCGGTGTGTTTGTGCTCAGTCTTGTCTGACTCTGAGATGCCATGGACTGTAGCCCACCGGGCTCCTCCGTCCACGGAATTTTCCAGGCAAGAATACTGGAGTGGGGTGCCATTCCCTTCTCCAGGGTATCTTTCCAACCCAGGGGTCAAACCCACATCTCTTGCACCTTCTGCATTGGCAGGTGGATTCTTTACCACTGTGCCACCTGGGATCAAAACATTCAGTTCCTCAAATAATACTTCAGAGCAACTGGATTTAATAGTTTATATCAGAGAAATAAACTATGTAAATTTGTAGTCATGTGTGTAAATAGAAATTGATAGAGTTTGGTAGCCCTCTACTGGCTGAAAGATATTAAAGCCAGTTGCTCTAAAGTATTATTTGAGGAATTAAATATTTACATAAGGATTATAGGACTCCTTTAATGCTTACTATATGCATATTTTTGTTTAGTGGATATTTTCTGTCAATGCAGAAGAGAGACAGGAAATATCCTCTCTGCCAAGCCATGTAATGTAACATCTAACTAGAAGAATATAATGGAGATTATTATTAAAAATACCTTGCAGTTTTCTTAAAAATAGAAATTGAAACAAAGCAAGTAAAATTTGCAGACAACAAATATATCTGAAGGTTCTCAGTTGTCAAATCCCAAACCAAGATTTCTCTTAATTAAAAATTACCTGTCGATGCAGTCTTAAACTGTCTAGTAATATGCACTGTGAGATCTAATCTTATATACATTTGACTAATAAAATATAATCAGGCTTTTTGCTTAGAGTAAGTAAATTTCTAAACATGGTGGTAGAATCACTTTAGAATATTCAACTCTTAGTTTGGATGTGCAATTTCTGAAGCAAGCCAGGTCCCAGTACAATACTATTTTTACAAAACCGGTTTCACAAATGAACTTTCATGCTTATTAAACCCAATTGGAAAATTATTTGTTGTATNTCTCCTTGCAGTCCAAGGGACTTTCAAGAGTCTTCTCCAACACCACAGTTCAAAAGCATCAGTTCTTCGGCGCTCAGCCCTCTTCACAATATCCTGCTTAGCAAATGCCTGAACAGTTCCAAGGAATTCACACTCAGCTTAGCAACAGTTTGAAAGTCTTCATGACCTGGCTGTTCTTTGCTCCTGTCTCCTGACTCTGCTCCTGTGACCTGATCTTACTTTAGTCCCTGTCCCTGTGTGCTACAAGCCTTGTCCCACTTGAGGACATCTACTTCCCTCTGCCTGGAATGGTGTCTTCATTCTCCTCACTTATCTTTCAAATCACAGATTCAGTGTTACTTGCTTATAGTAGGTTCCTCTGATAACTTTCTCAACCAAGCCAAATTAGGTTTTCTTATAAAACGCTCTTATAACAATCTGTATTCTATTTTATAGCATTTATCATAACTTATAATGATCCAGTTAATTAAGTTCTTACTTGGTTAATGTCTTCCCCGCCCTCCCCTCCACTGGGATGTAAACGCCATGAAGGCAAGTTCCTGGTGCACACTTGGCACATAATATGGACTCTTTTTGTTTGAAAGATGGATGAATGCATGAATGATTTGTTAGTAACTAAGAATATTGAAAGGATGTTTGATTTTGGCAAATGTTTTTTCTACATCTATTGATACGATCGTATAATATTTTTGCTTTAGACTATTGATGTAATGGATTATTTTAACTGATTTTTCACTATTGAAATAACCTTGTATACCATCATTTTACTTTATTTGTCAATATTTTTATTAAAGATTTTTACATCTATTTTCAAGACAGATATTGGTCTGCAGTTTTCCTTTCTTGTCATGTCCTTAATCAGATTTTGGTATTAGAGCAATGATGGCCTCATAGAATGGTTTAGGATGTGCTCTCTCTTTATATTTCCTGGAAGAGATTGTAGAGAATTTATATTATTCCCTCCTTAGATGTTTTGTTGACTTCATTAGTGAAATCATCTGGGCCTGATGCTTTCTTATTGAAAAGATATTATTGATATAATTTTTTAATAGATATAGGTTTATTCATAGGCCCAGGTGGTACAGTCATAAAGAATCTGCCTGTAAATGCAGCATACACAGGTTTGATCCCTGGGTCAGGAAGATCCCCTGGAGGAGGAAATGGCAGCCCACTCAAGCATTCTTGCTGGGAAAATCCCAAGGACAGAGGAGCTTGGCAGGCTACAGTACATGGGGTTGCAAAGAGTCAGATACAACTGAACATGCATGCATAGGCTTATTCATACTATCTATTTTTCCTTATATGAGTTTTGGTAATTACATTTTTCAGTGAATTGATCAATTTCTTTTTTCAATAAAAAATATTTCTTTATTGTCCTTTTAATGTACATGGGGTCAGTATTGATAGTCCCTCTTTCATTTGTGATATTAGTAATTTATATCTTCCCTTTTTTCCCTCTCGGTTAGCCTAGTTAGAACTTTTAAAAATTATTTATTTATTTTTGGCTGTATCAGGTTTTAATTGTGGCTGGTGGGCTTGGTTGCCCATTGGTACATGAGATTTTTTAGTTCCCCAACCAGGGATCAAATCCACATCCGGACCACTAGGGAAGTCCCAAGCATGAGAATTTTATCAATTCCATTGATCTTTTCAAAGAACCAGTTTTTGGTTTGGTTGATTTTCTGTATTGTTTTACTATTTTCAATTTCACTAACTTCTGCTCTAGTTTTTATTATTTCTTTTCTTTTACTTGCTTGAGGTTTATATTGCTCTTCCTCCTACAGCTTCCNATATTATTCCCTCCTTAGATGTTTTGTTGACTTCATTAGTGAAATCATCTGGGCCTGATGCTTTCTTATTGAAAAGATATTATTGATATAATTTTTTAATAGATATAGGTTTATTCATAGGCCCAGGTGGTACAGTCATAAAGAATCTGCCTGTAAATGCAGGATACACAGGTTTGATCCCTGGGTCAGGAAGATCCCCTGGAGGAGGAAATGGCAGCCCACTCAAGCATTCTTGCTGGGAAAATCCCAAGGACAGAGGAGCTTGGCAGGCTACAGTACATGGGGTTGCAGAGAGTCAGATACAACTGAACATGCATGCATAGGCTTATTCATACTATCTATTTTTCCTTATATGAGTTTTGGTAATTACATTTTTCAGTGAATTGATCAATTTCTTTTTTCAATAAAAAATATTTCTTTATTGTCCTTTTAATGTACATGGGGTCAGTATTGATAGTCCCTCTTTCATTTGTGATATTAGTAATTTATATCTTCCCTTTTTTCCCTCTCGGTTAGCCTAGTTAGAACTTTTAAAAATTATTTATTTATTTTTGGCTGTATCAGGTTTTAATTGTGGCTGGTGGGCTTGGTTGCCCATTGGTACATGAGATTTTTTAGTTCCCCAACCAGGGATCAAACCCACATCCGGACCACTAGGGAAGTCCCAAGCATGAGAATTTTATCAATTCCATTGATCTTTTCAAAGAACCAGTTTTTGGTTTGGTTGATTTTCTGTATTGTTTTACTATTTTCAATTTCACTAACTTCTGCTCTAGTTTTTATTATTTCTTTTCTTTTACTTGCTTGAGGTTTATATTGCTCTTCCTCCTACAGCTTCCTAGGGTAGCAGCCTAGATTACGGGGTTTTGGATTTTCTTTTCTAAAACTGCATTCAAGGCCATAAATGTCCTTCTAAGCACTGTTCTTGCTGTTTTGTTTGTTCTTCTGTATTTTTTTAACTTTTCAAAAGAAACTCAACACATATTACACATATGCATGAGTGTGTGCATGTGCGCTCAGCAATGCTGGACTCTTTGCAACACCTGGAGCCCACCAGGCTTCTCTGTCCATGGAATTTTCCAGCCAAAAATACTGGACCAGGTTACCATTTTCTTCTCCAAGGGATCTTCCTGACCCAAGGATTGAACCCATGTCTTTTGCATCTCCTGCATTGGCCAGCAGATTCTTTACCAGCTGCACTACCAGGGAAACCCCTATTACACAGAGGCAAATATAGAAAAGCAATATAAACTCTGAAACATAGATAGAATTTATTGATCACTAAGATATGTTAGACCTGTGTAGCACTTTATTCGAATCATACATGTATATATGCTTATGTGTATGTACAAAAGAAAAATGCCTATAGCTTTCTCGGTTTTTCCTCTGAGCTAATGGCTAACTGAAATTTCAAAATTAGCATTCTAAAGGGTAAAATGATTAGCAGTTCTCAAATATCTGCAGCATATGATGTTACTGAATCTGTCTACAATTTCTCTTGATTGTATCTAAAAATTAATTTCCCTTCAAACAGGATCAGCCTTAGGCAAAAATTAGAACATTTTTTCAACCACATAATGCCTCCTGAAATAAATGTGTACCAAAAGCAGATAGCTCTGAGAATGATCTAAACATTAATTGATCCTGATAAATTTATTTTTAACCAATAGGATTTTTTTTAGTGACTGCTTGCAACTTTTCAAAGTGTCCTTAATGACAAGGCATGAAATACCCCTAACTGCTAGATATGATGACGAGAGTGTAAGCCATTATTCCAGGCTATGAGGAAGAAGACTAATGGTGAGGATGGCTGGGCAAAAGATAAAAGGACCCTGGATCCCTGACCCAAGGGAGTACCTCATCAGCCCCAGATTATTTTATGTGAAACAGAAATGAACTTCTATCTCATTTAGGCCACTATTACTATGAATTTTTAATGGTTCCAGCAATAAATCAATCAGTAAACTAACTAATCCTAATTAATGATGAGATTTACCTGCAATGCAGGAGACTCAGGTTCAGTCTCTGGGTAGGGAAGATCCTCTGGAGAAGGGAAAGGCTACCCACTCCAGTATTCTTGCCTGGAGAATCCCATGGACAGATGAGCCTGATGGGCTAAAACATGACTGAGCGACTCACACTTTCACTTTTCAGGGAACTTTTAGGTTAAAAACGAAAAACCACTCATTCAATCTCTTCAAGTGGTACTGGGAAAGCTGGGCAACTGCATATAAATTATTGAAGTTAAAACACTCCCTCACATCATATTCAAAAAGTAACTCAAAATGGCTTAAAGACTTAAATGTATGACATGACACCATTAAATTCCTAGAAGAAAACGTAAGCAAAACATCTCTCTCATAAATCATGGCAATACTTTCTTAGATCAGTCTCCCAAAGAAAAGAAATAAAGGCAAAAATAAACAAATGGGACCTAATCAAACATATAAACTTTTGCACAGCAAAGAAACTATAAACAAAATGAAAAGACAACCCATAGAATGGGAGAAAATATTTGCAAATGATGTGACTGTCAAGGGATTAGTTTCCAAAATATATGAGAAGCTTATGGAGCTCAATATAAAAAGAACAAACAACCCAATCAAATAATAGGCAGAAGATTTAAATAGATATTTCTCCAAAGAATATATACAGATGGCCAATAGGCACATGAAAAGATGCTCCATATCACTCATTATCAGAGAAATGCAAATTAACACTACAATATATTATCACCTTACACGAGTCAGAATGGCCATCATCAAACAAAATCCACAAATAATAAATGCAGGAGAGGGTGTGCAGAAAAGGGAGCCCTCCTACATTGTTGCAGGGAATAGAAACCGGTGCGCTCACTGTGGAAAACAGTACAGCGGTTCCTCAAAAAACTAAAAATAGAATTAGCATATGATTCAACAATCCCACTGCTGGGCATACGCCTGGAAAAGATGGAAACTCTAATTTGAAAAGGTACATGCACCCCAGTGTTCACAGCAGTACTGTTTACAAAAGCCACCTTACATGTCCCTCAAGAAATGAATGGATAAACAAGATGCGGTACATATATTCAACAGAGTATTAGTCATAAAAAAGTATAAAAAATTGCCATTTTCAGCAACATGGATGGACCTAGATATTAAATTATTATTATATTATCATACAAGGTGAAGTAAGTCAGACGGAGAAAGACAAAGATCATGTGATATCACTTATATGTGGAATCTTAAAAAAATGACACAAATGAACTTGTTTACAAAACAGAAACATATTTATAGACATAGAAAGCGAACTTATGGTTACCAAAAAGGAAAAGAGGGGATAAATTAGGAGACTGGAATTAACAGATATATGCTCCTATATACAAAATAACGAGTACCTAATATATAGTACAAGGAGCTATGGTTAATATCTTGAAATAACCAATAATGGAAATGAAGCTGGAAAAGCATCTGAAAATCTATATTTATATCTGTTTCTATATATATATCAGATATCTCTCTCTATATATAAGACACATATAAGATACATTTAGAGAGAGAGAAGATATCTGAATCACTTTGCCACACATCTGAAACTAACACGATATTGTAAATCAAATATACTGCAACAATTTTAAAAAAATAACTCATTCAAATAGAAAAAGGAGTGATTCACAGAAGAGTCATGCAGTAACAAGGTCATCTTCAGGAAACAGGAAGAGCTGGCAGCTGTCACAGATATTTAACTCCCCATCAGCCTCTTTGTAGAAAGAACTGGAATGAAATTTGTAAGACACTGGGGCACAAGCTATGCTGCTTTGGCTGCCGCTCCCCATCTGGCACGGTGTTCCAGTCAGTTCCTTGGTGCCTCAAGGGCACTGATGCATCAGTGGAGCCTAGTGAGAGAGCAGTGGGCAGTGGAAGAAAAGGAGTGATGTGCTCAGAAATCTCAAAACAGCCAATGAGCTGGCTCACCAGACTTGAAGATGAACACTGGTTAGACCACACCAGTGATCCCTCCCTTCCTTAAATACAAGAGTGGTGAATGAGAGCAAGGACAGCAGACTTCTCAGGAGACTGAGATGGGGATACGGGTCATTAAAGAAGACCCGTGACTATTAAACTGACCTCATTTGTATCCATGGCTGGTGAGGCCTAAAAACGTTTGGAATCCAGATGTGGTTTCCATCAGCCATTGCCATTGTTTTAGTTAACTAAAACAAAATGTCAGATAAATTACAGAAGAAAATAAATATGAGCCCAAACAGTGAGATATACAGTATGAATGTATTTAGATGAGAGAGTAAAGCAAGGGATGAAGATTCCAGAGCTCCTGGTCCAGGAAAGCAGAAGGAGAAAAAGGGTGTAGCAGTGGGGGCCTGCAGGAGGTGAGCAGCAAAATCTTGGAAAACACTCAGAAGTGGTGCAGATTTGCTCACAGCTGGTCCTAACCAGTCCAACTGGAGCTGAGGTTCTCCTTTCAAAATGCTGAAGAATTTTACTTTCTATATAAGAATCAATACATTTATAATTTTTAAAAAATACAATATTTGCTTCACCTCGTCTAATCTAGGCTCTTTCCCTGGTCCATATCCTTTTATTTATGGTGACGAGGTGTCATTTCTGGGGACTACAGAAAAATAGAGAAAAATAATAAAGATAAAGGACATGCCAAAACAACAGTTTAAGGTCTAAATACTCTTTGTCTTCACGCAAACCTCTCAGTTACCCACACTATCATTTATTTTAAATTCAAATTAATTCAAATTAATAGGGCTATTATTATGTGGATCCTTCATTTTCCCCTTTATAGGGACCATTTCAGAATTCTTGAGTATATAGCCAAAATTAAAAGCTGCCAGAGAAAAAGGCAGAAAAGAAAAAACAGGTAATATAATAAGGGTATATCTTGGAGAACTATCAGCATAGCAGAGAGAAGATAGCCAGAGAGAAATAAGTCTCTTCACTGAGAAAAAGGAAATCAGTATAAAACTTTCTCTGTGAAAAAGGCCTGAGCAACAACTGCATTAAAGTGACTCCCAGCATCAGAACACTTTTCCCACGGTGGGGGAATCCCAAGATTAGAGGAAGGCAATTCTGACCTCCCATTATGGAAGAACTGATGATGTTCCCTTTCACCAGCCCTGCCGATTAGCACGTGATGCATGATCTCAGCTGATGTATCATTGTTCTCTGTATTCTTCTGTTGCTTTCAATCTAGCAGCAATGCTATTCTGCCAAGACACCACTGGAGGCCAGTCATGCTACAGTATAAATTGCAGCCACACCCTAAATTAAAAATATATTTGTACCTAAACGATACTTATAAAAACAATGACTAAACACAAATAAATGTACACAATAAACATATACATTTGTATATGTTGTAGTGTATACAATAAGTGTGCACATTTATTTGCGACTAAACACATAATAGTAAACGTAACAGTAAAACTTTTTTCTGGAGAAGAGATGGGATTTGCTTTGGATATTTCAATTGAACATCTTCAATCAATCCAAATATAACTAAATATATTGATTATCTTGATTGTGGTGATGGCTTTCTGGTTTGCACATATGTCAAAACTTGTCATATTGTACACTGCACTAAATATGCATACTAAATACTTCTGTCAATTATATTTTTAAAAGCTTTTACTGTAACAGAGGGGCTTCCCAGGTGGCCATGCTAGTGGCAAAGAAGCTAACTGCCAGTGCAGCAAACGAGAGACGCAAGTTCGATCCCACCCCCTGGAGGAGGAAATGGCAGCCCACTCCAGTGCTCTTGCTTGGAAAAGTACACAGGCCTCACAGGCTACAGTTCATGGGCTCATAGAGTCGGACATGGCTGAGCACACAGCCACAGTAGCAAAGAAGATGCACACACCCGCACAGGCCCTACACACTCCTCTCCATAGCAGTAAAGGTTTTCTGGCCTTCTCAGTACCGAAGTAATAATTTTGAATCCATAACCAAAGTCCCTTCTCCAGATGAATGTCCAAACTTTTAAACTTTATATAAACATGGTTCCCTTGAGACTGTCTCTTTTCTGATGACATGAAGTCTCTGCCTCAGAGATCTGTTGATAAGTACAGCCTTTACTTATTTATGAGTCTGACAATTAAGCAAATCAGTATTCTCATGGTTATTTAAAAACTACCCTTTTTTAAAAATCGCAGAGTACCTCAATGGGATATGAGTTGCAGATAAATTAAGCAGAAAAAATGACCCCACTGAATTTGTATTCACGTTAACAGGCAATTCAGTTTAAATATTTATTCAATGTGCTGGCCACATGTTCACCAGGAAAATTTATCATCACTAATTGAGAAAGAGAACCGAAAGCAGCAAATGAAGAAAGGTCCAAGAAGTTCTATTCATTTATAAAACTTTCATAATACACTCTGGTTCCACATAAACACTGACTGAGTTGATTAGGAATTTGGGAGAGGTTTTTCAGGCAAAGAAGAATTAATGAACTCCAAACCAAAATCAAGTTGTTTTTGGTTATCATAGAGTTGAAATTTTGCTACAAACTTTATAACCAGAAAAGAGAAGCCACAAACTTCAGAGAATTTTCCAGTGGAAAACAGACAATTAGAGTGAAGGTTCTGTCTTTCATCCAATGAAGATGTGCTCTGTGTTTGCAATGATTCAGCCAATATGCTCACATACAGCCTAGACAATAAGGTGACAGAAAAAGGAGAGGACAGCTAACTTCTATTCCAAGCTTTAGTAAGTGAGCAATTGCATTTTCAAATAGCAAATTATTTCCTATAGAAATGATGGATTTGGGATTAGATATGGATTGCGTGAATGCTCCGTCTTGCAGTCGTGTCCGATATTTTGCGACCCCATGGACTGCAGCACTCCAGGGATTTTTCCAGGCGAGAATACTGGAGTGGGTTGCCATTTCCTTCTCTGTACATATTGGTAATTAGAGCATATATGTGTGGTGGAAACAGTAACAATTATTTGAATGATTTTCTGAAACTTCTAAAAGTACCAAATATAGTACCACAAAAGAATAGTCATCGGAATACAAATTCTCATCATTAAGATGATAAGTAGTTTTGCCAGTTCTATAAAATCTGTAAAATAGTACTATAAGTATTTTATAGCATTTTATGTTCTCATATAATAGCCATGACATCCAAAGATGTTAGACTTCAGGTTCAAGGGCAAGAGAATGGGACTAGAATATAGTTTGTCTAATTCCTACCACAATGTTCTTCCACTGGGCTCTTTAACTGGAAAATCTTGCTCCTTTTAATTTCAATTTTGAAAAGCATATTTACATTGGTATAACTTTGGAAAACAATTTTGTACTACCTCATAAAATTGAAAACATGCAAAAAACATATCTATCTATAGGTATAGGGAGTTCTGAAATAAGTGTATTATTTCACTTGCCATGTGATAAAGGCAATATAATACAGTACATCAGAGAAACAAGGAAAACAATCACTGCATGCATTTATTTATAACATACAACAAGTCAACAATAGTCCATATACCTTTTTCAACAATTACATCATTTAATACTCACAATAGGGTGAGGTAGGTATTATTATTACCTCTGTTTTCCAAGCAATTAAATGGAGATACAGAATAATTTGTCCAGAATCAATGTGGCAAGTGACAAGGAAGGAGGAAACTAAAATATGAGCCTAGTAAGTGGCTTACTAAAGATTGCACAACTAATAACTGGTGGAATCCAATATCTCTAGCCAAGTGCTTTTCAAACTTCAGCAGGTACATGAATCACCCGTTAATGTAAACATAGATTCTGATTCCTTGGTCTGGGCTGGCGTCCGAGATTATGCATTTTTTACAAGGGAATACCTGTGCTTCTGGCCTACGGTTATACTTTGATTAGCAAGGATTTATACCATTGTTTCTACCTCTGCGTCAAGTTACTTCTCACTAATTCTTCCTTATATTTATTAGGCTTAATACTTACTAAACCCTAGTCCCCACAGTCAGGGGTAAGGGCAGTTCTGCACTGGGATATGNTTCTATTCCAAGCTTTAGTAAGTGAGCAATTGCATTTTCAAATAGCAAATTATTTCCTATAGAAATGATGGATTTGGGATTAGATATGGATTGCGTGAATGCTCCGTCTTGCAGTCGTGTCCGATATTTTGCGACCCCATGGACTGCAGCACTCCAGGGATTTTTCCAGGCGAGAATACTGGAGTGGGTTGCCATTTCCTTCTCTGTACATATTGGTAATTAGAGCATATATGTGTGGTGGAAACAGTAACAATTATTTGAATGATTTTCTGAAACTTCTAAAAGTACCAAATATAGTACCACAAAAGAATAGTCATCGGAATACAAATTCTCATCATTAAGATGATAAGTAGTTTTGCCAGTTCTATAAAATCTGTAAAATAGTACTATAAGTATTTTATAGCATTTTATGTTCTCATATAATAGCCATGACATCCAAAGATGTTAGACTTCAGGTTCAAGGGCAAGAGAATGGGACTAGAATATAGTTTGTCTAATTCCTACCACAATGTTCTTCCACTGGGCTCTTTAACTGGAAAATCTTGCTCCTTTTAATTTCAATTTTGAAAAGCATATTTACATTGGTATAACTTTGGAAAACAATTTTGTACTACCTCATAAAATTGAAAACATGCAAAAAACATATCTATCTATAGGTATAGGGAGTTCTGAAATAAGTGTATTATTTCACTTGCCATGTGATAAAGGCAATATAATACAGTACATCAGAGAAACAAGGAAAACAATCACTGCATGCATTTATTTATAACATACAACAAGTCAACAATAGTCCATATACCTTTTTCAACAATTACATCATTTAATACTCACAATAGGGTGAGGTAGATATTATTATTACCTCTGTTTTCCAAGCAACTAAATGGAGATACAGAATAATTTGTCCAGAATCAATGTGGCAAGTGACAAGGAAGGAGGAAACTAAAATATGAGCATAGTAAGTGGCTTACTAAAGATTGCACAACTAATAACTGGTGGAATCCAATATCTCTAGCCAAGTGCTTTTCAAACTTCAGCAGGTACATGAATCACCCGTTAATGTAAACATAGATTCTGATTCCTTGGTCTGGGCTGGCGTCCGAGATTATGCATTTTTTACAAGGGAATACCTGTGCTTCTGGCCTACGGTTATACTTTGATTAGCAAGGATTTATACCATTGTTTCTACCTCTGCGTCAAGTTACTTCTCACTAATTCTTCCTTATATTTATTAGGCTTAATACTTACTAAACCCTAGTCCCCACAGTCAGGGGTAAGGGCAGTTCTGCATTGGGATAAGTGTGGTATATACCTTTGCTATTGTGTATGGTAAACACTTTGACCACATGGATTTTAATCCTATCGCCAGATGCCATTCTAAACAAATGCAAATCTGTGCTCTGTGTTCAAGCACTCAGTCATATCTGACTCTGTGGCCCCATGGAGCTTGCAAGGCACTGCTTTCCATGGACCTTTTCAGGCAAGAATGCTGGAGTGTGTTGCAATTTCCTACTCCAGGGCATCTTCCCAACCCAGGGACTGAACCTGTGTCTCCAGCATCTCCTGCACTGGCAGGGGGATTCTGTACCACTAGGACCACCTGGGAAGCCCTAGGTAAATTCAAACATTTTAACCTTCATTTTCATCCGTGCACATTACCACATTTTAAGAATAACTTTGAGAATGTACGGTGACTCTATTCAAGCCATCTTAGAGAAGAAAAGTAATGTTTAGAGTAGAAACACATGATTTTATCTTATAAGATTCTACAAATCTTCAAATTGAAGAATCTTGTTGTTATCTGTCATTATATTCCCTACAGGGCTTCCCTGGTGGCTCAAGTGGTAAAGAATCTGCCTGCAATGCAGGAAACCCTGATTTGATCCCTGAGTCAGGAAGATGCCCTGGAGGAGGGCATGGCGACTCACTTCCCTGGATTCTTGCCTGCAGAAGCCTATGACAGCGGATCAGGTGGGTTGCAAAGAGTCAGACACAACTGAGAGACTAACACACACACACACATAGTACCTAGGATGAAAATTCTTTAAGTTGCATACAATATGTTCCAGAAGTCACAAACATTGTAGACTCCTGCACTTTATTAGAACATCTGGAAACAGGCCTTTATGAAATTCAGCAGAGGCTGGAATGCGTGTCAGAGAAACCAGGCAAGAGGTGGTAGAAAAGAGTGATTAAGAGCAGATTTGGAAATCAGACTGCCAGGAAACACATCCCTGTGCTCTATGAATTTAGACAAATTTTATACCCTCTCTATGCCTAAATTTTTTAAAGCTATAAAGTAGGGCTCTCTAATAGGAATAAATGAGTTAATTAATATGGAACTTTAAATACTAGCATGTAATAAGCACTCATTAATGTTAGCTACTACTGCCAAAAACTAATTTTGATCATTTTCAAAATTATTCATGGTGATCCATTCTTTGATTCAAAAAGGAGAACTAGAGAAATGTGGTTAATTTTTTTCTTTTTAAACAACCTTAAAATTGACATGAAATTCATAACTATATTCTGGAAAAAATAATAACAAGGTAGAACACAGCATTTTAAAATAGAGAGATCAAGAAACACATATCATAAAGGCTTGGATCACTTCAGTTCAGTTGCTCAGTCGTGTCCAGCTCCTTGCGACCCCATGGACTGCAGCACGCCAGGCCTCCTGTACATCACCAGCTCCCGGAGTTTACTCAAACTCATATCCATTGAGTTGGTGATGCCATCCAACCATCTTATCCTCTGTCATCCCCTTCGCCTCCTGCCTTCAATCTTTCTCAGCATCAGGGTCTTTTCAAATGAGTCAGTACTTCACATCACGTGGCCAAAGTATTTGGAGTTTCAGCTTCAAAATCAGTCCGTTAGTTCCTAATCAGAACTAATTTCCTTTAGGATGGACTGGTTGGATCTCTTTGCAGTCCAAGGGACTCTCAAGAGTCTTCAACACCACAGTTTGAAAGCATCAATTCTTCACTCAGCTTTCTTTATAGTCCAACTCTCTCATCCATACATGACTACTGGAAAAACCATAGTCTTGACTAGACAGACCTTTGTTGGCAAAGTAATGTCTCTGCTTTTGAATATGCTGTCTAGGTTGGTCATAACTTTTCTTCCAAGGAGTAAGCATCTTTTAATTTCATGGCTGCAGTCACCATCTGCAGTGATTTTGGAGCCCCCCAAAATAAAGTCTGCCACTGTTTTCACTGTTTCTCCATCTATTTGCCATGAAGTGATGGGACTGAGTGCTACGATCTTAGTTTTCAAAATGTTGAATTTTAAGCCAACTTTTTCACTTTCATTAAGAGGCTTTTCAGTTCTTCTTCACTTTCTGCCATAAGGGTGGTGTCATCTGCATATCTGAGGTTATTGATATTTCTCCCGACAATCTTGATTCCAGCTTGTGCTTTATCGAGCCCAGCATTTCACATGATGTACTCTGCATGTAAGTTAAATAAGCAGGGTGACTATATACAGCCTTGATGTACTCCTTTTCCTTTTCCTTTTCCTATTTGGAACCAGTCTCTTCCATGTCCCGTTGCTTCCTCACCTGCATACAGATTTCTCAAGAGACAGGTCAGGTGCTCTGGTATTTCCATCTTTTAAGAATTTTCCACAGTTTCTTGTGATCCACACAGTCAAATGCTTTGGCGTAGTCAATAAAACAGAAATAGATGTTTTTCTGGAACTCTCTTGCTTTTTTGATGATCCAACAGATGTTGGCAATTTGATCTCTGGTTCTTCTGCCTTTTCTAAATCCAGCTTGAACATCTGGAAGTTCACAGTTCACATATTGCTGAAGCCTGGCTTGGAGAACTGAGCATTATTTTACTAGCGTGTGAGATGAGTATAATTGTGCAGTAGTTTGAGCATTCTTTGGCACTGCCTTTCTTTGGGATTGGAATGAAAACTGACCTTTTC
>SJYW01015389.1:756560-784925 GCA_006410735.1 Raphicerus campestris
ATGGTAAGTAGGTATGGAAAAAACAAACCAAACCAACAAAACAGTTTTCAGTCTCGGAAAATCAGATGCTAATTGTAGATTTCTTACCAAAAAAATGTGCTGAACTATTTTCTACAAAAATGAAACATGATCAATACTCAAATATAATCAATTGTACATTTCAATGCTTAGAATATGAAATTCTACAGTGAATTAAAAAATCATTTCTTAATATCATCTCCTTCAGAAAGTTTGCCTGATTAAGTAGATCAATCTACAGTTTACAAAGCTCAAGTAATAGCCTGACAATTGGGTTTTAGAAATACTGATACTGGAAGAAAGTTATTAATTCCTAAGATTATAATGCCTACAAGCAATGTTTTTTCAAATGTAATAAGTACTATTAGCACCAACTAAGAACAACAGAATCTCTTGGAATATCTGTTTCAGTGCAGACACCTGAGCCTTTTCTAAGCTACTAGATCAGAATCTCAGTAAGGTTTGAATAATTTTTTTTAACAACTTCCTCACATATTCTTTTGCATGCTAAAGACTGGGAAAGGCAGATGGTTTTTGTACAGAGAGCAAAATAGCTCTTGTTGCCAAATATCAACCTAAGGATATTTAACCAGATCACCCCATCCAAAACTACTATACATTTAAATTCGTGTGACTTTGAAGAGGTTTTCCTCTTTAGTTCCCATCCTAATATCCTAAATGAGGATCTTTCAACTGTAGACCTTGATAATATTTCCTTTTCAAATGGATGTCCTCAAAACTCACCTCTGAAACCCATTATAATCGAATATACTATGCCACTGCCATTCTAGTGCACATGGGTTTGGCGGCATGTGGCAGCTGGGAAAGAAGAAGACAGGCCTGTGAAACTGCATCCCCAGAAATCCGAATGCCAGAACAGGCCTGATGTACACAGGGAGAGGGCCTGGCATGGGAGCTTACGCATTATTTATCTCTTTAAGAGCAATTAAACAAGTAACTGCAAATAGTAACTCAGAGAGGTTTTGCTAAACGGCAGACTATTTCATGAATGGCTATTTGCCAATGGTGCCTCCAACCAAAAAGAGGCAGTATATCACAAATAACTATTAAGACATCACTTTTCTCAAATATGTATTAATCACAGTTAAGGAAATTATCACATGGGACTCTATGATATGATAGATAATACAAGAGCTCCTGATCTGAGACCCATACACTTTGAATAGCAACATATGGGCTTCCCTTGTAGCTCAGTCGGTAAAGAATCTGCCTGCAGTACAGAGACCCAGGTTCAATCCCTGGGTTGGGAAGATCCCCTGAAGAAGGAAATGGCAACCCACTCCAGCATCCTTGCCTGGAAAATCTCATGGACACAGGAGCCTGGTGGGCTGCAGTTCATGGGGTCACAAAGAGTCGGGCACGACTGAGCAACTAATATTTACTTACTTAAGTACATTGTTTATTACCATGTTTCATTGAAGTATAATTTACAATGCTGTCTAAAGTGCATTTTTATATCTATGCCTATCATGATATCTATTATATCATGAGATACTTTCAACCTTGTGGTAAGAGTAACTCTTAGAGCATGAGAAAAAAGGTTGCTAAACTATTCCATCATTTCATACATGTACTCAAGCTCTTGCTAGCCCAAAATAATTAATACAAATCCATGGTACTTTTCATAACAACAATCAACTGTGTACTCCTTTTATCATAATCATTCTTAGTGTTCTCAGAACTGGGCCCATTCTTTCCCATCCTTGCCTTTGACCCTCTTCCTGGATGCCCAACTCTGCCAATCAAAATTTCACACATGTAGAGTCCATTGAAATATTACCTCCTTCATGAAATTTTTCCTGATGGTCTCAATAGAATGTAATTCATCCACCTTTTAAATCCTCATACTTTTCAAACAGACAGACCATTAAAAACACTGTCCTTTAAACATCTATTGGAACTTGGCCATGTACCTGTCACTTCCTTTAGACTAGCTGTTCTTCCTCAAGTCCAGTGGCACATTATGTATACGAGGAGACATATGAAAAATATTGAGGCCACAAGCCTCACCTACAACTTCTTAAATCAAAGTATCTGGGGAGTGAGAACCAGGCATCAGATTCTAACATGTGGCCACAGTTGAGAATCACTATCTTAGATGGTAGGCTCTCCAAAGGGTTGCACTAGGTCTTAGGCATAAATATTCATAACGGTACACTCAGTTCAACTCAATAAATATTTCCTGAGGCCCTTAAACACAGTAAAACACAGTAGGCATTTAATAAACACACATTAAATTTAACATGTAAATTTTCCATACTTGAACCCTGGGAAGAAAAGGAAAGCATATCAGTCAAAAAAGTTTTATTCTTCACAACACATTCTTTAGTGATAGACTGTCAATAACAGAACAAAGCCTTCTGTANAACGGTACACTCAGTTCAACTCAATAAATATTTCCTGAGGCCCTTAAACACAGTAAAACACAGTAGGCATTTAATAAATACACATTAAATTGAACATGTAAATTTTCCATACTTGAACCCTGGGAAGAAAAGGAAAGCATATCAATCAAAAAAGTTTTATTCTTCACAACACATTTTTTAGTGATAGACTGTCAATAACAGAACAAAGCCTTCTGTAAAAAAAAGACAAAAAAGGTGAAATTGCTGATATATTCCTCCACTCAAATGTTCACTCTGTAAATTAAGATTTTCCATAAGACTGGGTCTAATTTACTTTTCTTTTTTCAGACTAGCACTTTTCTCCTCTCTTCAAGTTGAATAGATATTACAAATCATTAATGGAATTTTCAGCAGCAACCATACTGGAAATAATCAGCTGATATCCAAGGTAGGGCGTACTTTTTGCCACTGTCAAACAAAATTAATCACGAGCTTCCAGCATGCTGAGTAGAAGCGGCTTGGGTGCCATCAGATGAGGTGTTTCTATGGCCTGGCAGCCGTGGGTGATCAGCAGGAGAGCCAAGCTGTTTTCAGAAAACACTGCAATGGGTTTCTGTATCTTGCTTTCTTTTCTTTCTTCTTTTAAATTCCTAAGGGAGACTCTCCTGGCAATGCATCCAGGAGATTTTCTTATATAGAAACAAGGAAGTAGGGTGTTTGAAAAGCCAGCTGGAGGAAAGAATGCTATTCTCTTTGCTTTCTTCTACCTCTGCCTTACAGTCTTCTACAAAGCACCAGGGGGATTAAACAATTCAGGCTGAGTCCTAGTTTCACCAGAATTACAGAAATGACCCAGGTATATTGGGTTGCCCTGACTATACTATCCAGATGTATCTGTTCTAGTATTCTTCAATATTATTTAGTAGAGATCTAAATTGTATATGTTCAATTAATAATGAGTTAATTTACTCATTATACTAAAAAGAAATTAACTGAGCAACATTTATGTGTCACGTTGTGCAAAACTGCAATAATTAAAGGATGCAGTGGAGAAAATAGGCAGGTCTGTGAACAATACTATTCAACTGTCATAAATTCTATAATAGGGTTTGAATAGAGACACTAGTATTTTTAATTAAGCACCCAGAAATAATCTAAACATAAGCTTTAGGAGCTGGAAAGGAAGGACAGCAAAAAAAAAAAAGAAAGAAAACAGAAATTACAATCAAAGCCATCATGGTAATTTCTTTGATTTCGGTTGAGTTGAATAAGGTATTGTTTTGGCCACCTGATGCAAACAGCTGACTCATTACAAAAGACCCTGATGTTGGGAAAGACTGAAGACAGACAGAAAAGGGGGCAACAGAGGATGAGATAGTTGGATGGCATCGCCGATTCAGTGGATATGAACTTGGACAAACCCTGGGAAACGGTGAGGGCCAGGGAAGACTGGCATGCTGAGTCGGACACAATTTGGCAACTAAACACCAACACTGCCTAAACAATTACCAAAACTTCCCTATACAACTCGTACCTCCAGTCCCACTGCCAGTACCTCTANTGTCATTTTGAAGCCTGGCTTGGAGAATTTTGAGCATTACTTCACTAGTGTGTGAGATGAGTGCAACTGTGTGATAGTCTGAGCATTCTTTGGCATGCCTTTCTTTGGGATTAGAATGAAAACTGACCTTTTCCAGTCCCATGGCCAATGCTGAGTCTTCCAAATTTGCTGATATATTGAGTGCAGCACTTTCACAATATCATCTTTTAGGATTTGAAATAGCTCAACTGTAATTCCATCACCTCTACTAGCTTTGTTCATAGTGCTGCTTCCTAAGGCCCACTTGACTTCCCATTCCAGGATGTCTGGCTCTAGGTGAGTGATCACACCATCTGTGTCATGAAAATGTTTTCTGTACAGTTCTTCTGTGTATTGTTTCTACCTCTTAATGTCTTCTGCTTCTGTTAGGTCCATACCATTTCTGTCCTTTATTGTGCCCATCTTTGCATGAAATGTTCCCTTGGTATCTCTAATTTTCTAGTCTTTTCCATTCTATTGTTTTCCTCTATTTCTCTGCATTGATCTCTGAGGAAGGTGTTCTTCTCTCTCCTTGCTATTCTTTTAACTCTGCATTCAAATGGGTATATCTTTCCTTTTCTGCCTTTAGCTTCTCTTCTTTTCTCAGCTATTTGTAAGGCCTCCTCAAACAACCATTTTGCATCACCTTTTCTTGGGGATGGTCTTGATCACTGCCTCCTGTACAATGTCACAAACCTCCATCTATAGTTCTTCAGGCACTCTATGAGATCTAATCCCTTGAATCTATTTCTCACTTCCACTGTATAATTGTAAGGGATTTGATTTAGGTCTTACCTGAGTGGTCTAGTTGTTTTACCTACTTTCTTCAATTTAAGTCTGAATTTGGCAATGAGGAGTTCATGATCTGAGCCACAGTGAGCTCCTGGTCATGTTTTTGCTGACTGTATAGAGCTTCTCAATCTTTGGCTGCAAAGAACATAATCAATCTAATTTTGGTATTGACCATCTGGTGATGTCCATGTGTAGAGTCTTATCTTGTGTTGTTGGAAGAGGGCGTTCACTATGACCAGTGCATTCTTGATAAAATTCTATTAGCCTTTGCCCTGCTTCATTTTGTACTCCAAGGCCAAATTTGTCTGTTACTCCAGGTAGCTCTTGACTTCTTACTTTTGCATTCCAGTCCCCTATGATGAAAAGGACACCTTTTTGGGGTTAGCTCTAGAAGGTCTTACAGGTCTTGAAGACCTATAGAACTGTTCAACTTCAGCTTCTTCAGCATTACTGGTTGTAGTATAGACTTGGATCACTGTGATGATGAATGGTTTGCCTTGGAAATGAAGAGATCATTCTGTCATTTTTACATTGCACCTAAGTACTGCATTTTGGACTCTTCTGTTGACTATGAGGGCTACTCCACTTCTTCTAAGGGATTCTTGCCCATAGTTGTAGATATAATTATCATCTGAATTAAATTCACCCATTTTGGTCCATTTTAGTTCACTGATTCCTAAAATTTTAATGTTCACTCTTACCATCTCCTGTCTGACCGCTTCTAATTTACTGTGATTCATGGACCAGGTNAATGCTGAGTCTTCCAAATTTGCTGATATATTGAGTGCAGCACTTTCACAATATCATCTTTTAGGATTTGAAATAGCTCAACTGTAATTCCATCACCTCTACTAGCTTTGTTCATAGTGCTGCTTCCTAAGGCCCACTTGACTTCCCATTCCAGGATGTCTGGCTCTAGGTGAGTGATCACACCATCTGTGTCATGAAAATGTTTTCTGTACAGTTCTTCTGTGTATTGTTTCTACCTCTTAATGTCTTCTGCTTCTGTTAGGTCCATACCATTTCTGTCCTTTATTGTGCCCATCTTTGCATGAAATGTTCCCTTGGTATCTCTAATTTTCTAGTCTTTTCCATTCTATTGTTTTCCTCTATTTCTCTGCATTGATCTCTGAGGAAGGTGTTCTTCTCTCTCCTTGCTATTCTTTTAACTCTGCATTCAAATGGGTATATCTTTCCTTTTCTGCCTTTAGCTTCTCTTCTTTTCTCAGCTATTTGTAAGGCCTCCTCAAACAACCATTTTGCATCACCTTTTCTTGGGGATGGTCTTGATCACTGCCTCCTGTACAATGTCACAAACCTCCATCTATAGTTCTTCAGGCACTCTATGAGATCTAATCCCTTGAATCTATTTCTCACTTCCACTGTATAATTGTAAGGGATTTGATTTAGGTCTTACCTGAGTGGTCTAGTTGTTTTACCTACTTTCTTCAATTTAAGTCTGAATTTGGCAATAAGGAGTTCATGATCTGAGCCACAGTGAGCTCCTGGTCATGTTTTTGCTGACTGTATAGAGCTTCTCCATCTTTGGCTGCAAAGAACATAATCAATCTAATTTTGGTATTGACCATCTGGTGATGTCCATGTGTAGAGTCTTCTCTTGTGTTGTTGGAAGAGGGCGTTCACTATGACCAGTGCATTCTCGATAAAATTCTATTAGCCTTTGCCCTGCTTCATTTTGTACTCCAAGGCCAAATTTGTCTGTTACTCCAGGTAGCTCTTGACTTCTTACTTTTGCATTCCAGTCCCCTATGATGAAAAGGACACCTTTTTGGGGTTAGCTCTAGAAGGTCTTACAGGTCTTGAAGACCTATAGAACTGTTCAACTTCAGCTTCTTCAGCATTACTGGTTGTAGTATAGACTTGGATCACTGTGATGATGAATGGTTTGCCTTGGAAATGAAGAGATCATTCTGTCATTTTTACATTGCACCTAAGTACTGCATTTTGGACTCTTCTGTTGACTATGAGGGCTACTCCACTTCTTCTAAGGGATTCTTGCCCATAGTTGTAGATATAATTATCATCTGAATTAAATTCACCCATTTTGGTCCATTTTAGTTCACTGATTCCTAAAATTTTAATGTTCACTCTTACCATCTCCTGTCTGACCGCTTCTAATTTACTGTGATTCATGGACCAGGTTCTATGCAACATTGCTCTTTACAGCATCGGACTTTACTTCATCACCAGTCAAATCCACCCCTGGGCATTGTTTCCGCTTTGGCTCCATCTCTCCATTCTTTCTGGA
This sequence comes from Raphicerus campestris, assembly GCA_006410735.1. Lineage (NCBI taxonomy): Eukaryota > Metazoa > Chordata > Mammalia > Artiodactyla > Bovidae > Raphicerus > Raphicerus campestris. Next base: position 763,585 of record SJYW01015389.1, read on the forward strand.
GTTATTTCTCCACTCTTCCCCAGTAGAATATTGGGCACCTACTGACCTGGGGAGTTCATCTTTCAGTATTATATCTTTTTGGCTTTTCATACTGTTCATGTGGTTCTCAAGGCAAGAATACTTAAGTAGTTTGCCATTCCCTTCTCCAGTGGAACACGTTTTATCAGAACTCTCCACTATGACCCGTCTATCTTGGGTGATCCTATATGGCATGTTCATAGAGGATTTGGTATGAGCATATAAATGTTATTACAGAAGCTGTGTTTTATTGGCCTTCTTTCCCATACCAAGTAGTCCTTAGGTTATCATGAAGCCAAAGGCCACTCCTACATACATCAATAGGACAATGGCAGAAGTAGAGAGGTAGACAATGATAAGAGTAGAGAGGTTAGTTTGTAAATGCCTCCTCAAGGTACTTGTCTTTCTGGCTGATCTCTGGCTATATGGAGCAGATTTTATTAAAAAGAGAGAAAGGCAAGGGTGTTCCACAGTCTAAGCCTAGACCAGATTATAAAGCTATTATGGCAACAAAAGGGCTTCCCTGGTGGCTCAGCAGCAAAGAATCCACCTGCAATGCAGGAGACAGGTTCAATCCCTGAGTTAAGAAGATGCCCTGGAGGAAGAAATGGCAACTCACTCCAATATTCTTGCCTAGGAAATCCCATGGACACACGAGCCTGGCAGGCTACAGTCCACAGGGTCGCACAAGAGTCAGGCACAACTTAGAAACGAAACAGCAATAGCAATAAAAAGGAAGCAATGAATTCTACTGGGGTATGGGTAGTGAGTAGGGAAGAGTAAGCATGTTAGTCAGTCAAGGAATGAGGAAGCTTGGTTAGGAGAAGGTGGATTTAAGTCTGGGAAGAGTTTTGGGTTTTTTTTGCCAACCAAGGTAAGTAGTCCAGGTAAGGTATAGGTATGAAATACGTGGAGATGTTCACAAAGTGGTACCCGATCCCTCAGTTTGAGTAGAGGATGGTATTGTACATTTCTATACCACTGTTCAAAAATATGGCCTTCATTGAAATGAACTGTAAACGCTGTTTATTATCTAGCCTTCCATCCTATCTGCTGACTGACGTTGGAAACCATGCTGTTATATCTGCCATTCCTTGTCGCTAATCCGAGTGAAAAGACATCAGGCCTAAGCTTCTGTCACCTCCTATTTCATTTAGGCCTGTTTTTAAATAAATGTGAGGTAATTAAGACAAGAAGAGTATATATTAGAAGCAGTCATTATTTTAGAACTATGCGATGATTGTCATCTCAATTTAAAATGAACTTAATTTTATTCTTAAGGCTTTCTCCTGTCTGCTACTTCTTTCTAAATAAATCTAACTAGGCATTCTTGCTCAAAACTTCTCTGGGGTGTGATAGTGTCCTTTACCACCATTACAGTCATCAAAAGTGGATACTATGATCGATACTAAGGGTTTACTAAGCAAGTAAATAAAATCATTTCAAATGTCCCAGGGGCTTATTGTCTTATACAGAAAAGACCAAAGCAGAATGGGATGTTAATGACACATGCCATAAATTAATTTAATTAGTATTTAAGTGTTTTCAAAAGATTCAGTGCCTTCAATGGCAACAGCAAGTAAAGTCAGGAAAGTCACACAGGGGAATGAGGCCACTGGATCGCCTTTCAAAGAAATATACAATCTCACTGAGCAGGTATTGTTGCTGCCCAAGAAAATAAGCACTGCTTGACTCCAGAAGTGCAGTGACAGACTCACAGGGCAAATATTCCATCTTTCAGATAAATGCAGTGATTTTTCAAATACACCTTGAATTTCTAGGAAATTCAAGTAAATGCATTTTTGTTAGAATTGAAACTGAGTCAAGAAATTCAGTTGAAATCAGAAGAAAAAATTCAAACACGGGGCAATGCCATTTGTACTGATTATTTCCAGAGTAAAAGATGCCAAGAATTTATGTGTGTGGAGGATCGCCATTACACTTCAAATTAAGACCCACAGTTTCAAGAACTTTAATGATAAAGTGACAATGTTGGTATTTTAGGAATAGAAGTCAGTAGAGGACAAAGGAAGGCTGATCAGCATTGTCTAGAAGAGAAAACATTCCACAACCAGAGAAATGAATACTAGAGGCTACATTTTTAATTTGGAGAGTATAACACATATTCTCTCTGAGCAGAAATGCATGGAGAGGAGAATTTAGGGACCAGTTCTCCACAGTGTTCTCCCAGAGTGAGGAACAAAACAGACAAGTGGCTTAAAGACTGATATGTGGGCTGAACCTGCAGTTGACTGGACATCCAACTGGGCTTGGGATAAGATGGGTTAGATTATTCTGGTCAAGTGTCAACACGGAGGTAGATAATTCATTTAAAGCATGATATAAAGCTCTAAAACAAGATGAAAGGGAGGAGGAGATTAACAGAGTCAAGCAGAAGATAGAACTTTGGCAGCAGCACCACTGTAGAACAGTCATACATCCTTGAGGACGGCCAGAGCAGGAAAAACGAATAGGGACTGTGGTCAAGGTAAAAGTGATGAGCTACAGAGACACCTTGGCTATTTAGCATAAGAAGAGCAGTGAGTCACATGTGGTCCCCAAGGTTAAAGAGAAACAATACCCTTTAATGGAAAAGTTCAGCATAAATGATGATGTAATAAAAAGATGAGCAGCTCTTTCCTTGTCCTATTTAATTTCACTCAGTAGCAAAATACTTAAAGATAACACATACAGTAGTTGTGCCAAAGGCCAAATGAATTATTTGACTTTTAAAAGACTGATTGCAGGACTTTCCTGGTGGTCCAGTGGTTAAGACTCTGTGTTTCCACTGCCTGGGGCGAGGGCTGGATTACTGGCCAGGGAACTAAGATCCCAAAGGCTGACTGCAGTAGGGAAGTCTCATGAACGTTCATGGATCTTCTTGGATTGCACTATCCCTTCTGTTACTGAGTACCCTTTCTTGTCTCCCCACTCCCCCGACCCTGCCCAGCCCCCGGTTTCTTGCTAACCATCCACTGCCTCTTGTGCTGGAGACCTGGACGCTGGCCTGCTCTAATTTGGCTCATTTGATGGCTTGTGCTCTCCAGGTGGCAAGATTGTTTTACAACAAATTGCTGGCTAATTAGGGCATAAGTGTTCTTTTCTTCCCTTCTCCCTGACCTTGCTGATTACATACAAGCCCAGAGACAAAGCTCCCTCCTTGTTCTGCAATATCCTCTGCAATTTTTCCACATCACCTATGCCTTCCAGGACTTTGGTCTTCATTTCTAACTTTCCTCATCTGTTGAGTCGGACAGCCCTTACTTGATTTTATATCTTTTTAGTGTTTCCCTAAATCTCGACTGCTACTTTATTATTTATTTATTATACAATTGCCTATATTTTGGGACTCTCAGCCATGTTATCATTTTCTTGGTAACAAGTATACAATCATATGAGTCATTTTGGATCATTCTCATGATTCTCTATGTGTGCTTAGTCACTCAGTTGTGTCTGACTCTTTGTGACCCCATGTACTGTAGCCTGCCAGGCTCCTCTGTCCATGGGGATTCTCCACGTAAGAAGACTGGAGTGGGTTGCCAAGCCCTCCTCCAGGGGATCTTCCCAACCCAGGGATCAACCCAGGTCTGCCCCATTGCAGGCAGAGTCTTTACCATCTGAGCTACCAGGGAAGTCCAAGAACACTGAGGTGGGTAGCTTATCCCTTCTTATCCCAGGAATAAAACCAGGGTCTCCTGTATTGTAGGATTCTTTACCAGCTGAGCTACCCAGGAAGCCCACTGATCCTCAGTTGATATCAAACCCTAATCTGAAATCTGGAAAATACATGCAAGTGCTCCTGTAGGCACTTTTCTATTCCATTACTAAAATGGTGCAATTTTATTTGCTTTTCATCATATATCAAGTTACAATTTTCCAACACATTTAGGGGATGCCTGTTTGTATAACATTCACAATACAGCAACTGGTGGAAGCAAACAAAGATAACACAAGTTTAAAGGACTTCCAGAGATCTCTATCGGAGGAGGCAATGGCATACCACTCCAGTACTCTTGCCTGGAAAATGCCATGGACTGGGAGCCTGGTAAGCTACAGTCCATGGGGTCACAAAGAGTCGGACACGACTGAGCGACTTCTCTACTTTCGACTTCTCTAGTGTCCAGAGGCATTCAATAAATGCATGTTGAGTGAAGGATTAATAGTACCTGGATAAATAAAGAGCACCCCGCAAGAGTAGCCAAGAGCCTTTCCTAGTAAGAGCAGTACAGCAACAAAAATGTCAACACTCACAGATTGAATCTATTAGCCCCTGCAGAAGGCTTACAAGAACCATAAGGCGCACGTGAGTGTGTACGTGTGTGTGTGTGTGTTGGGAGGTGGGGGAGGACAACATGAATCAAAGTAGGAAGAAATTAAAAATTGAAGCTGCATGTCCTCAGTCCTTGCCCAGTGGGGTGGAGATATAAACTCCCATTTTATTCCCTCTACTCAGATATAAAGCGATACAAAGTCTTCTCATCCCCATTATTTTTTAACAGCCTCACTTATAAACTTTGTGTAATCCAAAATGTAATATTAAAGCTGCTTGATAGGCTCTTAGAAGTAACATTTTGGCAAGCTCTTCTAGCACGCTTACTGCCTCTTGGGTTTGTAGTCACAGTAAGTCAATATTGTGAGGTTTGTTGTTGTTTAGTTGCTAACTCATGTCCAACTTATGCGACCCTAGAGAATGTAGCCCACNAGATATAAACTCCCATTTTATTCCCTCTACTCAGATATAAAGCGATACAAAGTCTTCTCATCCCCATTATTTTTTAACAGTCTCATTTATAAACTTTGTGTAATCCAAAATATAATATTAAAGCTGCTTGATAGGCTCTTAGAAGTAACATTTTGGCAAGCTCTTCTAGCACGTTTACTGCCTCTTGGGTTTGTAGTCACAGTAAGTCAATATTGTGTTGTTTGTTGTTGTTTAGTTGCTAACTCATGTCCAACTTATGCGACCCTAGAGAATGTAGCCCACCAGGCTCCTCTGTCCATTGGATCTCCCAGGCAAGAACACTGGAGTGAGCTGCCATTTCCTTCTCCAGGGGATCTTCCTGAACCAGGGATCGAATCTGCATCAGCTGCATTGGCAGGTGGGTTCCTTACCACTGAGTTACCAAGGAAACTTGATATATACTTCCAGATAAAATTTAGAGTTTACACTTAAACACTAGATGCTTAAAAGAACATCAGAGAATGGAATATTAAATAATACTCCACCAACATCTGATATTAACTGTTGACTGGGAATAATACAAGCATTTAGGTGTTATAAAAATCTATCTTGAATTCGGTGAGCCTGGCAAGGAACAGAGGCAGGATGTACTCCACTGGGCATATAGAGAAGGAGGGAAAATGTACGCTGAAGCTTGAAGGTGGAGTTGGGACAGATCTTGTGAACTGTGGGTTGTTATAATGTAAAGTGTGTGCAACAGATCTTATAGTCTAATAATTTAGAATAAATGCAAGAGCAATTGATTTTTTTAAAATTGAAGCTATTAATACACAGTCTGTTAAGTAACAACTAAGTTTCTTTATAAGATGGATATATGTTAATGGTTCAACAGATCCATATACAGTTTCCTAATAATGTTTTGATTCCAGCTACCTTTTTAGTTTGTTTTTAAAGTTCTAATTTTTAAAGGCCTTAAGGTATTATAAAATATATACCTGAACCCAGTGGACAGGAAAGTAGCCCCCCTGTTACATATCCCAGCTGAAAGACGGCCCTAGATTGAGAGGACTAGTATAACAAGTTCTCATGAAGCATTTGAATACTAAATACCAAGAAATTAGCTTTTGCATAATAACCCTGCAGATGAAAACTTAGCACATCACTTGGCATTAGAAACATGGCTTGTCCTGTCAGCTGACCTAAGTCTCCTTCCTCTATAAGCATATAAGGGGCCTTTGTAAAGTTTTACCTTGCTCAAAATCAAAACTTTTTATTCTTCTCATTACTAGGTTCTGATTACTATTTAAGATGACTCCTAAGCAATAGAAAGATCACTATTCTAGGAGTCAGGAGACGTGAAGTCTAGGCCCAGGTTTGCCATTAATGACTTATGATTGTGGCCTACATATCTGATTTCTCTGCATCTTAGTTTCCTCATATAAAAATAAGACACTTGGATTTTGAAATTTTAAGCTAATTTCAGCTCCATTTTAAGCTACTTGGAGCCCTAAAGTTTATACTCTCAAAGAAATTAGTAAGAATCACACAGTAAAGTCACTTGGATGCATACACATTAACACACATATTCATATACACAAGAGAGTGAGAGACACTAAGCATTCATAAATATATTGGTTTTGCAATAATAAAAAATGTTACCTTTTATCCTGTGTCGTATACACATAGGATAGGTACTATGGATATTTGAGAGGTATTACATTTGTTTAAATTTCAATTCTAAAATTGTTTATTTGTTAGAGCTTCTACAGATACCCAGAAAATGAATGGCAATTTATGATTTAAACCATAAATAAAAGATTGCTTACTTCCCAAAGAATCATACAAGGTCATATTGTTCACAATAGTCTGGATATTCTTTAAAAAATGGGGTAACGGGGCTTCTGGCAAGGGAAAAAAAAAAGGTGGCTCTGTGCCACAGTGGAGCATAGAGTCCTCCTGGCTAATCCTGGCTAAATCCTGACTGGCACGACTGCTGTAATGTAGTACTCACTGAACAATTGGCACCTGCATATGGGAAACATGATTAAAGCAGGCACAAAATCCTATCATCATGATAAGCCCCGAGGAGTATTGTTGAGGGAGCTTAATCCACAAAGAGATGATGAGGTAAGTGGAAGGGATCTTTTTTTTTAACTGTTAGATTTGCAGTGAATTGCATTTATGTCATATCAAACTCTAAAGGGTTTCAAATTCATAAAGAATTGAGTCAAAATTTCTCAAAAATTAAGTCATATACATCTTTAATACCTAAAAGCAATACAATTTAAACAGGAGCACGGTGCTAAAAGTTCCAAAATGACTTTCAACAGAAGGAAAGTCATTTGCACATATCTACTGGGAAAAATAAAATAAAAATTTTTGTGCGTCTTTTAAAAAAATCAATTTCAGTTTAATGTTTTAGGTCAACCCCAAAATAAAACATTGTATGAGTGAGTTTATTAGTGGTGAGTTTTCCATAAATAAAGTGCCATTTGAGCCATCAAATGAAATACAGAAGCAGAAATGTATCTTTCCCTTTGCAACCTAAATAAATTCTAATGAATTGAGTTGAAAATTATTATAATGTCTACTCAAAATAGACCAGAGGTTTACTTTTCAGCCTTATTTTTACATTTGCATTGAGTTTGGTTTCATAATTTTAAAAAGTAGAAATATTTTATTATGAGACAAAATATCATTTTCCATAATTCAATTATTTTTCACATGTACATTAATTTTTAAGAATTTTTAAAATTAAAACACAAAAACAACTACTGCCAGCAAATGAAAATAATCTGTAATAAGTATCTTAGATATAGATTACTATTTACCAGTTTATCTGGTCTTCCATCTTCTCCCAACTGAGAAAGTGGCCACATAAAAACAGTCTTTTTATTGTGACAAAACGCAATTCTTTTTACAATGGAGAATGATATCTGCCCCATTAAAGAAATATAAACTTTGACTAGACATATAGTGAAAGTGAACTCAAGAACTACAATATATTTTCTGAGAGAAAATACTGAAATTCCTCTTTCTCTGAATTTATTTTAATAATAATGACTGTTAAAGATATTATCTTACCTGCAATGTTGGCTGCAGGTATGATTTTACTAAATGATAATCCAGTACTATAACTTAGAAAAGGTAGTAAATTTTATGATCTCTTTTGCTATTATTTGGCAATATCCAAATATTTGTTATACATATACATATATATATATGAATACATGCTCACATCTATTCTACTGGATATATTTTTATTAACTATCACATTCAATTTCAAAATTTTGATTCAAGTAGATAATACACTACAGAACTTAAATTTTGGTCACCTATAATAGAGACCAATACAAAAATAAAGAAATACATAAATATATTTTAAAAAGCTGAGCACCAAAGAATTGATGCTTTTGAACTGAGTTGCTGGAGAAGATTCTTGAGAGTCCCTTGGACTGCAAGGAGATCCAACCAGTCCATCCTAAAGGAAATCAGTCCTGAATATTCATTAGAAAGACTGATGCTGAAGCTGAAACTCCAACACTGTGGCCACCTGATGTGAAGAACTGACTCATTTGAAAAGACCCTGATGCTGAGAAAGATTGAAGATGGGAGGAGAAGGGGAAGACAGAGGATGAGATGGTTGGAGGGCATCACTGACTCAATGGTCATGAGTTTGAGTGAACTCTGGGGGTTGGTGATGGACAGGGAGGGCTGGCATGCTTCAGTTTATGAGGTTGCAAAGAGTCAGACACAACTAAGCGACTGAACTGAACTGATAATACAGATATATCATTTGTTACCTAAATTGGTATAACCGCATCATTTCTCAAGGTCATTTTCGGATCAATAGACATAATTACTTTTCACTGTGGCACTAATCAAATTAGTTCTGTAGAAAGAAAAGGTAAGATATTAAATCTATTTTTAAATATCTCAGCTATACAGTCTTGAAATTACTGGTTAAGTAATAGATGAATAAGTACTAGACAACTGCCATTGAGCAGATGCAAGGAATCATTTTCATATTTCAGAACATTCAGTATACAGAAAAATGTAGTCAGCCATATCTGCTTAAGTATCGATCACCCCCATGATGTAATTATTTGTATCAAAAAGATTCTAGGAGTTCCATGTTGGGTCCCATATTCTCAGTCTATTGAATTTTGTTCACTGTTTCAGCTCACTTCAGTTCAGTTCAGTTCAGTCACTCAATCGTGTCCGGCTCTTTGTGATCCCATGAATCGCAGCAAGCCAGGCCTCCCTGTTCATCACCAACTCCCAGANCTTTAAGCCAACTTTTTCACTCTCCTCTTTCACTTTCATCAAGAGGCTTTTTAGTTCCTCTTCACTTTCTGCCATAAACGTGGTGGATCTCATATAGTATTAAATAATCTTTACTCAAAATAAAGTTCCTCTGGAGGTTAAAAAAAGGTACTATGAAAGGGTGATATGTATTCATATAGGAATATACTAAGAGCTTGTAGCCAATAAAGGATATAACAAAATCTAAACTCATTGATCACCTTGAAATGAATGACAAATCATTCCAAACAGTAAAAATTCCACAATGCACACTAATGTTACTTTATTTTAAAGTGTTAAGGTGAGCTGTACATGATATTTGAATTATAGGCCATCCCATGATAGTTTCCACATGATCTTGACTCCTGGGTTGGAAATTTGAGACTGTTCATAGATCCTGACATACACAGATAAAAGTAGTCTAACCCACCATAGGAGGAAGGAAGACTTTTTGGACATTTGGAAACTCAATTTATTACTTCCAAATTAATAATCCCATTATAGACAAGAATCTAAAATCTGTATATAGCATAGCACTAGCTTTTTAGAATGAGGAGAATTCATTACAGAAACTTTTTAGGACAACAGCAATAATAAAGGTATTTCAAACATCCAGGCAAATGTGAGTTAGAGTATGGTTATAACTTCTTTTTCAAATCAAAAGTTTCTAAGCCATTTCCAATAGTATCATAGCTAAAACTCAGAATAATAAAAATGTATATGTATGTGTGTATACAATTTTTTCCTAAACCCTTTAACACTGCTGTATAGGCAACCTATAAAAAAGTTGATCTCCTAATATCCTTTTTGAAAAGAAAAATTAATTTCTTTGCAAAGGAAAAAATAATTCCACTCTACTAATTGTCTTCACATGTGGATAAAGTATAAGTCAGATGTTACAGAAAAATAATCATCCCTTAATATTATTATCAGAAAGAAGCAATAAGGAAAGGACCTTCACTATCTCAATGAACTCTGGCCAGTGATTCAGAAAATTGTTCCAAGAGTAGTTCTTTGTCTTACCAAGGTATTCTGTCAAAAGTAAAAGTACCCAAATCACATAGACTTGTTGCTATTATCTAAGAACTATTTTCACAAATCAGGCATGGAAGCCACTTGGGATTAGGCCATTTGGAAGAGTGTGGAAATGGACCTCCTATCCTCTCAAAAGGCCCAGGTTACTCCATGGCCAGGAGACAAATGCCTGACTGGCCCCATGTAATAGTGCAGTCACTCCTACTGATTCTTTAACAACTGGGAAGAGGTCCCTGCTGGGTAATGAGATTATGGAACACATGATAGATTAGTGACCTTTCAAATTAGGACAAGCAACAGAAACTCACTAACAAATTCCTCCTTACATTGGAGAGGCTGTGTTAATAGTGTCAGTCATTTGACTAAAATAGCTGAAGCACAGATGGAAATACCAGTGGATAAAGCTTCATTCTTCAGTGTTCCAGGGCTAAGACTAAGAATTCACCTCTGGCTTGGATATTATGAAAGCTTTTGAGAATTTAGTCAACAATGACATAAAAAACATTTTTCCTATTTGGATTCATAGTTTTATTTTGAACTATTTTTGAAAAAAATCAATCAAAATAGCTTTTTAGATTCATTGGTCAATAGGTGAAGGCATATTGGTAACAATGGGTTTTGCACATAGAAAAAACTTTTATCTCTTTCATTCTACGGTCCTGTCTTAATTATTTAAACTGTTCTATCAGCATATGAGGGGGTTTTGGAGATGGGCAAAATGGTAGGTTTGACCTGGGGTTACATCTGGGATTGCTACAGATTCAGTCTTGGATGTTTTCAATCCATTTAGATCAATTTCCTCATCTTTAATATGAAGATTATATGGTCACCCACTCATTGAATAATTGTGAAGAGAAAATTAATCTATGCAGAACTCAGCATAATGGCTAGCACCTAAGACTATGATAAGCTCTCAGTACTTTTAATTATTGCTTTTTATTTATTCTTGTAAAATGTTGTTACAATGAGGTGAACTATTTTTCTTAATGAATATTTTTTCTATTATTAAATTGCTCAATTTATTGGAAAAAGCATAATTTATTCAAACAAGCATAATTAATTGACTTAGGCAAACATAAGTCACAGAGGACTTACTCCTCATGTGGATCCTCTACAAAAGAGAACATTTTTATTGAAAAGAAAGATAAGTAATTAGGGAGGAATGCTGATACATAAATGTTTCAACAGAATACCCATTTCTTAAAGTCTATGTGTTGGGTAATGGATTTGGATTTACACATATCTAGCAGTATTCTCCTCCTCTGCCTCCCTTCAATCAACTACTCTTTAAGGTTAAGAATGAAGTCCAAGGTTTGAGCTACAGATAATTGGTCTATATGAAATATAGTAGCTAGACTAGCACTATGCCCTAAATAGCTGAGCAATTCAAGCCAAAACCCAGTCACGATTAATCCTAAAACCCTAGTGTCATTATTGCTGGTGTTCAGTCACCCAGTCATGTCTGACTCTTTGCAATCCCATGGATTGCAGCACACCAAGCCTCCCTATCTCCCAGAGTTTGCCCAAGTTCATGTTCATTGCATCGGTGATGCTATTCATCCATCTCATCCTCCAATGCCCTCTTCTCTTTCTACCCTTGCTCTTTCCCAGCACCAGGGACTTTTCCAATGAGTCATCTGTTCGCATCAGATGATCAAAATACTACAGCTTCAGCTTCAGCATCAGTCCTTCCAGTGAATATTCAGGGTTGGTCTCCTTTAAGATTTACTAGTTTGATCTCTTTGCTGTCCAAGGGACTTTCAGGAGTCTTCTCCAGCACCACAGTTTGAAGGTATAAATTCTTTGGTGTTCTGCATTCTTTATGGTCCAGCTCTCAAAACCGACGTGACCACTGGGAAGACCATAGCCTTGACGATACAGACCTTTGTCGGCAGAATAATGTCTCGGCTTTTCAACACAGTCTAGGTTTGTCATCACTTTACCGCCAAGAAGCAGTTGTCTTCTGATTCCAAGGCTGCAGTCACCATCCGCAGTGATTTGGGAATCCAAGAAGGGGAAATCTGTCTCTGTTTCCACCATTTCCCCTTCTATTTGCCATGCAGTAATGGGGTCAGATGCTACAATCTTAGTTTTTTTAACAGTTAGTCTTAANTTTGTTGGCAGAGTAATGTCTTGGCTTTTCAACACAGTCTAGGTTTGTCATCACTTTACCACCAAGAAGCAGTTGTCTTCTGATTCCAAGGCTGCAGTCACCATCCGCAGTGATTTGGGAACCCAAGAAGGGGAAATCTGTCTCTACTTCCACCATTTCCCCTTCTATTTGCCATGCAGTAATGGGGTCAGATGCTACAATCTTAGTTTTTTTAACAGTTAGTCTTAAACTGGCTCTTTCACTCTCCTCCTTCACCCTTATCAGGAGGCTCTTCAGTTCCTCTTCACTTTCCGCCATTAGAGTGGGATCATCTGCTTATCTGAGGTTGATGTTTCCCCCGCCTATCTTTATTCCAGCTTGGCATTTCTCATGATGTGCTCAGCGTATAGATTAAATAAACAGGGTGACAGCAGACAGCCCTGTTGTACTCCTTTCTCAATTTTGAGCCAATTAGTTGTTCCATACAGGGTTCTAANTATCTTTATTCCAGCCTGGTATTTCTCATGATATGCTCAGCGTATAGATTAAACAAACAGGGTGACAGCAGACAGCCCTGTTGTACTCCTTTCTCAATTTTGAGCCAATCAGTTGTTCCATACAGGGTTCTAACTGTTGCTTTTTGACCTGCATACAGGTTTCTCAGGACACAGGTAAGATGGCCTGGTTTTCCCAACTCTCTAAGAACTTTCCACAGTTTGTCATAATCTACACAGTCAAAGGCTTAAGCTCAGTATATGGACTTATTCAGAGTCTTAGAACAGATTAACGTATTACTCACAAACATTTTATTAATGTTACTCCAATATGGTTTTCAAAATAGTCTAAATTTATTAAAATAAATGGGTAATTGACATTAAGACTTTTCCTAATCACTACTATAAATTACAGGCTTTGAGGACACTGTTGCCTATTTTGGAATTCTCAATGTACATATACAAAACTCTCCAAAAAGAATTTTACATATGTACTTTATTTTATCCCCATCATTTGTTTCATTTTGTTCTGAATGTTGTCCTGAGAGAACCAAATCCCTTTGTTAGAACTAGAGGGTAAACTCTGTAATGTAGATTCTATTCTAATATCAGATTTACTTGTTCAAAATGAACAATTATAGTACCTTGAAACCCATACCAAAAGAAAAAAATTTGCTGTGCAGATAAACTCTAGTTGCAAATATATTGAATCCTGCTGAATCTACAAACTCTGATGCATGTCTTCTGCTATGGCTGGAAGAGGCCATGAGACATTCCCTCCACTCTTCTCCTTACCCCTGTACTACTATACAGGATAAAGCATCATCAGGGCAGAGCCGCACCTTGACTTTCTATAGAGGATGGGAAGCTGAAAATCATACTAAAACTCATATTAGCTGTCTTCAGGAGATTCAGAAGAAACATCACAACCCTAAATATGACAAATCTGCTTCAATGCTGTCACAGGCACACATCCCCAGTACACACTGTGCGACCCAGCAATCAACAGGTGTGTGGCATACAGCCACATCAAAGTCCTGGGACAGAGGAATAATTCATACAAACACACTATGATGATAACCCTCTCATCTTCTTGCTGAGGCAGAACAGAACTGATTCCTATAGGCTATTTACAAAGTCTATTCTTTGGCTATTAAATACAAGCTTTGGAACAACTTTTCTACACAAATGATGATACATGATAAATCATGCTAAGCCTCAGCTGCATACACAATTGTTAACTGTGCTATACTACTACAGTTCTTGACAATATATGCATACCAAATTCCTATGTAGCTCTTGTCTTTTGAATCTAAGAGGGCACTGAAATGATTTATTGTGTCTTACATGGAAAATACTATACAATTGTAGCAAGTGAAACACATCTAACACAGATTTCACTGGATGTGAGTTAATGAAAGCAGAGACTCAGACTCATTTTAATAAGCCAATAGGATGGATGGTTCTAACGGTATCTCTAAATTACTGAATATAAAGTATCTGTACTAGTTCTAGTTTTTTTCTCTTCCTGATCTTCATTTTAGAATATTGGTTTTTAGCTCTGTTGCCACCTCTCTGTGTAATGATTACAATAGACAATGCTATAAAATAAGAGAAGAGGGCATCTCGCCACCACACCCTCTCAAATCAGGGCAAATATTTAGAACACCTAGGAAAAGGAATCTTTAGGGATACACATTTTATGAAAAGAGAACTGAAATCCGGACACAGAAAATACCAGACTTCTCATACATAGTTCTCATAATATTTTGCTTTTTCAAAACTTTCAATAATTTTTTAAAAGTTAGAACACCCTCACCTAAACTGCTTCACTTTGCCAGAGATATTTGTTGCTAAAGATCAGCATGACAATAAATGATTACATTAAAATACTTATAAAAAGGTATCACTTACTAGAACTTGGTGAAACATTCTAGAATGGTCCACGCTTCATTTTTAACTTCTTCAAACTTGCAAAATCCACACAGATCCTAACACTTATTTCTGTCTTCATAGTTTTACTTAGAAAATACTCCCTTACTTCTTCCTCTTCAAACCTTAAGTGTTCTTTGAAGTAGCAGTGGCTATTACTGTCCTTATTTTATGGATAGAAAGTCCAAGGCAGCTAGAGGTAAAATAATTGGCCATGAATCACTCTGCCTGCCAGTGAAGATGGACAAAGACCAAGGGCAGAAACCTGTAGACAGACCAGGTAAGTGGCAACAAAGGAAAAAGTCATGAATTTCATATTCAAAGATCTGAAAATACAACAGGACCTACCTAGGAGAGAACTCAAAAGTATGCCAATACACAAAGCAGGCTAATGCACAACGGATATAATAATAACCAAATAAGAAAAGCCATTTTCAGCTAATATGCAAAATCTTAGAAATTCCTGTGTAAGTGTTCTAGGTAGCTATAGTCCTGAGTTAACCATATCAGTATCTCCTAAGGTAAAGGCAGAAACTAATAATTCGGATAATTTATAAAGATGTTCTCAATGTTTATTTATTGGAATTTACTACTGACTACAGAAATAATGTATAAATATATATAGGGCAAGGCCTTCATAAATAAGGGACTAGAGACATATAATAGAAGGACACAGTAAAATTCCCCAAAGAAAATGGATTCCAAAATGCAAGCCCAGAACTGACCAAGGCTCAGAGCATTAGGACACGACAGCGAGAGTGCACTCACAAAGTGTATAGCTGTGAGCTACCATCAATGTCTCAACAGTTTCTTAGTCTTTATTATTTTTTTATTTTGTTTTTTTACTTTATAATCCTGTATTGGTTTTGCCATACATTGACATGAATCCACCACGGGTGTAACTTGAAACTATATGGCCGACGTTGCTCCATCTGATTGCCTATGTTCCTTCATACTGAAGTATTCACTGAAATCCAAGGCTCAGGGCTATTGCTCATCCATTCATACAGCTTAGTGTTTTAACAAAATCACACTGATCTCTTGTTCTCCTCCAGGCTCTTACAGAATTAATTTTTGGCAATGTACAACATAATAATTATTATAACATAGGTTATACATATTATTCATAATATTTCTCCAAATGGCTTATTTTTCAATAGAAATGTCTGCTCANCTTAGTGTTTTAACAAAATCACACTGACCTCTTGTTCTCCTCCAGGCTCTTACAGAATTAATTTTTGGCAATGTACAACATAATAATTATTATAACATAGGTTATGCATATTATTCATAATATTTCTCCAAATGGCTTATTTTTCAATAGAAATGTCTGCTCAACCAGATTATAAACTTAAAGGAAGTGTATCAAGCATTGACTTTCAGTTTAGTTAACACCACAGCAGTTATTGCAGGACTATGCACCTAGCAAACCATTGCTGAATTAAAGGAACTTTCCTATGCATAAGGAAGAAACATCTAAATTAAGCTGAGTTAAACAAGCTGATTCTTAGAAATTGAAGCTCGTTAAGTAAATGTTAGAAATCAAGGTCTTTGTCTTAATGAGCACAAATTAGTGGGTAGAAGATGATAGTTGTCTATGAGCTACCAGGAGGGGGAAAAAAAAAAAAGGTCCGGTAGCTAAGCTCATAAGCTTACCCTATAGATTTAGGTGTATCATTAACTAGAACATTTCTTACTGTCTCCTTCCCTGGTGGCTCAGTGGTAAAGAATCTGCCTGCAATGCAGGAGACACAGGTTCAATCTTTGGGTTGAGAAGACCTCCTGGAGAAGGAAATGACAACCCCCTCCAGTATTCTTGCCTTGAAAATCCCATGGACAGAGAAGCCTGGTGGGCTACAGTCTATGAGGTCACAAGAGTTAGACATGACTTAACGACTAAATCACCACCAGCAGCAGCTTTAAAAAATTCACCCTCCCTGAAAGGTTGGAAGGCATTAATGGATTTCAAAGAAAAGAAACACCCTCTCATATTTACTTGGTCTCAAGTATACAAAAGATTTTTTTCTATCAAAAAATTGTTTCATTTGGTAGCAGTCCCAACTCTGACTTTCCAAAGTCAAAGGAAATTGAGATGGTAAATTTATTTGCTATGATGAATCTGCTCAGTGCCAACTAAGATAAAAATAGTGATTTTGTTTCTGCTACTACAGAATGCAAGCAGGAAAGAAACACAACTGTAGACTTATTTATAATTTAGCATGTTCTAACAAATGCAGATTAAAGATCTTAATTCTATTTCAATATGTAATCACTTGTCTCTTTAGAAAACTTGATCAAGAAGAAAAAGAAACGTCAAACACTTTGTAAAAGAGTACATGAAGAATAGTCTTCTATAGAACAATTACTGAGACTATCACGCTAACAAAGTTCCTCAAAAGAATAATTAGAACTCACATTATGAAAGTAAGATCAACTTTTTATGCTAGCTTAATTTAACACACCTAAACCACATCAAGATACTTGTTTGCTTTTTTTTTGTTGTTCCATTCATTTTTGTGGATTTTCGAAGTCCAGTACATTGTCTGTGTAAACTGAAAGAAACACCTACCAAACATGCCACAAGATGTAATGGAAGCAAAATGAACAGAAAGAGAAGACCTGCTTAGAAGAATATTTCAGAGAGTCAGGACAAACATCCTCTTTACATATTATTTCCAGGGATTAGAGTGGGCATTTTGGAAACCGTGATCAACTGAAGAAAGATAGGAAGTAACACTGAGGGAAAAAATCCGGAGGATATTTTAGCAGAAGATGAAACTATAGATAGCTTAGAAGCTTTGCTAGAGACACAGGAATAGCTTAGCATAGAATAACTTAGCATCTGGTTTGCATGGGAGAAATGGTTCAAAATATGTCACTTCTTGATTGGGGGGAAAATGTCCATCATTTCTCCATCACCATCTCTATATGAAGCTTCTGAGTCTCCAGTTGCTAATCTACAAAACTGGGATAACAGTACTCTGATAGGAGTTATTGTGAAGATTAAATGATATGGTGTATGTGAAGCATTCAAGGTTCTCGACATAGAATAAGAATACAATAGGAGAAAAATCCTTTCTCTTCTCTTGTACCATTACTATTGCCATTTAGACTTAAAATAAACAAATGTAATAGCCAAGAAGCAATTTAACATATCTAACTGAACTCAGAGATTCTTCTTTCTAAAGGAACTCAGCTTGCTGACCACATTCTAAAGCAATGGTTCTAACTCCAGCACACATCAAAAAAAGTGGGACGCCTATCAAAACTCACCAAAAATGACTGAGCAGATCCAAAGTGGATCCTAAGAATTTTATTGTTTTAGTAGGCAACCCAGGTAATTCTGGTAGTTGTGGTCAGCAGACAGCACTTTACTCTAAAAAGCACATTTTAGGATTAATTTTCTAGTTATTGCATATGAAATTAGCAGTGGAAAAAGAAAAGTATCATGAAGGTGAGTCCAAAGAGATGGAAATGAGTGACAGATATAGAAAGAAAATCATGGAATATCACATTGCAAGGGATTTTTCCATCCAGTAAAAATATTTCCATCATCTCTGACAGATGGGTCATTTTAAGTACCTTCACTGAAGGGGAACTGCTGTCTTCCAGCAACACACACTGTTTTGGATTATCAACTAATGTAAAATAAAGGGTAAATAATAAGTTTTGGGAAAATTGAAGAAATGGGGTATTATTCTGGGAGAATTATGCATTGAGGCCTTTCTAGTCCTGGTTGAACAAGATCAGGCACTAACTGAAATCAAAACTAATCTGACTGCCAGACAACTGCCAGATCCAACACCCAAACACTGTATCTGCTACCTGATTCCACTAAAAAAGTCATACTTGCTGTGGCTGCTATAAAAATAAACCTTTCACTAGGTTTGTCGCTCGTGTTTCAATGGTAGTATTTACAATGGCAGTATTTCAATCCCATGTCTGGCACTACTTTCGTCTCTCCATTTAGGCAGCGGCAAGTAAACAGCAATAAAATTATATAAAAGCAAAATAATGTTACAACGCTCATAAATATTCTCCAACAATGGTCCAGGTCAAAACTGTTTAAATGAATATAAGGTATATATAAGGCCATTTTGTCTTACTATTCTGTTAAAGACAACACTACACATTTATACTTTAACTTCATCTTTATATTCATTTCACCAAACAAGGAAAATAATTATAAAGCCATTTAATTATTTACTTGTTTTAGAAGAACTCACCAAAGCTAGTGGCCTGTCTCTTATACACATCTGGAGATGCAGTTTCAGTCCCTGGGTTGGGAAGATCTCCTGGAGAAGGAAATGGCAACTCACTCCANACAGGAATAGCTTAGCATAGAATAACTTAGCATCTGGTTTGCATGGGAGAAATGGTTCAAAATATGTCACTTCTTGATTGGGGGGAAAATGTCCATCATTTCTCCATCACCATCTCTATATGAAGCTTCTGAGTCTCCAGTTGCTAATCTACAAAACTGGGATAACAGTACTCTGATAGGAGTTATTGTGAAGATTAAATGATATGGTGTATGTGAAGCATTCAAGGTTCTAGACATAGAATAAGAATACAATAGGAGAAAAATCCTTTCTCTTCTCTTGTACCATTACTATTGCCATTTAGACTTAAACAAATGTAATAGCCAAGAAGCAATTTAACATATCTAACTGAACTCAGAGATTCTTCTTTCTAAAGGAACTCAGCTTGCTGACCACATTCTAAAGCAATGGTTCTAACTCCAGCACACATCAAAAAAAGTGGGACGCCTATCAAAACTCACCAAAAACGACTGAGCAGATCTAAAGTGGATCCTAAGAATTTTATTGTTTTAGTAGGCAACCCAGGTAATTCTGGTAGTTGTGGTCAGCAGACAGCACTTTACTCTAAAAAGCACATTTTAGGATTAATTTTCTAGTTATTGCATATGAAATTAGCAGTGGAAAAAAAAATAAGTATCATGAAGGTGAGTCCAAAGAGATGGAAATGAGTGACAGATATAGAAAGAAAATCATGGAATATCACGTTGCAAGGGATTTTTCCATCCAGTAAAAATATTTCCATCATCTCTGACAGATGGGTCATTTTAAGTACCTTCACTGAAGGGGAACTGCTGTCTTCCAGCAACACACACTGTTTTGGATTATCAACTAATGTAAAATAAAGGGTAAATAATAAGTTTTGGGAAAATTGAAGAAATGGGGTATTATTCTGGGAGAATTATGCATTGAGGCCTTTCTAGTCCTGGTTGAACAAGATCAGGCACTAACTGAAATCAAAACTAATCTGACTGCCAGACAACTGCCAGATCCAACACCCAAACACTGTATCTGCTACCTGATTCCACTAAAAAAGTCATACTTGCTGTGGCTGCTATAAAAATAAACCTTTCACTAGGTTTGTCGCTCGTGTTTCAATGGTAGTATTTACAATGGCAGTATTTCAATCCCATGTCTGGCACTACTTTCGTCTCTCCATTTAGGCAGCGGCAAGTAAACAGCAATAAAATTATATAAAAGCAAAATAATGTTACAACGCTCATAAATATTCTCCAACAATGGTCCAGGTCAAAACTGTTTAAATGAATATAAGGTATATATAAGGCCATTTTGTCTTACTATTCTGTTAAAGACAACACTACACATTTATACTTTAACTTCATCTTTATATTCATTTCACCAAACAAGGAAAATAATTATAAAGCCATTTAATTATTTACTTGTTTTAGAAGAACTCACCAAAGCTAGTGGCTTCAGATGGCTCTGCCATATGTGATTGATGTCTGGGCATTTCCATTATCATTTATGCAAATTATCTAAGGCTCTTGCAGCCTCTTTCAGGGCAAATCCATTGTAATGTCATTGACACAGAATTGAAAAGTGTGGGATGCTGCACATGAATATGGTCTTGGATTATTTTCATCTAATCTGCCAAAATATTATCTGGGATAAGAAATTTTTATAGCATTGGTTGGGATTTAGAACAGGCTAAACACTCACCCTGATACATCACACAAGTGTCAATGCTTCCTTTTCGTTCAGGATACCAGTTGAGAATTCCAGCATTTCCATATCCTCTTCTCCACTGAACCTCACTAGAACATCAACCCCAAATCGGTGTCTTAGCTAAGATTTACTGATATTTGTGTGAAATAATTGGGCCTTAAGGAAATTATTTTGATGAAGCATTAAATGAAAAAGTTTCTATGAATACTTTGGCAACAACACTATCTGATTTATTTTCTTTGGACACTAAGGAGCAGCCAATAATAAATACATCTGTCTCTCTCAAAAGTATCTTTGTGCACAAACTTGAGAAAAAGCTATCGCTGACATCCAGGAACTGGTCTGTTCCTATCAGCTTGACCTTGATGCTCTGCTGTTGAACATAAATAATTTCACAGAGCATCCCATCATCAGACCAGGCCACTATGTGACCGTGATGGAGAGGGACAAAAATGACACCACTCTCTTATCATGTCTAAACACAGACAAAACATGAATACTGTCCAAGCCACGAGATTCCAGACTTCTGAGAGACTGCCACTCTCTACTGATTCAGCTTTAGTCTGCTCTCCTAGAGCTAAGATTTACTGGGATATACAATCATAAAACTGCCCCTGCTTCCTGAGAACACCCAACCCAGAGTCCTCATTTTCTTGGACCCTCCTCCAGATCACTCACTGAAGGCCCAAATCTAATAGGTCATTTCACACTCAGTTCCCCACGATGAACATCCATCCTCAGTGCAATGGGATGTAATCCCAGTACACCTAACCACATGT
>SJYW01015389.1:785036-806133 GCA_006410735.1 Raphicerus campestris
GTCTCTTTAGAAAACTTGATCAAGAAGAAAAAGAAACGTCAAACACTTTGTAAAAGAGTACATGAAGAATAGTCTTCTATAGAACAATTACTGAGACTATCACGCTAACAAAGTTCCTCAAAAGAATAATTAGAACTCACATTATGAAAGTAAGATCAACTTTTTATGCTAGCTTAATTTAACACACCTAAACCACATCAAGATACTTGTTTGCTTTTTTTTTGTTGTTCCATTCATTTTTGTGGATTTTCGAAGTCCAGTACATTGTCTGTGTAAACTGAAAGAAACACCTACCAAACATGCCACAAGATGTAATGGAAGCAAAATGAACAGAAAGAGAAGACCTGCTTAGAAGAATATTTCAGAGAGTCAGGACAAATATCCTCTTTACATATTATTTCCAGGGATTAGAGTGGGCATTTTGGAAACCGTGATCAACTGAAGAAAGATAGGAAGTAACATTGAGGGAAAAAATCCGGAGGATATTTTAGCAGAAGATGAAACTATAGATAGCTTAGAAGCTTTGCTAGAGACACAGGAATAGCTTAGCATAGAATAACTTAGCATCTGGTTTGCATGGGAGAAATGGTTCAAAATATGTCACTTCTTGATTGGGGGGAAAATGTCCATCATTTCTCCATCACCATCTCTATATGAAGCTTCTGAGTCTCCAGTTGCTAATCTACAAAACTGGGATAACAGTACTCTGATAGGAGTTATTGTGAAGATTAAATGATATGGTGTATGTGAAGCATTCAAGGTTCTAGACATAGAATAAGAATACAATAGGAGAAAAATCCTTTCTCTTCTCTTGTACCATTACTATTGCCATTTAGACTTAAACAAATGTAATAGCCAAGAAGCAATTTAACATATCTAACTGAACTCAGAGATTCTTCTTTCTAAAGGAACTCAGCTTGCTGACCACATTCTAAAGCAATGGTTCTAACTCCAGCACACATCAAAAAAAGTGGGACGCCTATCAAAACTCACCAAAAACGACTGAGCAGATCTAAAGTGGATCCTAAGAATTTTATTGTTTTAGTAGGCAACCCAGGTAATTCTGGTAGTTGTGGTCAGCAGACAGCACTTTACTCTAAAAAGCACATTTTAGGATTAATTTTCTAGTTATTGCATATGAAATTAGCAGTGGAAAAAAAAATAAGTATCATGAAGGTGAGTCCAAAGAGATGGAAATGAGTGACAGATATAGAAAGAAAATCATGGAATATCACGTTGCAAGGGATTTTTCCATCCAGTAAAAATATTTCCATCATCTCTGACAGATGGGTCATTTTAAGTACCTTCACTGAAGGGGAACTGCTGTCTTCCAGCAACACACACTGTTTTGGATTATCAACTAATGTAAAATAAAGGGTAAATAATAAGTTTTGGGAAAATTGAAGAAATGGGGTATTATTCTGGGAGAATTATGCATTGAGGCCTTTCTAGTCCTGGTTGAACAAGATCAGGCACTAACTGAAATCAAAACTAATCTGACTGCCAGACAACTGCCAGATCCAACACCCAAACACTGTATCTGCTACCTGATTCCACTAAAAAAGTCATACTTGCTGTGGCTGCTATAAAAATAAACCTTTCACTAGGTTTGTCGCTCGTGTTTCAATGGTAGTATTTACAATGGCAGTATTTCAATCCCATGTCTGGCACTACTTTCGTCTCTCCATTTAGGCAGCGGCAAGTAAACAGCAATAAAATTATATAAAAGCAAAATAATGTTACAACGCTCATAAATATTCTCCAACAATGGTCCAGGTCAAAACTGTTTAAATGAATATAAGGTATATATAAGGCCATTTTGTCTTACTATTCTGTTAAAGACAACACTACACATTTATACTTTAACTTCATCTTTATATTCATTTCACCAAACAAGGAAAATAATTATAAAGCCATTTAATTATTTACTTGTTTTAGAAGAACTCACCAAAGCTAGTGGCTTCAGATGGCTCTGCCATATGTGATTGATGTCTGGGCATTTCCATTATCATTTATGCAAATTATCTAAGGCTCTTGCAGCCTCTTTCAGGGCAAATCCATTGTAATGTCATTGACACAGAATTGAAAAGTGTGGGATGCTGCACATGAATATGGTCTTGGATTATTTTCATCTAATCTGCCAAAATATTATCTGGGATAAGAAATTTTTATAGCATTGGTTGGGATTTAGAACAGGCTAAACACTCACCCTGATACATCACACAAGTGTCAATGCTTCCTTTTCGTTCAGGATACCAGTTGAGAATTCCAGCATTTCCATATCCTCTTCTCCACTGAACCTCACTAGAACATCAACCCCAAATCTGTGTCTTAGCTAAGATTTACTGATATTTGTGTGAAATAATTGGGCCTTAAGGAAATTATTTTGATGAAGCATTAAATGAAAAAGTTTCTATGAATACTTTGGCAACAACACTATCTGATTTATTTTCTTTGGACACTAAGGAGCAGCCAATAATAAATACATCTGTCTCTCTCAAAAGTATCTTTGTGCACAAACTTGAGAAAAAGCTATCGCTGACATCCAGGAACTGGTCTGTTCCTATCAGCTTGACCTTGATGCTCTGCTGTTGAACATAAATAATTTCACAGAGCATCCCATCATCAGACCAGGCCACTATGTGACCGTGATGGAGAGGGACAAAAATGACACCACTCTCTTATCATGTCTAAACACAGACAAAACATGAATACTGTCCAAGCCACGAGATTCCAGACTTCTGAGAGACTGCCACTCTCTACTGATTCAGCTTTAGTCTGCTCTCCTAGAGCTAAGATTTACTGGGATATACAATCATAAAACTGCCCCTGCTTCCTGAGAACACCCAACCCAGAGTCCTCATTTTCTTGGACCCTCCTCCAGATCACTCATTGAAGGCCCAAATCTAATAGGTCATTTCACACTCAGTTCCCCACGATGAACATCCATCCTCAGTGCAATGGGATGTAATCCCAGTACACCTAACCACATGTACACCTAACCATGTGCTCCTGGTGGCCTTTGCAGGAGAGCACCGACAAACTCAGTGACTGAAGTCAGAACAGACATTCTTAACAAAAGCTAAAAGAATTTCTAACTTCCAGATACTCACTAAATTTCTAGTACAAAATAAACTCCTTGAGTTTATTTTCTCACATGGTGGGTTTTGTGGCAAAGGACCCTTTAGTTTTGACCCTCAGAAGAGTTACTTTTGTGAGGCGTAGAAAAAACAGGTGGATTGTGCTCATCTGTTAAATATTTACTTGAGGAAGAGGCATATTTCCAAAAATTAAGATTCAACATATTAGATCAACACCCAGGCCACAGTGGAATCCTGGATACTGTATAGAATGCTATAGAGGATTCAATAGAAACCTCTAGTATAAAGCAGACAATTGAATTAAAGTGATATATGGCATTGACTTTGCTCCAGTTGTTGCTTTTCTCAGATTTCACCCTTATTAGGGATGCTTATTTCTTGATTATTATTTCCTCATCAAAGCACATTTAACGGTCTGTTGAATTTAGCAGGAGAGAGGGATGTCTGGTGTTTTCTGGCTTGGACAATTTAAAAGTTTCCAAATATGAAATTAAAGTTGCCTGCTGGGCAGGACTCTGAAGACCTAGGGCACATTTCTGAAAATCTCAATAATTTGTATAAAATCAAAAGTTTCCAATTTTAAATGTCACTTGTGACATTTTGAAAAATGACTATAAGCCTTTGCAAAGTACCAATAGTATATTATGCCTCTCTAAAATAATCTCTGTAATCTCTATATATAGACCTTCCTTCTACATGCTTTATTCCAATAAATAATCTCCACTTAAGGGAACAGCAACAACACCTAAAAGTTACTGTCAATAATATATTAAATACTGCTCAAACAATACTATACACATTACTTTTAACCCTCACAAAACACCAAAAAGTATTCACATCTTACAAATGAGGACCTGGATCAGAGAAATTAAGTGATAGGCTCCAAATATAATATGAAAGGATAGAATTAAGATTCCAAGCCACTTATGTCTGATTTTCCAAACTGAAGGATGTTTATGCATGTGTATTGTGTATGTGTTCTTTTTAGATTAAATTACTTTTAATACTCAAAATTCACTGTCTTAACAGCTCATTTAATATATGCCTATTAATGTATGTACAAATATACACACATTCAAAGCTTGCTATCATTTTGACTGCAAGTGTGGAAGAGAATTTATTCTTAAAGTAAATAAGTTTGAGAAAATGGTGGAGCTTTAAAAATATTATAGTTATCACATATGATGATTTTGTCTCCTCTGTCCCCTCAAACACTTTAAGATGGCTTTGGTTGTGTGAATTTGGTATCATCACTCAGAGCTTAAAATCTCCTTGAGATACATTCTCCAACCCTTTGATAGTTCTGAGTTTACTGTTTCTAATATAGGCCAGGCCCTTCAGAGAGAAATTAAGAGGAGTTTGGAATGATATTGTGAATTCAAACAAAAATTCCCTTTTTCCTTTTCCCTCTCTCTAGCTCTCTTTCTCTTTTCTAATTGTGTTCTTTTAATGTTGATCAGTTAGCTAACACTATAAAAATGACCTCAAGGGTTGGGGTATCCAGAAGCCTTAAGTACAAAAGGATATTCCACCAATGTTCCTGCCTGCCTTGAATTCTCCTTTTGCTTTTATCAGATTGCATCATTATCCTTATGCTATTATCTAAAAATTGTCATAGGTGAGCATACTTATTTTTATCAAATTACATGGCATTGTACAAATATACTAACCCCTTGTTTGCTTATACAGTGATCTTTTGATATCAGAGATTTTGAATTTTTTTAGATTATGAGACATTTAGTACATCATGGATCTATCACTTCAAACACCATGTAATTTCCACGTTATTAAAATAAAAAAATATTCACTTCTTCAAGATACTTATTTTTTTAATCTGCTCATTCAAAACCCTAAACCATCTAGCACTGGAATCCACTTACATTAGAATCACAGATCCGGCCCCATATTATTGACTCAGGAAATAAAGGATTTTAGGAGACTATTTAAAAGGCATCTCTTTCAGAGGTGGAGCTCAAAGAGCTCTGTGAGGCTGCAACAGTTTACCAGGAGTCAGGCCATAAAGAAAGAAGTGCTGGCATTGGGTGGGGCCGAATAGTTTGCATCTTTTCCCACTGTTTCTCACTGGTATCATTTCCATGATAATCACAGATGTGGGAATGTACGCCAGGGTACAAATCCCACAGATAGCTCTGTGCCCAGATACCCCCTCCCCCATAACGTTGTTAGCTGTTTACCTTAATCAATGAAAGAGCTATCACATTAATGTCTGGGAAAACTGCAGAGGAGCTAAGCAAACCAAAGAAACATCACGGTGGGGATCAAATTTCTCCTGTCACAACAGTCTTTTCTCCTTAGGAAGAATACACCTAGCACCGAAGCAAAAGACATTCGCTGTCCAGCCATCTCAAGATCACCACGGAGCAAACACATCTGGCCCCACATCTTCCTTCTGCTCCACATTGCTTAACCCATTCCTTCCTCAAGAACTCACCCATTCGAAAAATAAAATGACTCTCTCTGTACCCAGTTACCACCAGAAGCATCTGTGGCCACAAACACATATGCGGAACACACCTTAACTCTGTCTCCTCACCATGCTCCAGTCAACCTATCCATTATGAGCCCCAGTTCTTTTCCTTTCCTCAAAAAGCAGCAGCTTGCACCTGCGTCTTTAAAATGCAATGCTTGGCACAGTTATAGTCTCCAGTTACTCAAAACGCTCCACGGTTTCTACAGCCTCACTAATATTACACACTTACACACACACAACCACACCTCTATACGGCAGCAATTTACCTTTTTGGGTTTTTTTCTTCTCTGACTACTGCCATTGAACTTCTCTCCACTGTCGCTTTTCTGAGCTGCATCTTCGTTCATCATTTTAAACAGTTTGGAAAGAAAATAGCTCTGCCATTAAACCCTGCCGCCGGTACAGACCACTAGCGAGTGTGCACTTACTGGAGGAAAGCAGGCGGAGGATGAGGGGTGGGGAAGGGGCGCGCACTGGGAGGGTGAGGACGGTGACGTTGCCATGGCAGCAGCTGCCACAACTGTTTATCTGACTGCATTGTTAAATCTGATTCAACCAATTACCATCAGGGACTGGTTACAATGAAGAAAGCCTTCAGAAAAACAAAACAAAACAAAACAGAAAAAAAACCAAACGCCAGGGACTCGAATGACTGGGGATTCTGCTGGTTGGTTTTTGACACACCCGCAATTCGATCGGCTTTCCACCCACACGCAAAACCCGCACTTAATTTTCTTCCTACAGGTACTTCAACACAGAGCAGACACAATGTGTAATGAGAAAACTGTAACATCCTTGAATGTGTCTCTGAACCTGAAGAGGTACATTTTAGCTGGTGAAGAGGCTACTCGATGAACAGGGTTAGCCATTAATATTCTAAAGTAAATGTAAGCTACATTTTTAAGATGTTATTCATTTGATTCCAGATGATAATCTTTCAAAACTCAGCTCAAAGATGATTTCTGTTATAAAGGCTTGGGAGCAGGCTCCCCAGCAACCAGGTAGCACAGACCACTTCCTCTTTCTTGCCTCCTCCTTCCCCTGAACTGTTCTGACATAGCACCTGTAACAGCTTACCCAACTGTTCACCCAGCTGTCTATTTTTGACAGGCCAGGAGCTTCTTACAGCCAGAGATATACTGCGTGTGTGTAACACAAATATAAGAAAGTTGCAGAGTTGAAACATTTTATAGCTGATCTTAAAAGTCTTCTTAATCTAATTCTCTCTACTAACTGATGAACAAAACATAATTCCTGCTCTCCAGGAGTTTATAAAGTTCCAGAATTCTTCTCGATAAGAAAAGATATCAGCGTTTGTTTTTATAACAAAAAAAAACAACTTCACCTATTGGATTGTGGTGGCCATATTTGTATATTGAGGTGGTCACAATTTGTTGCAAATTGTGGATACAACCAGAGGTCAGCATGTTTTGTACAAACACACACAAGCACATACTTAACACTCATCTCTATTCCTAGAAAACAAACTCAAAGGATAAAACAAAGAATACTTAAATGTAAAAACAGAGTAAAGGATTAAATCAATGAGATTTTGTATATATACACTTTGAAAACTGAAGGCTCCTATATAAATGTGTTATTATATCATATTATTATTACAAATACAGGTACTTTTCAACTCAGAAAAATCTACCCTAAAAATGTTTCCGACAGGAAAATGGCTGCCAAAATTGGGAATTCGTCTTTCCAGTAAACACAGAAAGAAAAACACCTTCTCTCCCCACTGCTGTCGAGGTTGCTCACTCCTGAGACCCTGGCCACTTCCTCATCTAGTGGCAGCCCCTCTCACTGCCTCTCACTCTTGCCACCCTCCTTCTGCTTGAGCAAACCCATCCCTCGTGATTCCTCAGATCCCACAGAGAGGACAGAGGCAACAGAACTCTTTTTTCCTAAATGAAATCCTACAAGAACTCCTACAAAAGCCTCAAAAGCCTAACCCCCACTGTTGTCAGAGCCCACGCCAAAATCCCTCACGATATCCCCCCATGCCTCCACTATCTCCTCAGCCAGCTCTTCACTCATTCCCTCACCTGTTCCCATAGTAACTCCTTTTTGACCTTTCTTAGGAGCACCCTCAGCCTGTAAACTGTACTAATTTACTCAATAAATGTTTATTGAATGCCTATCATGTGCTAGGAATTAACCACTAGGGAGACACTGTCCTAACCTCCAGGGATACAATGGTGAACAAAACAGGCAATGTTTTTTGCAATCATGGTGCTTATAACAGGGAAAACAGAGTAAACACAAATAACAGTGGTAAGAGCTATGGGGGGCGGGGAGTAGGGTAAGGAATGATGGGGAACAGATGCTATTTTAGATAAGCTGCTGACAGAACAGTCTCTAGAAACCTGAATGAGGTTAGGGACCAAGCAAAGCAATTATCTGGAGGAAGAATATGTTTCCTTATTGCATTTAAAACAAACTTTAGGCCCCTATTNGGGAACAGATGCTATTTTAGATAAGCTGCTGACAGAACAGTCTCTAGAAACCTGAATGAGGTTAGGGACCAAGCAAAGCAATTATCTGGAGGAAGAATATGTTTCCTTATTGCATTTAAAACAAACTTTAGGCCCCTATTATATGCCATGCAATGTGTTAGGTTCCATGTGGGATTTATAGATAGATGCTAATCTTGCCCTCAAGGCAAAGAGAAAAGCAGTTTACAAGTCCTGAAATGGGAATTTCTTGTCAAACACATTAGAAAAACTATGATACTCCAAAAGGGGAAAAGAAGGAAAAAGGAAAACTTTTCCAGAAACTGGATCTATAGGAGAGATATGTTATTAATACCCTTTATTCGCATTTGATGCCAGAATGTGCTTTTCAATCAATGAGTTTGGCAGCCCAATTAGGAACCTAATCATTGTTTTTATATCATCTCTGCAATGTAAATCACAAACAAATGTACTTCATATCTCATTACTTTATGAATCAGCAACTTTTGATTGTGTTTGAACCACCTCTTGTAACACTGCCTTCTCTCTCAATATCCAAATACACAGTACGCAGCTTAGACACACACACAGGGGCCTCCGATTTGGACAGTGTATGCTTCTTCTGAAATGCTAATCCTTTCCATAATACACTGTCTTTACAGAGCAAAAGTACACATACTAGACCAGCATAGCACAGAGGTAAGCACCCATATTCAAAGTGTTAAATAAACATCTCAGCAAGTAAACAGGTGCTAATAGTGTTACGTGCATTACAATATTAGAAGGTGAATTTTATATACATAGAGGTTATCAACAACATGTTATAGTATAGTGAGTGTGTGGGTTTCTCTTTTGAAGCTTTCAATCAATCTCTCTGTGCTTCTCTAGTGGACACTCTTCCCTTTCCAATGTTACAGTGCAATTTTTGTGGGCATCTGTCCAACTGGACATGAAGCTTCTTGAAGGCAAGACTACTGTCTTTGCATTCCACATGGAACAACCTAAGACATTGGATGGTATATAATAGGGGCCCATGGCTCATTTTTAAATGCAATAAGGAAACATTTTAAATATTTACCATGAATTTATACTTATGGCTAAACTTCCAGTGGGTAAATTCTTCATATTTTGTGTACTTTCTGACATCTAGGAGCTAAGCATAATTTCAAATAAGATTTTTAAGAGAAACTAGAGTTGCAGCACATAAAATAGCAGTGATAATAGTACCTTGAAAGTCCCTTGGACTGCAAGGAGGTCCAACCAGTCCATTCTGAAGGAGATCAGTCCTAGGTGTTCATTGGAAGGACTGATGCTAAAGCTGAAACTCCAATACTTTGGCCACCTCATGTGAAGAGTTGACTCATTGGAAAGGACCCTGATGCTGGGAGGGGTTGGGGGCAGGAGGAGAATGGGATGACAGAGGATGAGATGGCTGGATGNGCTCCTCTGTCCATGGAATTTTCCAGGCAAGAATACTGGAGTGGGTTGCCATTTACTTCTCCAGGGGATCTTCCCAACTCGGTGATCAAACCTGCATCTCCTGCATTGGCAGGTGGATTCTTTACCACTGAGCCACCTGGGAAGCTCCATCCAAGTGTGATACCTGATCCTTTTAGCTTAGGAAGAATATATACTCAGGCTTCCCTGATGGTCCAGATGGTAGAGAATCTGCCTGCAAAGCAGAAGACCCGGATTTGATCCCTGTTTCTGGAAGATGCCCTGGAGGAGGGCACAGCAAAAACTCCAGTATTCCTGCCAGGAGAATCCCATGGACAGAGGAGCCTGGCTACAGTCCATGGGGTCGCAAAGAGTCATACATGACTGAGCAACCCAACAACACCAACAAAAATTAAAGTTCTGGGAAGAAGTGAGAAGAGCGCAATGGGGAGACATCTGCCTAAAAAGCAAGAAGAAAGAGACCTCCTCTTCAGTGAAGTTTTATATTTAGGAAATCCATTTCATTTAACAAAGAAAGAACAAGACTCAGGAAGATTAGAAATTGTTCCCAAGCTTTTATGACTAGTTAGTAGCTGAAGGAAGACCAGTATCCTGGACTCACGCCACCTCACTGAGCAGCTTTTATACCATGGTAATCTTCACATGGGTGCACTTAGAAAGCTGATGTCAAATCTTAGCTATTTTTATTATTCACAGAAGATGTAACAGAAATTAGAGAGAAATTAGTTCGCTGAACAACCACTACTCTCAGGGAATGATTGGAAAGAAAGACCCTTGTTTCTCATGTAAAGTGGTATGTGTTCAGCCTGGATTGAAGCAGGTTTATTAAATGTTTCATTGAGATGTATCTTGAAGCATCAGCAACAATTGATTGGGGACCTACTTCTTTCCCTTTCGGGTTTACCAAAGAGGTATTTGATTGCTAAATTTACCATGTCCAGCATAAAAAGGAGCTTTGGGAACCCCTGGCAAACAATTTGAGTACCTCACTTCACCTGCAAAATGAAAGTGAAAGTTGCTCAGTCATGTCCGACTCTTTGCAGCTCCATGGACTATACAGTCCTTGGAATTCTCTAGGCCAGAATACTGGAGTGGGTAGCCTTTCCCTTTTCCAGGGGATCTTCCCAACTCAGGGATCAAACCCAGGTCTCCTGCATTGCAGGCAGATTCTTTACCAGCTGAGCCACAAGGGAACCCCAAGAATATTCGAGTGGGTAGCCTATCCCTTCTCCCACAGATCTTCCTGACCCAGGAATCAAACCAGGGTCTTCTGCATTGCAGGCGGTTTCTTTACCAACTGAGCTATGAGGGAACCTGAAGAACC
Organism: Raphicerus campestris; assembly: GCA_006410735.1. Taxonomy (NCBI): domain Eukaryota; kingdom Metazoa; phylum Chordata; class Mammalia; order Artiodactyla; family Bovidae; genus Raphicerus; species Raphicerus campestris. The sequence goes on from SJYW01015389.1 coordinate 795,870, forward strand.
TAATTATTAAAATTAGCATGTGTGTGTGTGTGTGTTCAGTCATGTTGCAACCCCATGGACTATAGCTCACAAGGCTCCTTTGTCCATGGAATTTTGCAGGCAAGAATACTGGAGTGAGTTTCCTTCTCCAGGGGATCTTTCCAACCCAGGGATCAAACCTGTGTCTCTTGTGTCTCCTGCATCGGCAGGTGGATTCTTTACCACTGAGCCACCTGGGAAGCCCAAAAATTAGCATAGTGATTAATTACAGTCTCATTTTACATCAGTATCAGCAACAATACTTTAGATCAAAGGCAGAATCTTATGCGCAAATAACAAAATATGGGTGAGCTCACTATGTACATGTCCCTGTCTAGGTCAGTTTTTTAGGACGCACTGTTACCTGCTTGCTCTACTATAGGGTGACTCTGCTCAGTCTCCAGTGATATGAGTTCTTGAAAATAACTGTTATAATTGAGTTTCTCTGCAGATGCAAATGGTACATTCGGGCAGGCTGTGTCCTTGACAGACATTTTCCCAATGCAATTTAACTTTATTACTGTAAACATTTTAAACCTTAACCTAACCCAGCTTGAAAATAAGTTACAACAATTTTTTAAACTACAAAGAGAAATCATGTGGCCACTGATAAGTACCTCACATTAAAATAATCCAGAGGCTTAAGTCTCATGCAAATATAAAATCATATTTTAGAAGTCGTGTAGCCACAGTGGTAACAAGTGACAAACCACAAAGAATTACAATGTTAGAAGGTAATTTAGAGACTACTGTATCCAGCTCCTTGCTTTTAACAAGAAAATTGAAGCCCAACTTTGTATGCTACTTACTCAATGCTGTATCTACAGTTATTAGCACTTTGAATTCAAGTTTTCTCACTCCTAACCGAGGATTGATATCTTCCAGTTGGGTGTCTCTTTACTAAAATAGACTTCAAGAAGCCCTCCCTCCTCAGCAAACACATAGGCCCAGTGATGGCCCAGTTATTCAAAGAACAGAGAAAAAATTATATGCTTCCTTATACACCAGGCATAAGTGAGATAAAATATTTTCTAATGTTGCAAAATATCCCAAGTTTGGACCAGAGTTTACTCTAACATTTACTATAAAGAATCACAGGAGAGGGCAAAGGAGGAATGTTTTTTCTCACAATGTTGCTCTTCTCCAAAGACTAAAAAAAATGACAGAAAATTAGTGATAATATGAACATTAAAGCTTCAAAGAGACTTTAAACAAATGGCTATAATTTAAAAAGGAAGATGAGAATGAATTATTAATGAATGACCACTACTATTCTGTCCATGTAAAATAAGGTCAAAGTGAAGAGTTTATTATCTATTAGTGCTCTGACTTGTAACTACCATCCTGTCCAGACTGATGGTATTCCAAATATTCATTGCTGTTGCAAACTACCCCATAAACTAAGTGTCTTAAAACAATAGTTCTATTTGGCTCACAGACTTGTGGGCCTGGGGTTCAGGAAGCATGCAGCTGATGGATTCATTCGTATTCATGCGGTATCAAGTGAGATCACTAGGGCTGGAGGCTCCACTCCCACAGTGACACCCCTACTTGTACATCTGGTACTGACTGGTCTCTCTCTCTATCCACATGGCATTTCATTTTCCAGGTCTCTGCACAAGGCTGTGGCTTCTCAATGTATGGTGGTCTCAAGGTGACTGTATCTTTCTGTGACAGCTGGCTTCTAAGAGGTAGGCTGTGGAAAGTGCCAATTAAGGGTGCTACCATATTGTACTGGTCAAAGCAGTCCCAAGGCCAATCCAGATTCAGAAGGTAAAGAAATGGACTCTGCTTCCTGATGAGAAGGGAAGCAAGGTCACCTGACAGAAGAGCATATGGGATGGGAGCCATCTTGGAAAATGCAACCTGCCATAGACGGCCGGCAAGTAACGTAGGCAACGTGGGAGATGAAGTACAAGGGCTGATTCTGCATCCTATAAACACAAGGTCTTTGCCCAAATGAACAGACTCTGCTAGCTATAAATGCTGTGTTCTGCTTTCTTTCATTTATTTTATTACAAAAAATGTCATCAATTTCTGGAATGATTAACTATATATTACTGAGTCAAACTGGACTATTTCTTCTTAAAGCAAAGTCTCTGTTGATCACTGAAGATGAGTCTCACATATGACACTTTCTAACTGTGACCCACTGTGGCTAATAAATTCATAGGAAGTATTTTGTATATTTGAAGTACAGCTTGTTTTGTACTTCCTCTTTTTACTCTTTCTTTCCATTCTCCTTGACCTCTCACTCACTCTTAGATCCATTCTATCCTTCCATATAATATCAACGTACCTCATAACAACCTTAAATTTTACAGTATAAAAAATATGATAATAAAAAAGCTTAAGAAGAAAATGAAAATATGTTATTGTTTAGAATTAACTTCAGCTAATGTCTAAAGAGGGATTGGGGGCAGGGGGGAAAGGGGATGACAGAAGATGAGATGGCTGGATGACATCACCAACTCGATGGATGTGAGTTTGAGTGAACTCCGGGAGTTGGTGATGGACAGGGAGGCCTGGCGTGCTGCAGTTCATGGGGTCGCAACAAGTCAGACACGACTGAGCGACTGAACTGAACTGAATGTCTAAACAGAAAGGTATGCACTGCACCCATATTTGTTGTTGAAACCCTATAAATAACTGGAGACAAGATTACTAACTTGTTAACTGCAGAGTTACTACGGCCCAGAGTTTAGTCTGTAGGGCTGATATATATAAATGGTGGATATTATATTTGTTCAGGGCCCTAACAGATTCTAAGTGTCTAATGGGTTTTCTTTATCATTCTATATTCTTAGTGTTCTATTCTATTTAGGCCTCACATTTAGTGTTTATGGCTTGGTGGTAAAACTAAAACAAATAGTATCTATTTTAATTATTCAATCTGCTTAACTACCAAGAGCAAATTGTGCCTTGGGTCTTGATAGTACAGTGATAAGTAGACATGAAAGAGAGTTTCCAAATTCAGGTAGGAAGAAAAATCTTCCTCAAGGAAGTTTTTTGCAAAATTCAGGAACCAGGGTATAGTCAATCCATCCATTTTGGTCACATTATCTATATAAATTACTATATAATATCTACTTGCCAGCTGATCCTGCATAAATGTTCCAAAATAACTTTTTTCACTATGTCAATTCACACAAACATTTAGAATATAACAAGAATAATGTTTTCAATGCTCTATATGTTGTAAAGGGTGATAGAAAGTGTTATTTCACAAATGCTACTATCAGTGAATCCCAGGATATTAATGCTACACTTGGATCTATGACTATTCTATCTAAAATTATAGAAGTCTAAACAAGTAAAAACTGATATACAGCACTTCAAATTTCCTTTCAGTTCAGCAGCTCAGTCGTGTCCGACTCTGCAACCCCAAGGACTGCAGCATGCCAGGCTTCCCTGTCCATCACCAACTCCCAGAGCTTACTCAAACTCATGTCCATCAACATGATGGACAAATTTCCTTTATGCCTAGGCAAATTTCCTTTATGCCTAGCCAATTATCAGACTTTTCCAAGGTCCATTAACCTCTCTACCTAGAAACTGTTAAGAATTCTGAAGGGTCTGAGATCCTACTTGCAAGCTAACAAGTTAGCCTGCTACAGGTTCATGGATGTTGGTAGAAGATATGAAACTCCTGGGTCCAAGACAAAGAACTTTATTAATCATGGCATAGCAAGCAGCATGGACATCAATATACTTGTGTCAATTTTCCTTACTATCAATTTTCATAGAGGCTCAAATGCATACCTGCATACTCAATGGGTTATACACAGGAGAGGAACTCAGGATCTTGAATCTTTTATAGCAGACAATAAGCATATCTGTACTTTGCTCCACAGAGAGTCATTAATCTTTATTATACTGGATAATAAGCAAGTCTGATCTTTGCTCTGCTATCTTCTAGGGCTGTATGCTATATCAACATCTTGGAAAAAATAATCTGAACAAAGAAAACCAGTGCAAAATGTACAGAAGTGTAAGAAACCAACAGAAATTCTCTCTTCAACAGAAAAATTTTTAAAAAATACAGATGAGATAAATGCCAAATTGTTCTTTGTGACTGTCTAAATTTAAGTGGAAATTGAACAAGATTCCCTTCAAATTCTCTACATACATGTCTGTGCAATAAGTTTTAACAGTTATCTTAGTTGTAAACATTTGGAAGATTTTACACATTATTTGTAGGAGAAGGCAATGGCAACCCACTCCTGTACTCTTGCCTGGAAAATCCCATGGACAATGGAGCCTGGTGGGCTGCAGTCCACGGGGTTGCAAAGAGTCGGACACGACTGAGCGACTTCACTTTCACTTTTTACTTTCATGCAATGAGAAGGAAATAGCAACCCACTCCAGTGTTCTTGCCTGGAGAATCCCAGGGACAGGGGAGCCTGGTGGGCTGCCATCTATGGGGTCGCACAGAGTCAGACACAACTGAAGCAACTTAGCAGTAGCAGCAGCACACATTATTTGTAGTTTTGCCAATATTACTATAGCACACAGTAAGGAGCAATGGTTTGAAAGTCAGCATATCTGGCTTTTTATCAGCATGTGTCATCAACTGACAACATGACTCACAGCAAATCATATAATTTACCTGGACCTTAGTTTCCACATCTCTAAATATATGTGCATTCTCTTATTTTTCTCCTAGATAATTCTCTACTTCTTTTTTACTGCTACAAGTCCTTGAATCTATGAACCTACATTTTAAAGGACAAAAATATGCCTCAAAGAGAATTTAATTGCAGATTAAATAGCCAGTGATTCAGTATCAAACAGAACGTGGTGTGGCTCTTTACTTTCAATTTCCTTTTCTTTCTTCTAATAGAAAACAGAGACATTGAAAAACACATGAGACTATAGAACCTAACTTTACTCAAGGTCAACAAATGAAGTCAGAAATAACTAGGCAAAACAGAAATGCTGACAGTTATAATACAAATTATGTAGACCTGTAAAACAAATTTGGCAATCATAAGGATGCTGTGGAGTTTTACCCACCAGTCTGGATAGGAAGAAAATGTCTACTAGGCTAGAAATTTTTGTCACTTCCCCCTTCTCTCTGTTCAGTTTTTCATACCCAGTAAGTAAAGTGTTTTACTTCTACCTTGGAAATCTTATGCATTCTTGTGTCTTCCCCTCCTTCCTGTCACCACTGTGCCCCCAGTTTGGTTTTCCCACCTGAACTATTTAAATCAACAGAATTTGCTGTCTCATTACCTTCCGGTTTCCCCCTTCAATCTGACCTGCAGACTATTGTACTTCTGTTGCTCATAAAACGTTTTTTCTAGTCATCATCCTCAGAATAAAGTTCAAATAGCCTCAATTATTACTCACATTCATCTATATATTTCTGTCTTCAAGTGTTTCATTCAATGGTTTATTTTAAAGGAGATAGATATATCACAATATAATGTGTTCAAATTTTTCTTAAGAAATGTTATCAGATCTTTTAGAATGCGCGTCCATGAACTGCATCAGTGAGGTGGGTCTGTGAATAATTCCCAGTTAAAAAAATATCTATTCTTCTTTTCTTCTTTCTCCCTAAAGTCTACCCACCTCAGGTCCCAAACTGATCATGGAGCTTTTTCTAACAGCAAAGTAAAATGAACTTTCTTTCTCTCAAGATTACTGTGCTACTTCTGTGTATTAATCACACAAGCTAGTTAACTGTTTGATATATATCTATCTTTTATGCCCAACTAAATGCCTTGCAATGTTGAATAAAAAAACCATGAATGAACTCGGAACAACTCCCCACACCACCACTTATCCCTTTATAAATATCTTTTTAAACTGAGTGAAAGGCACTTGATATTTTTTATTCCCTCTACAGAGTCAAAGAAGTAAGAATAGTAGAAAAGCTTATTTATATATATATAAAATTTATAAAAAGGATTGGGTTCCCAAGTTTGAACACATTTGGTCCCAGAAAATATATGTGACCTGATGGATAACCCACAAAACTCTTTGCATTCCCCCAAATGGTTTTTCAATTACATCCAAACTGCTGTTTTAAACATGTCTCCCATAAGAATATGAATTTCATTTTCCACTAGAGACGCCAAAATGCACTTCCTCAACATGGTAGCCTGAGCAGGGAAATAGGGGGAAATGGAAAAAGGGAGGTCATTAGGTGGAAAAGAATCAAGTCATTTACTCATTCTTTACATTTGTCCAAAAGGGTTGCCAATACTCCTTCAGCCAACATTGCTGCACACCTGCTAAGTGCTGGGGTCTGTTCTCCATTCTAGAGACGCAAAGATAATTGAGAAATGTTTCTTGCCTTCAAGGGTACATACAAAGGTGCTTTCTTCTCATTGAAACTCTTCCCACCTTCACTATAAATTAGGAAGGTTAAAACCACCTCCAGGAGGTGCCTTTGTATCGGTCACAGTTTTTTTCATCAGTATTTTCTTTCCAATAATGCTGGTCACTCAGCAGACAGTCCATATTTCTTGAATATGCATATCAATTGAATAGACATCAGATAAATCAAGACTACTTAGTTATTATAAGTTTAACTGAAAAAAATTTCATCTGGTTATAAGCTACATAAAAATACAAATAGACAGCAGAGATTCTTCTTTTTTGGCCTATCTAGAGAATATCTGTGACATACTTAAATTAATCTTGATTTCCCCTCAATATCATTTCATTCTCAAATTCACCCATCTTTAAGGCATTCCTGTTCCAACATTCAACCTGGATCTTCCCTTGAATTCAGAGCCTCTTCTTCTAGAAATTTTTTGGTAATTCAACTCCAGTGTTCTTGCCTGGAGAATACCAGGGATGGGGGAGCCTGGTGGGCTGCCGTCTATGGGGTCACACAGAGTTGGACACAACTGAAGTGACTTAGCAGCAGTAGCAGCAGCAGCAAATTTACTTATTCCACTCTTCCAGCTAATTTGACATGACAGCATACTGACAGAAAAAAACGAAGCAAGCAGGAAAACAGATTGGCCTCAGCAAGCAGGAAAATAGATCTACACATTGGATTCTACCAGCAGGTTCAACGAGGAAGTCAAGACACACTCTCCTTCCTTGGATGACTCAACCAGTCATCCAAGATGTGGTAATGAGACAATGTAGGAGAGAGATTAAGGCATATGACTGCTGGAGACTGTCTACATAGGGGTCAAGTGCCAGTAGCACATGGCAGTTAGATTGTCCCTACAATGCTGTCGGTCTTAGGCCCTATACACATAAAACAAATGGAAAATGCCCACTTAATTTGCTTTTTACCATAAAGAGTCACATACTTGGCTGGGCTTCAGAATACTATTAAATGAGAGCAATCGTGAAGATGACAACTTCCATTTGACCCAACTTGAAATCAAATCCACAAACTTCTTTTTCAAATTGTCAGTAGTTATCACTAGGGAAAGAAATCTCTCCTCACCAAAAATATAATAAAAGGCATATGATAATACAAAGTTCACATTTGATGTGGAGTTTTGACTTTGTTTTTTTTTAAAGTATTTCTCTATTTTCTAAGGTTTAATTCCCTAGAGAGCACTCTTTTTTTCCCCTATCATCCATTATTCACCTTGAGTTTTTGGTCTGCTGTACAGTATAAGCAGGGCTTCCCAGGCAGCACAGCAGTAAAGAATCTGCCTGCCAGTGAAGGAGACACCTGAGACAGCAGGTTTGATCCCTAGGTCGGGAAGATTCCCTGGAGGAGGGAATGGCAGCCCACTCCAGTATTCTTGCCTGGAAAACCACATGGACAGGGGAGCCTGGAGGGCNAGCAGTAAAGAATCTGCCTGCCAGTGAAGGAGACACCTGAGACTGCAGGTTTGATCCCTAGGTGGGGAAGATTCCCTGGAGGAGGGAATGGCAGCCCACTCCAGTATTCTTGCCTGGAAAACCACATGGACAGGGGAGCCTGGAGGGCTGTAGTTCACAGGGCCACAGAGCATGGGACACAACTGACCATGCACACGTGCACGCACAGGATAAGCAGTCAAGACTCAGGAATCTCGCTCCTGGATCAACCGCTAATTACATTACGATGGTTGGCAAGTCACTTTACCTGAAGCTCAGTGTCTTTACTTCTAAAATAAGAAAGTTAAACTATAGGTATGATTTCCAGGGTTGTTCTGCAGGCTTGTAACCCTGGGAGGCGCTCAGTCATTCTCGCCTCGTGTAATACAAGATTGTGATGCATTATGCGTCACACCGCTGGCCACATGGCATTCTATGAGCGATTATTCACCATGTTTCTTAAGTCCAGATAATAACTGGTTTTTCAAACACCAGAAAGAGGCTGTTTGATGTTTCTCAAGTGTGATCTAATTTAAATGGCCCACGTGGGCAAATGGCAGCAGTCGTTTTTCCGCCGGGGCAGATGCTTCCGCTAATGCAAGCTCTTTTGTAGTATAGTGAATGTCGCCTGGACCCTCTTTCAAAACTCACTCTAAAATTTGATTCTTCTGGGAGGAACTCACTGCTTTCCTGGGTAAGAGAAGAATATTTCACCTCTCTGATAGCAGATATTTTCAGAAAAGATATTTCTATAAGTATTTAAGCGAGCATTCTAACTCAGCTTAGGAACACAATCCTATGAGAAAGAAAACACTATGGGTGGCTGTACTAAACTGATTCTTACATTTTTCACTGGTAGCACTGACTTTGGAAAACAGAAACAGCTACCTTCGAAAACACCTCACGGACATGTTACAGCCTTCCCTCATTGCTAAGTGGAAGATCTNAACAAAAGAACAAACCACTGGTCCATTTAAGGATTCATCAGTGACAACACTAAGTCACCAAATCAAACCAGAATACCAAAAATTAGAAATAAGTGAGGGTTGGGGGAGACGAAATAATATCTTTATTTTTAATTATATTTCCATGATTGAGTAAATCTCATTTTAAGTGGCTCCTCTCCCTCAGGAAGAAGGTTAAAGTCAAACCATTCCTGCTTACTAATAAGCAAGAAATCAGCCCATCTGCCCATTATTCTCCAACAGTCCCCAGGGCACCCTCCCTCTCCTTAAATGGATAAACCTAAGGCAAGATGTATGACTACTGCACAGAGAGATGAGTATCTCCCTAAAAAAAGATAAAAGAGAAATTTTTAGGCAATTAAGAAATTAATTATAAAATGTAAGTTTCTCTAATGCATCTCATAGGAGTCTCAAAAATAACATTACATAGCTCTGCGTTTCATTTATTTAAATTAAAACATCATTTATTTCAGAGTTTTTGGCAAACTTCAAATTATAGTCTCAGGAATGGTAGATAAGACAATTCAAGTCATCTGCCAAGTATTTTTCAAGTAAGTAAATATCCCAAATTTTCAGGAAAAACAACCATTCATTATCTCAGTCAAGATTTCCAGGATGGTAATTTCACTATTCTCCTTGTCTCCTCTAATAGTTATCAATCTGATAGTCATCAAAACGTCTTTTTGCCTTTACTGAAACTCTTTTCCTTCCATTTCAATTTAAAAACAAAATAATCAACCTTCATCTTACTTAAGAAATTCCTTCCTGTACTTAAAAGCATCTACTTAAGTAATTTTTAAGCTCATTTGTTATGTTTTTAGTTTTCTGGACTGAACCATCCTGATTTCTTAAATATGTATTCACGTACGACCTTCTTATTCTCTCTTTTATATCACTTGAGTTACTTTTCAGCAGTCTTCAGTTTTACCTTTTAGTTCTTAAAGTACATTGGCCTTCCGCAAATACAGAATTAACAAAAACTACAATCATCATGGAACAGACATTTTAAAATAATGACATTGTATTATTCAACTTATACCAGATTTTTCCCCTAGTCTTTACTTCTTTTCTTTTGCTGAGTCAAATTATGTGTTTAAATTACAAAAGCACCATACTTCTCTGAATGTAAAACAACTTGAACTTTACTTCTATCCTTTGGGGTCTTGCCTTGCATCAAGTACAAATCTGACAAATATATTCCAGATTCTTTTCTCTAGGTCCTCTCTAAAGATACTAAAGCAAGTGGCCCCAAACTCATTCCTGTTGCTTAATATTCCAAAAGAAAAGAAATGTGCTACCAAGAACCGTGTAGGTTCTTGCTTCAAGGTCACTCTTCTGCTCAACAGTCAGCCTGGCTGGAGACAACTGCTTTGTTTAGGAAGCTATCATGCGTACTCAGTCACTAAGTCGTGTCCAACTCTTTGCAACTCCATGGACTGTAGCCTGCCAGGCTCCTCTGTCCATGGGATTTTCCAAGCAAGAATACTGGAGCAGGCTGC
>SJYW01015389.1:810902-833048 GCA_006410735.1 Raphicerus campestris
ATCCAGGGATCAAACTCAGGTCTCCCGCATTGTAGGCAGACGCTTTACTGTCTGAGCTACCAGGGAAGACCCTGGGTATAAACCTTGAGGAAACCATAATTGAAAAAGAGCCTCTTGATGAAAGTGAAAGAGGAGAGTGAAAAAGCTGGCTTAAAATTCAACATTCAAAAAACTAACATCATGGCATCTGGTCCCATCACTTCACGGCAAATAGGTAGGGAAACGTGGAAACAGTGACAGACTCTATTTTCTTGGGCTCCAAAATCACTACAGATGGTGACTGCAGCCATGAAATTAAAAGATGCTTGCTCCTTGGAAGAAAACAAAAAAAGTCCTTGCTTTAGAATAATTTTGTTTTCTTAAAATATTGTCTAGGAATTAATTTCTAGGAATCAGTATAACTTACTCTTATTTATAATAGCGCTTACAGTTTTCCCAGCTACTCCGAATCCAGGTTTCCATTTTAATCATCTACATTCATTCAATTGTGGGACTTCCCTGGTGGTCTAATGGCTAAGTCTCCATGCTCCTAATACAGAGGGTCTGAGTTCGATCCCTGGTCAGAGAATAGATCCCACATGTCTCAACTAAGAGTTGGCACGTTGCAAACAAAGATCCATTGTGCCACAACTAAACCTGGCACAGCCAAGTAAATAAATAAATATTTTTAAAAATATGTACTAAACTAATTCAATTGTATTGATACAAGGTATGATCAAGCTTTCAGAAGCTGAAATGTACTTTAAAAAAAAGACAACTCTGAGCAACACATCATTCCAAGATATTAATTTATATTAATATAGAGTACTTGAGTTGATTGTTTACTTCAATCTTCTTCCTAAGGAGACTACATATATTGGGTTTACATAAAGCAAAATGCAGTGGAAGTAGATGGCCTTTAAAGTTTCTCCTGCAGCCTTTGAGTTAGCAAACCATCTTCTCCATCATGGAAACAATCTCCCAAGCAGAATGAGTAGACTCCACGAGCATTGTTCTGATCACTTACTCGAGGTTTCTTATTCTGAAACCAGCTGAAAGCAAACCTATTACCTTGGTAGTACAATCTTGAATTCAGAATTAAGCACCTCAGTAAAAACTGAACCAAAAGGCCCTTTAACTTTTGGACTCCAGCCTTCCTTCAAACCTCTAAACATAATTGATTCCTCCTTTGTTCTACTGCAGCCTTTGTACATGTCTGTCTATTCCACTACTTATATACTGTCCTGCAAGTATTTGGTAATGTGTTAATGCTAGTTACTGACTACAGAGAAAACACGTGAAGACACTTGCTTTGACTTTGTAACTGACTTTAGTATAGTGCCTGGCACACTGTAGGTGCTTAATATATCTGTTTGTTGGATGAATGAGAGCTAACAAATATTCTCTGCATTTTCTGAATTGCTGTGTCTGGCTGGAGTCTGGGACGGTGTCATCTGCCTCTCCCTCTGTTCAGAGCCCTCGCCCGACACCCTGCATTTGGCTCCCTCCAATGCTCCTCGGGTCTTCTGCCACAGGTGACTACCTCTGAGAAACCCCTGTCCCCTTAGATTAGTTGCTTGCTCACTCTGTGTTCTCTGGTATGGCACCTGCCACTCTATTGCAGTCACTTAATTGGCCACGTCCCCTGCTAGATACACATAAATACATTCAAATTCTTTATCATCAGCACCAGGGCATAATCCACAAAGATGCTAAATAAATGCTACTTGGATGGATAACTATCAGTCACCTTTTTTTTTTTTTTTTTAATTTTCTGCCTGCACTAAGGCAGCTTGTGAGATCTTAGTTCCCCAATCAGGGACTGAACTGTGCCCTCAGCAGTGAAAGTGCAAAGTCCTAACCACTGGATTGCCAGGGAATTCTCCTGTCACCTGTTTTAATACCTTTACCAGAAGAGAAGAAATAAATTTGAAGTAAATTAATTTTAAATTTGAAACAAATAAATGGATTTGCTGGAAGAATGCACATTTTTACACCATCACATTTATGTTATTTTTAATATCATAAAACTATGTCACATTACACAACAACACAATAGTATAACCAAGAAAATCAATCATTTCACCCAAAGTCACCATTTCAAGATAAATCCACTAGTCTCCCCTCCTGTATACAAGCTTTATTTATGTGTTTTTTAGGTTATTTCAACCAAAAAGACAGACTTCTATTTCTATGTATTGCCTATATACCATACAACACAGGATTTCTGTTTAATTTCTGCAAATAGGCTAACAGGAACTTTAAAATTCGTGTGAACAGAAGTGTGTTGTACTATTCAGTAGAAGAAAAAAAAAATGAAAGAAATGGCTGTAAGACACCTGAGGACGTGAGCTCTTCCGTAGCTCTTAGCAATTTGATATTATGCTGGAGTCCAAGACCACAGCATGTGGGTCAGCTTAGGTAATAGTGGCCCCAGGAAGGGGACAGACATGGAGTTCAGAGGAAGGGCTACACATAGGCAGGTAGAGATCCTGTTCTGCCTAGCCTGCAAAAATAACCACAGAAAGCTCTTGGCTCAGTTTGCCCCCACAGTCAATTTCTTAAAGTACAAGCCACCTTTAATGAACTAAACCCATGGGTCTGGAGACACTATTACATGCTAAAGTGACTTTCAAACATAGATAGTTGATTTCTGGCAACCTGTGAGACAGTGAAGGTATTCAACTTGTGAATATACTCCAAATATGCTCAAGTGATGAGTCATAATTTTATTAATTATCTCATGCAGAAGCTAGCAAGAAATTTTATGTTTCAACTCTGCACACTAGAGAGGGGTTCACGTAAGTCACCAGGCATGCTAGTCAAAAGAGGTCACTTGCTTTCCAATATACCAGTAACAATGAAGAGAGTGTATCACCATCCAACTTCAAGCAAGCATTTCCAACACAGTCTTCCCTGAAACCAATGGATTCCCTAGTCTCTCTTCTCTTTGTATCCAGACTCCTGAGAAAGTCGCATACTTTTGGAGCTTCCAATTTCTCACTGCTAACTCAAGTAACTTTCTCCAACCTGGCTTCCATCCCAGCTCATGCAAAGGGCCACCCTTTCCAAGGTTTCCAATAACCTCCTCTCGGCCAAATCAAACTGCTTCTTCCCTAGACTAATCACTTGATTTCTTCACTCCCAAAAGCCGGTCAGCACAGTCCACTATTATGAATAACTCCCTTCTCCTTGATTCCCCATTGTCCTGTACTTCCAGACATACTCCAGCTATTTGTCATTTTCCTTTGCATCCTGTTAAATCCTTTCTAACCAGATTCTAACATAGGTTCCAGAGTTTATCACTTGGGCTCGTTCTTAAAAATGGCTTCCCTCATAACTATCAGGGTTCTTTGTCCACTAAAAGTACCTTTATAGGTCAAATTTCCCCATAAAAATTCAATCCAAGGAAAGTTTTGATTAAGTATTTTTGTCAGTTGCTGATCCTCAGTAGCAATGCTTTTTATATAGTTAAAGAACAGAGAGTTCCTGCCCTCAAAGAACTTAGCATGGAGCTCTCTAGCACAAAAAGGAATCTTCGAGTGATCTAGTCTTTAGGAAACCTATCATGGCAGGCCCTTAGCTGGGTATGCCTTCATTGTGTGACCTCATTGGGTTTAGTTTGGTCTACACAGCTTTGTTCTTGTTAGAGGTCACTTTAAAAAATCAAGAGATTTTGTATCAAAATTCCAATTTCTTAATTCTTTTGAAAATTCAGATCTAGACACATTGAGCTCACAATCCTATATGACAACAATAAGTAGAGCTAAATTGCTATAGTTCCCTTCAGATAGGGCATTTGCTTTCCACATAGCAGGTCCCAAGTGTCAGTTGCCATACATCATAGCACTTGTGTTTGTAGGGCGAAACGGTTTCCCTTAAGAAATTTATCTCATCCTTTGTGGCTATTAAATGTCAAAGTGCAAAATGATCAAGAAACAATGAAATGCTTCTTACACCNGTTGGTCATAACAACCATAGTTATTCAAAAAACAGAAAACTGATTGAGTCAGAGTTTCCAAACACCCAAGATACTTCTTGAAAGTACAATGGGTACTGGGAAATTTTAAGTTACACAATGTACTCAAAGAATATGAAAGTTTAATATTTAGCTAAACAAAACAGGAAAATTAACATAGCATACACAGAGGTCAAAAATCACCCACAAAGTCTTTGGAGATACTTTTACACTAGAAATTAAGAGCTGTTTATTTGCTGTTTCAGAAGTGGTCTGCCACCTCTCTAAGTACACACTTGCTTAGAAACGAAGGGGATGGTAGAGAATGCTAATGGTAATCCTCCTTTGTCTGCTAGAGAGAGGAGTTGGGCTGGGGGTATGGAGACGTGGCCCCCAAGCCCTTCTTGTTGCTGTGAGGTAGGGTGATCAGGGGCAAGCCACACACTTCTGACCCTCAGAGACAGAGCCTCTTCTCATCTCTCCCTCACTACCTCCCACAGCCTCTCTGGCAGAACATATAGGTGGGTTCTACAGAACTGTTAGGGAAGCAAATGCACTGAAATAGCCCACCCTGGCCAGGCACCATAGTAACCATTTGCGTGAGTTATAACAGGAGATGCCGGTAAGGAACACAGAACAAGCCAGGAAAAGTTCAAAAGGAGACTGCATATGTCCAACCACCTCCCAGAATCCTTCTCGCTGGCATCCATCTTGGCTGCGCAATGTGAGCACCACCAGGAAGGACCCTGTGTCACAAAGATTGGCCAAAGACAACACAGAAACCAATCCCATCACCATAAAGCCTGAGACTGCAAGCCATTCGGCAGAGCAGATCTCTTGGGTTCCCTCGCTCTACTGCTCTCTGCCCAGGAATCCTTTCCTTTGTCAGCACATGTGTCTCCTCTGACAATTTATTTCCGAGTGTTAGACAAGTGCTCCCTTTCAAGCCCTGGAAGTGTAGTGAAGTGAAAGTCACTCAGCTGTGTCCAACTCGTTGCGACCCCATGGACTATACAGTCCGTGGAATTCTCCAGGCGAGAATACGGGAGTGGATAGCCTTTCCCTTCTCCAGGAGATCTTCCCAACCCAGGGATCGAACCCAGGTCTCCCGCACTGCAGGGGGATTCTTTACCAGCTGAGCCACAAAGGAAGCCCTTCAGACCCTGGAAGGAGTCCCCTTTCCTGCAACAGAACCAGAATCCAGCTTCCTTTTCACACTGCTACCTTGGACCTACTTTCCTCTTGTGTAACTTTTCATTCCTCTCGGTCTTGACCATTTAAGAAGGAAAACCCCTGTGGTAGAGGAGAAAGGTCCCGGCCACTAGAGGCAGAGTGAGGTGCCACACTATCACTTAACCCTTTACTAGTATATAGCCTTTGCAGGGCCCAGGTGGCAACCCAGGGAAGAATGGGAGGCCTGGGAAGAGCATTCTGAAGCAGAGAAGAGAATAGGAGCTCTGAAAATGAAGCAGGTGGTTGTCAAAACAACATGACAATGTTGCCATTTCCACAACTGTCTTGCATCACCATAAAAGCTACAAGTTGCTGAGCAGAAACTTGGTGGATAAAGAACCTACAAGAGCTTGTGCTTCCTGGACATTAAGAATGCACATGAAAGATTCTATGGGCTTCCATCTTGCTAAGCCCTCTTGATCATTCTCCAAAAGCCCTGAAAGACTAAAGCCTGCTTGGAAAAAAACAAAACAAAACAATGTGAGGAAAATCATTTCCTCTGATGATTCTCTCAAATGCTTCTACATCTTTTTCCCCTGAAAAATATTACATGTGTGTTTTGCAAATACTGACTTTTAAAAGTCCATATCATAATCTCCTTATTAATCATTTGCTTGTCTCATCAGTTGTACAGGACATTATCAAACCTTGAGCATAACCTTTTAAATCTATGCTAAATTGTCTTTAACTCTCTAGGAAAATGAGCAAAAGTTCATGAAAGTAATAAACATATGAACCAAAAAATATATGCACAATTGAGAATTTAAAATCTGTCAAGTTTTTACAAAACGTCTAAATTGCTTTTGTGAAATGGTATCCTCCCTAACAGTAATCATTAGACCATGCAGTCTGCATGGAAAATGGAACATGATTCAGTATGTTCCAACAGCCCATATACTTTACACTATTCATGAAGTAGCAGAAAGAACAACCAAACTGCAGGCAGCCAAAAAGGAAACTAATAAATTCATATTAATGACCTCATGAACATATTAAATCATGACATTTAATTCAACAACTGAAAATGCAATGGGCAGCACACAGAGGGCTGAGTTAGATGCTCTCAAAGTTTGGGCATATGATCAGGAATATAAGAGCCTTTGAAATTTCAATTAGTATGGTTTTTCCAGTGGTCATGTATGGATGTGAGAGTTGGACTCTAAGGAAGGCTGAGCGCTGAAGAATTGATGCTTTTGAACTGTGGTGTTGGAGAAGACTCTTGAGAGTCCGTTGGACTGCAAGGAGATCCAACCAGTCCATTCTAAAGGAGATCAGTCCTGGGTGTTCTTTGGAAGGAATGATGCTAAAGCTGAAACTCTAGTACTTTGGCCACCTCATTCAAAGAGTTGACTCATTGGAAAAGACTCTGATGCTGGGAGAGATTGGGGGCAGGAGGAGAAGGGGACGACAGAGGATGAGATAGCTGGATGGCATGACTGACTCGACGAATGTGAGTCTGAGTGAACTCCAGGAGATGGTGATGGACAGGAAGGCCTGGCGTGCTGTAATTCATGGGGTCACAAAGAGTCGGACACAACTGAGTGACTGAACTGAACTGAACACTATTAAAAAGTAGTCCTAACCATTTATTTAGGGCTGTGAGCTAAGTCTATTCTCATCTCATCCTTAAACTCTATTGCTGCTGCTGTGTCACTTCAGTAGTGTCCAACTCTGTGCAACCCCAGAGATGGCAGCCCACTAGGCTCCCCCGTCCCTGGGATTCTCCAGGCAAGAACACTGGAGTGGGTTGCCATTTCCTTCTCCAATGCATGAAAGTGAAAGTGAAAGTGAAGTCATGTCTGACCCTCAGTAACCCCATAGACGGCAGCCTTCCAGGCTCCTCTGTCCATGGGATTTTCCAGGCAAGAATACTGGAAAATCAGGTATTACTACATCTTGTCAAAGAAAGTAAGAAACTAAGGCTTAAAAGAGGCTAGGGGTTTGCCAGAAACCATATACTTTTAGATGCCAGAAATTTCTAAAATTTCTTTAAACCTGCTCCATAAACAATAGACAAAATTTTTCATGCTCTCTATTTACAGAAATGATATCTCATGAGTCTAATCCATATGACAAGAATGTTGGCTCCTATGTACTAAGAGTACTACGTGAGTGACACAAATAATAAAAGAAGT
This sequence comes from Raphicerus campestris, assembly GCA_006410735.1. NCBI lineage: Eukaryota > Metazoa > Chordata > Mammalia > Artiodactyla > Bovidae > Raphicerus > Raphicerus campestris. The sequence goes on from SJYW01015389.1 coordinate 818,208, forward strand.
TTTTCATATACACTTTTTCATTTAATCTTTACAGTAAGTATAAGCGAGTATCTTAGTCCTTTCAGGCTGCTATAACAAATACTCTGACTGGGTAGCTTATAAACAGCAGAAATTTACTTTCCATAGTTCTAGAGGTTGAAAGTCTAAGATCAGAGGGCCAGCATGGTCAGGTTCTGGTGAGGGCCCGCTTCTGAGTTGCAGATGGCTGAGTTTTCATTGTACCTTCACAGGGCAGAAGAGGTAATGGAGCCCTCTGGGGTCTCTTTTAAAGGGCACTAATCCCACTAGTGAGAGCTTCACTCTCATCACCTAATCACCTCCCAAACAGCTCACTTCCTAATATCATCACCTTGGGAATTAGGTTTTCAACATATGAATTGGGACAAGGGAAACACATCTAATCCATACCAGAAAGTTACTTTTTATTTCCATTTATTAAGATGAGAAAACTGAGGCTTTAAGAATTAGTGTCTAGAGAGGATGTGGAGAAAAGGGACCCCTCCTCCGTTGTTGGTGGGAACGTATGTTGGTAGAGCCACTATAGAAAACAGTATGGCAGTCCATCAGAAAATAAAATGGAATTACCATGTGATCCAGCAATCCCATCCTTGGATGTATATCCATGCAAAACTCTAATTCAAAAAGATACATGCAATCCCATGTTCACAGCAGCATTATTTGCATAGCTAAGACATGGTAACAACCTAAATGTTCACTGACAGATGAATGGATAAAGAAGTGGTCCATGTACACAATGGAATATTATTCAGCCACAAACAATAATGAAATAATGTCATTTGCAGCAACATGGATGCAACTAGAGATTATCAAACAAAGTGAAGTCATAAAGAAAGACAAATACCATGTGATACCATTTAGAAGTGGAATCTAAAATACGATACAAATGTATCTATCTATAAAACAGAAACAGACTCATGGACATAGAGAACAGACTTGTAGTTGCCAAGGAAGATGGGGCTTGGCGGGGGGCGGGGGGGGCCTACAAAGAGGGAGGTTGGAGTTAGGAGATGCAAATTATTATACATGGAATGGACAAGCAACAAGGTCCCTACTATACAGCACAGAGAACTATATTCAATATTCTATGATAAGTCATAATGGAAAAAGTATAAAAAAGAATGTATGTGTGTATATATATATATGCACATATATATACACACTTGAATCACTTTGCTGTATAGCAGAAAGTAACACAACATTGTAAATCAACTAACTTCAGTAAAATAATATATAAAAATGTCCAAAAACAGATGAAAGAAGTAGCTTTCTCAAAGACACATAGCTACTAAGTGGCAGAGCCAGGACTGGACCCAGTCTCTTGGCCCACAACAGCCATGATCCTAAACCACTTTGCAATATCGCCTTTACCTCTTCAAGTAGGTCAGCAAATGAACTGAGCTCTCATTTTTCATAACAGAAAGGAAGCTAAATGCATGAAGAACAGCCAGTTAATGCGAGTTGGCTCGTTTTTATCCAGTACCATTGTGAAGTGAAAGTGCTTTGGTCTTACATGAACTTTTTATTCTTTGATAGTAAGTAATACATCCCCAGAGTTAAAGAAAACCAGATACAGTGAAATTGAAAACATACTTTGAGAAAGAGTCTTTCTAATTTCATTTTCATCAGAACTTTCTGATTTGTAATTTGGTTGCTGAGTAGATTTCCACAAAAAACGAAAACAAAACTAAGGTGTGACAATGACGTGTCTATCTGAAAAAGTGGTATCTTATTTCGCGAATGGTTTAATCAATCCATACCCTATGCGTGTACTTACTGTGAGCACACCATTAAAAATAGTATGCCCCTGGATGAATTAACAAAAATACAAAAACTAATGTCTGGACAAGCAAAACTATGAACAAAATTATGGGTCATGAATATCCCCGATAGAATGAATGACTTGGCTAATACAACCGTCCAGTATCCCTCAGAGCAAGGCACAGAGGTTTTAGAAGAGGGGTCTTAAAGTACACTCCAGGTTTGAATTCTGGCTCTAATACTTAGTAGTCATGCAACCTTGGAAAGGTGTTCAGCTTCACTCTTCCTCAGTGTTTTAATCTGTAAAATAGGAATAATAATAGAACTCTCCTAGGGTTATTATTATTAATAGAAGTGGAATCTTCTTAAGAGTGTCTANATCCAGTATCCCTCAGAGCAAGGCACAGAGGTTTTAGAAGAGGGGTCTTAAAGTACACACCAGGTTTGAATTCTGGCTCTAATACTTAGTAGTCATACAACCTTGGAAAGGTGTTCAGCTTCACTCTTCCTCAGTGTTTCAATCTGTAAAATAGGAATAATAATAGAACTCTCCTAGGGTTATTATTATTAATAGAAGTGGAATCTTCTTAAGAGTGTCTAGCACATACTTAGTTCTCAAAAAATACTGGCTATTAGTAATTTCTCTTCGATTCACAAGCATCTCAATTTTTATTGATTAGCCAATCATCCTATGAAATCATCAAAGATATGCTGTTTTATTTTTCATTCATGGTCTCTATGAAATGACAAACAACAGATAGAGGATGCCACTTTATAGTTCATGCCTGACTCAATCCCATATTCAGTCAACCTAAAACCAACTCTCCAGGCTTCAGTGTTCAACTTCTTAAAATATGTACTTATTTTAATTCCATAAATTGAGTAAAATTCTTCATTACAAAGTTGAAATAAAATAGATGCATAGTCTCTTTCCCTAGTTCAAAGGCTTCCCTGGTGGCTCAGAGGTTAAAGCGTCTGCCTCCAATGCGGGAGACCCGGGTTCGATCCCTGGGTCGGGAAGATCCCCTGAAGAAGGAAATGGCAATCCACTCCAGTATTCTTGCCTGGAGAATCCCATGGACGGAGAAGCCTAGTAGGTTACAGTCCACGGGGTCGCAAAGAGTCGGACACGACTGAGCGACTTCACCTTGACCTAGTTCAAAAGTTTAGCAACAAAAACAAGAAAAAATGCTGGCTTTGTGTTCTATTAAGTTGGTGATTAACCAAATCCTTAAGCCAAATATTTTGAATACCTCTTGAAACAGCACAGAACAGATATTTAGTAAACATAGAGGATTTCAACTTTATGACTAAGTCCTGACCATTTCAATGTTTCATGTACTTGTGAAGGAAAAACAATGTTAAAACCACAGGATAATTCAATGTAGATATCTTTTTAAAACACACTGCCATGGAAACAAATACATGTTGTACATCTCTTTATTTAGCAGCTATGGATACACATGATTTTTACCACAAGATGCACAAAGCAGTTAGCTCTAGGAGATTTTTACCTATCTACTTTAATCTAAACTTTCTATACTTTAGGTTAAGAAATATGTAGTAAGTATAATTAAAACTTAAAACCACTTTAATTTTGAAAAAGAGACAAATACAAATATTATTTGTGGAGTCCTCAAGCATTCTGATGTATGACAGAATATGAAATAATAGTTTTGCTTTCAAATAATCAATGTGTGAGGATTGATGGCCTGACTATTTTGTGAGCCCTTAGGAAAGTCAGATGGTACTGACCTTGACTTAGGTAGTATCTGTGAAATCAAGACACTCCAAAAAACATGTTGCTAAGTTACCACCCTGGTACTGAAGATTACATACTCTGAACTAACCATAAACTAGAGTGCATTTCATTGGGGAGATCAGTTCCTTTCCAAAGTACAGAGTTCCTGCCTTATGCTAGCTAAGATCACTTTAAAATACCACTGAGATAAATAATGTCTTTCACTTATGAATTCCAACTGATTGCAGGGAAACTTTAAAGTCCTAGCAACACTGTTGCTATAGCAATGCAACCTGATTAGATATTCTTAGCAACCAGCCACAACTCACACCCACGGAGTCCCTTCATTTATTCCAAGAAGAATAATGTTGACATTCCAATCTCTAAAATATACAGAATTCAGTGACAGATATCTATGGATGAGAGAGGCCTGTGAGATCCAATGGAGTAGCAAGTTAATAAATAATATACCTGGGCCTTGAACACATCCTATATGCATACAATAAGCACATATAAAAGTGTATTCCACAAGGCTAAAAATTAAAGATGTTTCATTTGGCCCTTGGAGTATATGTAAATCAGCAGGATCTTTCAATTTCATGCTGTAGTAACTAAAGTTTACACGCTTCTCAAATAGTATATTTCATACTGAATTAACAGAGATAACAATAAACTTTCACGTTTGCAACCTACAGCAACAATTTGACATTGTGATTCTAAAGCTTTCATCAAAACTGGTATCACACTTGAAAAACCACAGCCACTAATGAGAGTGAGGGCATGGCTAATAATGAGGGGGCACAGCAAAAATACTGCCTTTATCACACGTGCTTAAGCCAGAGCTCATACGATACAAGGGATGGATTGAGTTACTGCTCTGCAGGAAAGGATCTGTNATGAGAGTGAGGGTATGGCTAATAATGAGGGGGCACAGCAAAAATACTGCCTTTATCACACGTGCTTAAGCCAGAGCTCATACGATACAAGGGATGGATTGAGTTACTGCTCTGCAGGAAAGGATCTGTCACATCCTGAGCAGGATAAGATTTTGAAGACCGAATTCTGCAGTCATCTCCAGGCTGATCATAACAGGAAGGTCAAAAGCAGGATCAGATCTATGAAGGCTCAGAAAAGAAAACAACAGCCCAGAAAGCTACAAACATGGTCCATGATTCTATAACTAAATAAAGGATGCTTTTCTATAAACTGAGATCCTGAATCATTCTGTTTTGATATGGAAAAGAGCCCAATTACATTCTTAGCCTGCCCTGAATGGCTATACTCTGGCAGTTAATAACCCAGTCTCTCCATATATATACAGTTTCTGTTATAAATAGAGGGGTACAGTGGGAAGGAATTAAGGTGAAAAATAACCAGAATCTTTTGCTGCTGTTGTCATTGCCTTTGAAAGTTATTAAATTTGAGACATGGATACAATATTCTGAAAATAATGACTCTCAGCTAAGAGACAGAATTAGAAAACCCTTTTGAGAGGTCTCCAATTTTGATATTTATCTTAAAATTTCAATTCTATCTTAATTCTGCATTGAAAACTTTTTGCACATCCCTATATAAAAATTTAATATAAGAAAATTATTATCATATACATATGCATGGTTAGAAGAATGTTCAACCCAGCAGTCAAAAATAACAAATAACTTCACTGTAACCATATTACATTTCACTGGAAACAGTCTAAATATATAAAAACGTGGCATTGACTAAATTAATTATGGTGTCTTGCATCATGAAATCCTGCTCCACAACCCCCTTACCTGTCATCTTGAAACATAAAAAGTACTAAAAAATTGCAAGTTTACATATAACTTAACTGGCAGAAAATCCTTATCTGACCAGGCTCATTTAACACTAAAATCTGACTGGAAGTGAGACTATTCGGAAGCTTTGTCTCACACAGTGTGATTATTCTTATGGTTCACTGCAGAAATACTCATGTGTTTGATTGCAGAGTGTTACCACAGACACTGCTGAAAATGTTTCCTAATATTTGAATTTAACCATACTACATTTCAAAAGTTTAAAAATTCCTCAATTCTATACCAAAAAAAAAATGTGGACAGTGATATTCCAGTGTTGTCTCTGCCTGACACACTCTCTTCTTGACTTTTACATAACTTGCTTCTTCTCATCCCTCAAGTCTGGACTTCGTTAAGTCTCCTCTGGAAGCTGGTTCCCATCTAAGTCTAAAGAAAACCCCTATAGTTACTCTCCACCACATATGCTGGGTATTCTTCCTTCACAGCTCTTCCTACAACCATTGGTGATCTCATTTGTTTCTCGGCTTGCAAACCTAGTGACTGTCTCCCCCTAACTAGCTCTAGGAGGGCACAGATCTTATTTGCCTCACACAATTGGGCTTCCCTGGTGGCTCAGACAGCAAAGAATCCTCCTGCGATATGGGAGATCTGGGTTAGATCCTTGGATCAGGAAGATCCCCTGGAGGAGGGCATGGCTACTCACTCCAGTATTCTTGCCTGAAGAACCCCCATGGACAGAGGAACCTGACAGGCTATAGTCCATAGGGTCGCAAACAGTCGGACGTGACTGAAGCAACTTAGCACACACGCACGCTTGTCCGTGATTACATTTACTCACATTACACCAAATGTTCTTCCCTGGTGGCTCAGCTGGTAAAGAATCTCGCTGTAATGCCGGAGACGTGGGTTTGATCCCTGGGTTGGAAAGATCCCCTGGAGAAGGGAACAGCTACCCACTCCAATATTCTGGTCTGGAGAATCCCATGGAGTATATAGTCCATGGGGTCGCAAAGAGTTGGATATGACTGAGCGACTTTCTCTCCCACCAAACACTTCTCTGAAAATACTTTCTATTACAAAAAGTACACAACTATCAAGAATTTCTTCAAGTCAGGACCACACACCAAAATGAGAAACCACACAGAATAAAAATGAAAGATAAAAGTAAGCCTCTCTTAACATACATACAGCTGCTTCAATTTTTTGTATCACAGAAGCTAGCAACATTGTCAAGCGATTTTACTCTAACAACAAAAAAGTAAACCTCTCTAGATGTTGCACATTTTTTCTTCAACTGTTTCAAACTGTCACTTTATCACCAAGTGTGGATTTATTATGTTATTTGCTCTCCTGCCTAATTCTCAAAGCAAAGCACTACCCATTCTGTACCACCAGCGCAACAGGTGTGTGTGCATGTGTATACGCGATCTCTCCCAACAACAAGGCCTTGAAAACCACGGAGTCTACCAAAAACCCTGGGCCAAACACTCTCTTCCTATGGATGAAGAGAGGCTGAGAATTTGAAACACAAACCTACCTCATAAAGGTAAAACATTTTTAAAATCCACAAGGAGGCATTTCTAAAATGGATTCATCATGCTGAGTTATTGTGGATCATTTTACAAAGGACACATACAACCAAACGCTAAAATTTCCAAATTCATTGCCAAGACCCATTTTATCCTGAGAAGCAGTCCAGCACCAAGCAAGAGAAAGCACCCTGTCCTCTGACCCAGCCAACTGCAGGGCACCTGGAAACAGAAAAGCTCCATTACATTACAGACACATTTACACAAAACATTCTCAATATGCTTTCTTCAACCTGCAAACACGTTTTCAGGAAACTACCTCGAAACATCCCAGTGCTTGCAGACTTTCCGCGCACTCTGATTTGTATTTTTTCCACACACTCTGTTTCCTACATATTCTGTTTTGTATTTTTTGCACACTCTGTTTTGTATTGTACCTTTTTCACATTAATGTACCTGGGACCATTGCCATGAAATTAGAGGTACTTCAACTGAAAAGGTATCAGGACAATGAAGAAATACATCCTAAACACATAAAATTTTAAAATAACTAATATATATTTAAAACAGCTCTGGATCTTGTGGACACTATAGTTTCCAGGATACGTTTAAATCAAGAACAGCATGGATTTGCTATCATTTTGAGGAATCATTTGACACCACATCCATCTCACTTAGGTCTTTCTCTAATTCTAACAGCAGCTCAAAAAGCAAAACAAAACCAAATCACTCACCAGAACAGAGTTCTCCTTTATCTGCATGTCTGCAATGTTTATAATTAAAAATCTCTGGTTCAGGGCTGGTGGAGGAATCAGCTCCCGCCAGCCCTCTGCCTAGACTATGGTGCGCAGGTGTGTTGCATTGTTATTTAAAACATGCTGTTTAGAACACAGAATTCTTTCTCTAAGGCCCCTTAAGTGAGGCAGCTGAAGACTAGCAGCTGCAAGTTTTTTGCTTTATTTCCGAGCGTGTCATTGTTAGCTCTGGTCACTGAGCCCTTTTCCCTAATGAACAGGCTGGGTCTGGGGGTTGGGGAGCATCTGGACAGCACTGCTCCTATTTACCCCAGACGTGGAATACAGAACCCCAGAGCCACACCTGCCAACGGCCAACAAGCATGCTGTTTAAGTAATGGAGTGTCTGGGATATTAGATAATAAAATTATCCCACTAATGATACAAAATGAAAAATCACATTTGATTCAATAATTTTCTGCCCGATGTTCTCCCAATAGTATTTGGATACACTTATGTTTAACTTTTCTACAGAGGACCTCATTTCTTTTAAATTCACATTAAAATACCAAATACCAAAGGCTTATTTCAGGGGAACTACCCACCCCCCTCCCAAATACATAATAAGCATGAATTAAACTAAATTCTTTCATCACCTATTACATTTCTTTGTAAATGATTTTCAAACTTTTAGCCTAAAACTGGCTATAATCAGAGGTCAAAAATACTCCTTCTGGTATGAGAATTAAATTTCCTGTCTAAAAACTTCAATCTTAACTAAAGCTAAAATAACATTCCTATTGGCGTATCAGAACTAAATGCTAAGGCTACACTTGCAAAAACAGATGACAATCATGCGGAGGTTTTCCTCTAATTACAAATAAAAGACTTTTGTACAAAAACCTCCACTTAACTGCCTTTAATAGCCCACAAAGCGTAGCACACAAGGCTTTAAGCAGTGTTTACAGTCCTACGCAAATGAGAAATTCTGAAGTTATAATTCTGAGTTTATTTCCATTAAAACTTAGTTCATAAGGAAAAAAGAAAAAATAACATTCAGGAAAAAAATAAAAAAGCTTAAGAAGTGAATGGTGCAGATACAATATTATCAGGGTAAAAACTACTCTAAAATGCAAGAATTAAAACTGTACATGATGGTGGCTCCAAGGAAGAAAATATTTGCTGTTCTTAACCCTGGAAGATTTTAAGAGTAGCTGAGCTGGAATCCTGAAGCTCACTAGCTGAATTTATATGGTGTGGAGAAATAGCACTCTATAATTTCTGTATGCTGCATTTTCATTTTTTCATGCCATATTACTACCATATGACAGTATTGTTCCACATTTATTTTGCAACCTACTTTAATGCTGGCTTTCAGCTGAGTTATGCTTGTGTTTATACAATCTTGCCTTTTTATTCACTTCTATCTTTTTGTTTCTGTTTTTAAATCTTAATGTTGTACTTTCAGATACAAATTTGCACATTGTTAATAAATTCAGTATGCATGTTCTCTGTTTAGCAACCCAAAATCATTAATGTGATGGGATGCTAAATAATATTTTCTTACATCAAAGTCCTTCAGAGCTCTTTCTTTTCTTTGAGTAATAGTTTTCTCCTGGGATGGGGAGAATAAAACACTCTGAATAAAGTACATGGGAAAAATACATCTACCCTCTTCAGCAGATGGCACTTTGGGTGTCCTGTAATGGGACTATTGATTCTTCACAGTTTCTGAATATAGTTGTCAGGTAGCGCTAAATCTTTAGGGGTTTGTGGGCTGGGGTCAGACTTAGCCACCTGCTTGAAAAGCTTAAAGCTTACTCTGCTCCCCAGAGGCCATGACCAAGGTCAAATATTTACAACCAACAGCTCCACAAAGCAAGTCAAGAAATTCCATGTCTTATATATTTTTCCATTTGTATTATAAAATCAAAGCATGTACCCTAAAAGATACAACTCTCTTTAAAAACAGATATTTTAGAAAAGCAATGGGTAGTACCTGCCAGTGTACGGTGTACCTATAATTTTTAGACCATTTATTTGCTCAGGCTAAATAAAATGCTAGCATTTCAGTTTAAAAACAGAAGATAGCAAGAGTAACTCTTTTCCTTCTGTAAATTTTCTAATTGCTAGCAGTCTTTAAAGTATGAGTTTCTGTGGAAATGCATTTGTCAGGTTCATGGTAGATTCATGAGAGTCTTACATGTTTGAAGCAAAATATACGGAGACACATTGCCCTAGCTGGCGGTGGAGAAATGTAGTAGGGAGAAAAGGGCAATGCTGGACTAAAATCTTATGAATAAAGGTTTTTAAAAATAAAATAAAGTTGTATTTATATTTTAATATAGGAAATACATTAATACAGTTCTAACTATATCTGTGAATTTAATCCCTACATGTAAAATTACCTAATCAAAAGGCATATTTATTTGTAATGTTGACAAATTTTGCCATCTACCCTCTATAAAAGCTGTACCCACTTACAGTCCTACCAACAACCTATGAGAAAAATTGTTTTCTCACATCTTCTAGCACAATTATCAGAATTTTCTTCATTTTTCTAATCAGAAAGATGATACATGATACCCCAATAAGCTTCAATGTGTACCACTCTTGTGAGTAAAATCATGCCTCTATTCATATGTCCAAGACATTTCATTTTCTGTTAACTATCTCATTTCTTTTACCTATTTTTATTGGCTCATTCGACTTTTTCTTATTCATATATGAGGTCCTTTATATATTTGCTAAATAAGTCCTAAGTCCATGACTCAACTTGCAAATGTTTCCCTTATTAAGAGATTATTTCTTGAATTGACTATAGTGATCTGTGCATGCAGAAATTCTTTACATGTAGTTGAACTTATTTTTCTGGCTTATTGTTTTTATGTCATACTTAGAAAGATTTTTCCCTACTCCAGTTTTATAAAAATATTCTCCTGTGGCTTATTGAAGGATTTATATTATGCTTCCACTCTTCATATTTAAATCTTTAATTCATTGCCATTTATTGTGGTATCACATAAGATTATTTTTCCTAACTGATCAGTGGTCCCTACAGATTTGAGATGATGTCATGTTAATCATATATTCAGTCCTCATATGTATTCCAGTCTATTTCTTTATCTTCTAGTTGGTTTCATTGACTTGTTTCTTTTCGTATTCCAAAACTAATGTTCTACCTTTCATGCTTTTATAGTATTTTCAAATATTTAACATTTTAAATATTTAAGATAATATTTTAAATATCCAGGCTCCAGGTGGTGCTAGTAGTAAAGAACCCATCTGCGAATGAAGGATACATAAGAGACATGGGTTCAATCCCTGGGTCTGGAAGATGCCCTGGAGGAGGCACGGCAACCCACTCCAGTATACTTGCCTGGAGAATCCCACGGACAGAGGAGCCTGGTGGGCAGAGTTAGACATGACTGAAGAAACTTAGCACGCACGCACAGCTCTCTTCCCTCATGTATTGTTCACCTTTTATAGAAACTTTTAGGCAATTTTTTATTATTTTTTCATTTGAATGTTAGATTCAGCTTGTCTTGCTCAGAAAAGAAACAGAAAAAAAAACAATAATATTATTTTGGGCATCATGCTAAAGGTATAGATTAACTTGGGAAAAATTTATTGATATTGAATTTTCCTATGTGAAAACATGGTATTGCCTTTCCATTTGTTCATATCTTTGAGACTTCAGGACTAGATATAACTTTTTGTTTTTCATAAAAGCTCACACATTTCTTGTTTTATTTATATTTTATCTTTTCTGTTGCTATTGTTAATTGAGAGTACCAAGAATTGCACGATAAGATATCTAAAAAGAGTTTAACTCCTATAATGTGATATGTGCCATTTAAAAAGTCTGTAAAAGCACTCTTTGAAAATGGGACCATGGAGATTAGCACACAGAGGAGTCCCAAAAGACCAAATGCATTTCAGATGGAAAAATCTGTACAGATGCCTGAGAGAAAGAGGTGACTTGATGTACTGTAAATAGTTTCTCAGAGCAAATCTGTCAGAACCTTAGAGAGAGTTGGGAGGAGATGAGGCTGAAAATGCGGGTGAGAGTCCAATCACAAGGGATCTCTGTGTCCTTGCAAGGTGTTTAAACTTTATAGATATTAAGGGTTATAAACAGAAAAGGTCCAAAGTACCCCAGAAATTATGGGCTAGCCCAGAAATTAGGAAAATAAGATAATATTTCAAACTTAAAGATAGGAAATAACAAAGAAAAAATATGGAGTTCAATAAAAGTAGAATTTGAATTTTAGGACTTATAAATAATAGAATATGTGAAGAAAGAAGGAAGATTTCAGCTTTCTGCCTTGAGAATGTACAAGGCAAGGACTAGAGAGAGAACTTCAAGACAGTAAATATTTGGAGACAGACGAAACACACTGTCAAAGTCAAGATACTCATTTGGTGGTGGTTTACCTCATTACCATTCACTTGAGTGGTGAGGTTGAGGGGACAAGTGTGACAGCAGAGACCTAGGAAATCTCAGACTTTAAGTGTCAAGTGGAGGAAGGGAATCCTTGTGAGACTGAGGAATAAGCAGAATTGTAAGTAGAATTGACTCAGTGGTGTCTCAGAATCCAGTGCAGGACCAAACTCACAAAGAGTGAGTGGTCACTAATATCAAAGGTAAAATAATATTTGAATAATTTTCACCTAATCAGAAATGGAAAAAGCAAGAGTGTTCCAGAAAAACATCTATTTCTGCTTTACTGACTATGCCAAAGCCTTTAACTGTGTGGATCACAAGAAACTGCGGAAAATTCTGAAAGAGATGGGAATACTAGACCACCTAACCTGCTTCTTGAGAAATCTGTATACAGGTCAGGAAGCAACAGTTAGAACTGGATATGGAACAACAGACTGGTTCCAAATAGTAAAAGGAGTACGTCAAGGCTGTATATTGTCACCCTGCTTATTTAACTTCTATGCAGAGTACATCATGAAAAACGCTGGATTGGAAGAAGCACAAGCTGGAATCAAGATTGCCGGGAGAAATATCAATAATCTCAGATATGCAGATGATACCACCCTTATGGCAGAAAGTGAAGAGGAACTAAAAAGCCTCTTGATGAAAGTTAAAGAGGAGAGTGAACAAGTTGGCTTAAAGTTCAACATTCAGAAAACAAAGATCATGGCATCCGGTCCCATCACTTCATGGGAAATAGATGGGGAAACAGTGGAAACAGTGTCAGACTTTATTTTTCTGGGCTCCAAAATCACTGCAGATGGTGACTGCAGCCATGAAATTAAAAGACGCTTACTCCTGGGAAGAAAAGTTATGACCAACCTGGATAGTATATTCAAAAGCAGAGACATTACTTTGCCNAGGCACGGCAACCCACTCCAGTATACTTGCCTGGAGAATCCCACGGACAGAGGAGCCTGGTGGGCAGAGTTAGACATGACTGAAGAAACTTAGCACGCACGCACAGCTCTCTTCCCTCATGTATTGTTCACCTTTTATAGAAACTTTTAGGCAATTTTTTATTATTTTTTCATTTGAATGTTAGATTCAGCTTGTCTTGCTCAGAAAAGAAACAGAAAAAAAAACAATAATATTATTTTGGGCATCATGCTAAAGGTATAGATTAACTTGGGAAAAATTTATTGATATTGAATTTTCCTATGTGAAAACATGGTATTGCCTTTCCATTTGTTCATATCTTTGAGACTTCAGGACTAGATATAACTTTTTGTTTTTCATAAAAGCTCACACATTTCTTGTTTTATTTATATTTTATCTTTTCTGTTGCTATTGTTAATTGAGAGTACCAAGAATTGCACGATAAGATATCTAAAAAGAGTTTAACTCCTATAATGTGATATGTGCCATTTAAAAAGTCTGTAAAAGCACTCTTTGAAAATGGGACCATGGAGATTAGCACACAGAGGAGTCCCAAAAGACCAAATGCATTTCAGATGGAAAAATCTGTACAGATGCCTGAGAGAAAGAGGTGACTTGATGTACTGTAAATAGTTTCTCAGAGCAAATCTGTCAGAACCTTAGAGAGAGTTGGGAGGAGATGAGGCTGAAAATGCGGGTGAGAGTCCAATCACAAGGGATCTCTGTGTCCTTGCAAGGTGTTTAAACTTTATAGATATTAAGGGTTATAAACAGAAAAGGTCCAAAGTACCCCAGAAATTATGGGCTAGCCCAGAAATTAGGAAAATAAGAGAATATTTCAAACTTAAAGATAGGAAATAACAAAGATCTGACATATGGAGTTCAATAAAAGTAGAATTTGAATTTTAGGACTTATAAATAATAGAATATGTGAAGAAAGAAGGAAGATTTCAGCTTTCTGCCTTGAGAATGTACAAGGCAAGGACTAGAGAGAGAACTTCAAGACAGTAAATATTTGGAGACAGACGAAACACACTGTCAAAGTCAAGATACTCATTTGGTGGTGGTTTACCTCATTACCATTCACTTGAGTGGTGAGGTTGAGGGGACAAGGGTGACAGCAGAGACCTAGGAAATCTCAGACTTTAAGTGTCAAGTGGAGGAAGGGAATCGTTGTGAGACTGAGGAATAAGCAGAATTGTAAGTGGAATTGACTCAGTGGTGTCTCAGAATCCAGTGCAGGACCAAACTCACAAAGAGTGAGTGGTCACTAATATCAAAGGTAAAATAATATTTGAATAATTTTCACCTAATCAGAAATGGAAAAAGCAAGAGTGTTCCAGAAAAACATCTATTTCTGCTTTACTGACTATGCCAAAGCCTTTAACTGTGTGGATCACAAGAAACTGCGGAAAATTCTGAAAGAGATGGGAATACTAGACCACCTAACCTGCTTCTTGAGAAATCTGTATACAGGTCAGGAAGCAACAGTTAGAACTGGATATGGAACAACAGACTGGTTCCAAATAGTAAAAGGAGTACGTCAAGGCTGTATATTGTCACCCTGCTTATTTAACTTATATGCAGAGTACATCATGAAAAACGCTGGGCTGGAAGAAGCACAAGCTGGAATCAAGATTGCCGGGAGAAATATCAATAACCTCAGATATGCAGATGACACCACCCTTATGGCAGAAAGTGAAGAGGAACTAAAAAGCCTCTTGATGAAAGTTAAAGAGGAGAGTGAACAAGTTGGCTTAAAGTTCAACATTCAGAAAACAAAGATCATGGCATCCAGTCCCATCACTTCATGGGAAATAGATGGGGAAACAGTGGAAATGGTGTCAGACTTTATTTTGGGGGGCTCCAAAATTACTGCAGATGGTGACTGCAGCCATGAAATTAGAAGACGCTT
>SJYW01015389.1:836362-882961 GCA_006410735.1 Raphicerus campestris
GAAGAGGAACTAAAAAGCCTCTTGATGAAAGTTAAAGAGGAGAGTGAACAAGTTGGCTTAAAGTTCAACATTCAGAAAACAAAGATCATGGCATCCAGTCCCATCACTTCATGGGAAATAGATGGGGAAACAGTGGAAATGGTGTCAGACTTTATTTTGGGGGGCTCCAAAATTACTGCAGATGGCGACTGCAGCCATGAAATTAGAAGACGCTTACTCCTTGGAAGGAAAGTTATGACCAACCTAGATAGCATGTTCAAAAGCAGAGACATCACTTTGCCAACTAAGGTCCGTCTAGTCAAGGCTATGGTTTTTCCAGTGGTCATGTATGGATGTGAGAGTTGGACTGTGAAGAAGGCTGAGTGCCGAAGAATTGATGCTTTTGAACTGTGGTGTTGGAGAAGACTCTTGAGAGTCCCTTGGCCTGCACGGAGATCCAACCAGTCCATTCTAAAGGAGATCAACCCTGGGATTTCTTTGGAAGGAATGATGCTAAAGCTAAAACTCCAGTACTTTGGCCACCTCATGAGAAGAGTTGACTCATTGGAAAAGACCCTGATGCTGGGAGGGATTGGGGGCAGGAGGAGAAAGGGACAACCGAGGATGAGATGGCTGGATGGCATCACGGACTCAATGGACGTGAGTCTGAGTAAACTCCGAGAGATGGTGATGAACAGGGAGGCCTGGCGTGCTGCGATTCATGGGATCGCAAAGAGTAGGACACGACTGAGCGACTGAACTGAGCTGAACTGAGTGGTTTAGTTCTGGGGGATGGAGTGGGATGGGGAAGGAAAAATCTTAGTTAAATATTTATTAATCTGACACACTCTCAGAATATTTAAGAATATGTCAACCATTTGATTGCAGTCTTGTCTTTGGTAGTTTTGCTTCATAAACTACATTTGCTTTATGTTTTCTGTATAAAAAAGTATTTTTATTAAAAGGTTCACACTGTTTTTAAAAAACAGAAGCAAGATAAATGCAATAGAAAGAAAGAAAACATTCAACATTCATCTCATATCTTTACCTTCACAGATAAAAATTTTGTAGAAATTATTCCTGTGTTTTTTGTAAACACAGAAAAAGTGACAATTATTTCTTTACAATCTTCCTTACTACAGTGAATATGGTTTGCGTAATACAGAGAATAATAAAATCAACATTGTTTGGTCATGAACCTATAACAAGAGGCCATGTGAAGGTATCTGGAGTTTTGAGTCAATTTGTTGGTAGTTGATCTGAGCCACCCACATGCTTTCATCAGAAGCTGTGTGCACAAATCTAGTTTTCCTGGTTTACTCAAATTACAACTGTCTTTAGCTACCAGATTCAACTTTTCTTCATTTCTTTCTATATCCCTGAAACTTGCCACCCACTTATCAGATTATCATCCTCCATTAACACACTGGCCAGTGTGGCATGAGAAAAATACTGGGTGGCATATTAAGAACCTTAGATTGCCCTAGCTTTATTATATGTTATTGAGTAAGTCTCTTTAGTTCTCTAGCCCTTAGTCTATTCTAGGACCCTCTAGATTTCACGGCCCCAAATCAACTTTCTTATGATGTTTGTCAAGAAAAGCCAGAAAGGATTCTGGGAGGTTCAAATAAAATTAAAATTCACAGCAAAACCCCTCGTGGTTGGTATTTCATGGCCTCTTTTCTTTTTCTTTTTTAAATTTTTTTAGGAAGGGGAAGTGGAGGGAGGAGAGGAGGGAAGACGGTATGTTGCTGGAAATCTCCTACAGCTTTTGCAGTATGCAATTTTAGATATTCTTCAATGAACAAAAACAGTGAACTGAATATTTCAAAGCTATATATAGACTTTAGGAATTTTTATCCCTTTGCCTCCTGAGAGACAGGCCTAGATCAGGCTGTGTGGTCTTCAGAAAGTCATTTAATCTCTCTGATCTCCATTTCCTCAACTGTAAAAGGAAGTCAGACTGGACCTGTCTATTCCACAGTGTGATTTCAAGAACTAAGTTAAATGATACATTTAAAATTGCTTGGCAATCTGTGACATCCTAATATAGGGTATTAGTTACTCTTTTGAAATTATATCCTTTATCACTATTTTATTATTAAAATAGAGCAAAATATTTTCAACCATGAGGAATGATCTCGGCATCTATCTGCATCACACAAGAAAACGCCAGAGTACAATGCACGTCAATTTTATTTTAATATTTAAAAAGGCATAATGTGCACGCACAGAGCATTCTGTCTAACAGATGTGTTGCAATAGTTTCTATATGTGTATCCCTTATACATATACAAGAATAGAAACAAGGTTACTCTTGCTAAATTCCTGATTATCTTCCTGATTTCTCCTTTTATTTATTTGCAATAAAATATATAGGAAAAGGAGCATATTTCTCCAAATTAATTTAGACGTGTGTTTATTTTCTGCAAGATGAAAATTGGTATTTTTCAATTAAAAAAATGTGCTGTGATCAAATATGTTTAGTCTATACTGTGGACTCTATGCTTATTTTACAGATTAAAAATACAGCAACTTATGAAAGGTTCCAAGAACTCTTGCAACAGCGGGATCTGTTCAACTTCATTTAACACAGTTCCCCAAATTTATTTAACCATGACACTCATTTTTTTAACTAACTGACTATTAATAGCTTATGAACCTCCAGCATTCTGCATAATACAATGTAGTAAATGCTGAAGCCTGTTCCAAATAAGAAACAGTCATTATAAAATAAAAGACACCCAGTGTTGACTCTACACTAGGCTTGCTGAGCTCTTTTTTCTTCACTAACATTTCAACCTAAAAGTCATTCTGGAAAACCCTGACAAATGCAAACAAAACATGCCACCACGTGACTGAGATCGAACGAAAGGCAGAGGGACACTTCTGGCAAATGGTACAAAGTATTACAGTTGTTAAACACCATCAGTCATTTTGGACACAAAACCGCTTCTGAATTATACCCTCAGGGCCTAGGGGGTGAGGGGAAAATTGCACCTAATATGAGGCAGGCATAATTGACTTCTGCTTGAAATAGTCAGTTTGCCCTTGGCAAAACAGCCAAATGTACCTTGAAAATGGCAACTATTTATTACCATTGGATTTTCTGAGATTTATGAAAAACTCAAAGTGTGCCAGACTCTATAAAAATATTAGTCTCAACTAATGGACCTTTAGAAATTTCTTTTAACTTTCGAGAATACAATATAAGGAATGAAGACCATCATGTTTAGTCAAAAAAAAAAAAAAAAAAAAAGACCATCATGTTTAGGACCACATACTCAAAAGATGACCTTGGTGTATGTTACAATTTTCCACATGCTATAAAAGTCAACAAAGTTTTGTGAAAACTGATGCTACCATTAGAAAATAATGGGCAAAGTATTTGTGTACATGCATACTGTGAGAATAAAACAAAATGCTACACTCTAAGAACAAGGGAGTTCTGTTGAGTGTTTTTAGTCTTTGAGTAGAAATGAGTTCCCACGGGTGAAAAATCCGAGTCGTGTATGGATGTGAGGGTTGGACTGTGAAGAAAGCTGAGCACCAAAGAATTGATGCTTTTGAATTGTGGTGTTGGAGAAGACTCTTGAGAGTCCCTTGGACTGCAAGGAGATCCAACCAGTCCATTCTAAAGGAAATCAGTTCTGGGTGTTCTTTGGAAGGAATGATGCTGAAGCTGAAACTCCAGTACTT
This sequence comes from Raphicerus campestris, assembly GCA_006410735.1. NCBI lineage: Eukaryota > Metazoa > Chordata > Mammalia > Artiodactyla > Bovidae > Raphicerus > Raphicerus campestris. Next base: position 840,041 of record SJYW01015389.1, read on the forward strand.
TGGCCACCTCATGCGAAGAGCTGACTCACTGGGAAAGAATGATGCTGGGAAGGATTGGGGGCAAGAGGAGACGGGGATGACAGAGGATGAGATGGCTGGATGGCATCACCAACTCGATGGACATGAGTTTGAGTGAACTCTGGGAGTTGGTGATAGACAGGCCTGGCGTGCTGCAGTTCATGGGGTTGCAAAGAGGTGGACACAACTGAGCAACTAAACTAAACTGAACTGAACTGTGATGGAAAAATCACCTCAGCCTCTGAAGGGTTTCAAGATGAAGACCTGGTTGACACTGTTAAAGCTTGTTATGTTAGCAGTGGTTTCCTGGGGAAAGGAGGAGGGGCGAAATGGAGAGGAGAGGAGGAGACAAGCTCCTAGATTTGATTTGATTCTGCCAGATTCCACAAAGTGTGATACATGTTCAACTGGAAATTTTTTACTGCTCTTACTACCGGAAAAGAAACTCCATCATACTCCTGTCACCTGCAAATGCGCTTTTCAAGGACGTTTGCCGTCTGCCTCTAAGGAGACTGAACCCTGTGCTACCGCAGCTACTGACCTTCAGCGCACCCTGAAGGGTGTTCAGGGTGGAGACTGAGGCACCCTGTGCGCCAGGGACACTGATGGGACAGGCCTTTAGATGGTTAGATATTCTCAGGAACTGATTTCATGATCCCAATCCTTGCATCTCCTCACATCTAGAAAAGCGTTAAATCCCTTCATGGTGACATCAGCTCCTTGTGACCAGCAGAAAACCTCTTGTAAAGCAAGTAACTGCACTGAACTCCCCTTCACCAAAATCTTATATGTTGACCTCCTCCCACTCCCTCTTTGGAGCAGTCTCCTCGCTCAGAGCTATCTGAGGTGCTGCCTCCCAGGCCGCTGTCCTCATTTTGCCCTAAATAAAACTTAACTCACAACTCTCACATTGTGCATCTTTGTAGTTGACACTCTTGACTAGTGAAGATACACTTAGCACAAAAGCATTAGAAGAGAACCCTAAAATTTCTGTGGGTTGAAATGAATGAAATATTATGATTCAAATTAAGTGGATAGTGCAATAAAAGAAAATGTTCCTATTGCATTCTATGAGCCCAGTCCATGTTTGATGTGTAAAATGAATATATATGCTTTCCCTTTTTAATATAGTTTTATTGAGGTAAAATTTATGTAAAATAACCTGCATGCATTTAAAGTATACAATCAGAAGCTTTAATGTATGTATATACATGTAACATATGTTAAACAATCACCACAGTTGAGATAATGAACATANTTTTCCACATGCTATAAAAGTCAACAAAGTTTTGTGAAAACTGATGCTACCATTAGAAAATAATGGGCAAAGTATTTGTGTACATGCATACTGTGAGAATAAAACAAAATGCTACACTCTAAGAACAAGGGAGTTCTGTTGAGTGTTTTTAGTCTTTGAGTAGAAATGAGTTCCCACGGGTGAAAAATCCGAGTCGTGTATGGATGTGAGGGTTGGACTGTGAAGAAAGCTGAGCACCAAAGAATTGATGCTTTTGAATTGTGGTGTTGGAGAAGACTCTTGAGAGTCCCTTGGACTGCAAGGAGATCCAACCAGTCCATTCTAAAGGAAATCAGTTCTGGGTGTTCTTTGGAAGGAATGATGCTGAAGCTGAAACTCCAGTACTTTGGCCACCTCATGCGAAGAGCTGACTCACTGGGAAAGAATGATGCTGGGAAGGATTGGGGGCAGGAGGAGACGGGGATGACAGAGGATGAGATGGCTGGATGGCATCACCAACTCGATGGACATGAGTTTGAGTGAACTCTGGGAGCTGGTGATAGACAGGCCTGGCGTGCTGCAGTTCATGGGGTTGCAAAGAGGTGGACACAACTGAGCAACTAAACTAAACTGAACTGAACTGTGATGGAAAAATCACCTCAGCCTCTGAAGGGTTTCAAGATGAAGACCTGGTTGACACTGTTAAAGCTTGTTATGTTAGCAGTGGTTTCCTGGGGAAAGGAGGAGGGGCGAAATGGAGAGGAGAGGAGGAGACAAGCTCCTAGATTTGATTTGATTCTGCCAGATTCCACAAAGTGTGATACATGTTCAATTGGAAATTTTTTACTGCTCTTACTACCAGAAAAGAAACTCCATCATACTCCTGTCACCTGCAAATGCGCTTTTCAAGGACGTTTGCCGTCTGCCTCTAAGGAGACTGAACCCTGTGCTACCGCAGCTACTGACCTTCAGCGCACCCTGAAGGGTGTTCAGGGTGGAGACTGAGGCACCCTGTGCGCCAGGGACACTGATGGGACAGGCCTTTAGATGGTTAGATATTCTCAGGAACTGATTTCATGATCCCAATCCTTGCATCTCCTCACATCTAGAAAAGCGATAAATCCCTTCATGGTGACATCAGCTCCTTGTGACCAGCAGAAAACCTCTTGTAAAGCAAGTAACTGCACTGAACTCCCCTTCACCAAAATCTTATATGTTGACCTCCTCCCACTCCCTCTTTGGAGCAGTCTCCTCGCTCAGAGCTATCTGAGGTGCTGCCTCCCAGGCCGCTGTCCTCATTTTGCCCTAAATAAAACTTAACTCACAACTCTCACATTGTGCATCTTTGTAGTTGACACTCTTGACTAGTGAAGATACACTTAGCACAAAAGCATTAGAAGAGAACCCTAAAATTTCTGTGGGTTGAAATGAATGAAATCTTATGATACAAATTAAGTGGATAGTGCAATAAAAGAAAATGTTCCTATTGCATTCTATGAGCCCAGTCCATGTTTGATGTGTAAAATGAATATATATGCTTTCCCTTTTTAATATAGTTTTATTGAGGTAAAATTTATGTAAAATAACCTGCATGCATTTAAAGTATACAATCAGAAGCTTTAATGTATGTATATACATGTAACATATGTTAAACAATCACCACAGTTGAGATAATGAACATATCCATCACTCCCCCAAATTTCCTGATGTCTCTTTGTAATCTGACCCTCTCTATACCCAACCTTGTCCCCAGAAACTCACAAATCTGCTTTCTGTCACTATGGATTAGTTGGTGTTTTCTAGTGTTTTATGTAAATGGAATAATACAATATGTGTTTGTTTTATGTCTGGTTTCTTTTTTACTTAGACAATCATTTTGAGATCATCTATGTTGGTGTAGATATCAATAGTTTGTTCCTTTTGTTTACCTGTTGGCCAATTGATGGATATTTGGCTTGTTTCAAGTTTGTGGCTATTACAAACAAAGCTGTTGTAAATATTTGCATACCCACTCCAGTGTCCTTGCTTGGAGAATCCCAGGGACAGGGGAGCCTGGTGGGCTGCCATCTATGGGATCGCACAGAGTCGGACATGACTGAAGCGACTTAGCAGCAGTAGCAGCAGTCTTTGTATGGATTCATGCTGTCACTTATCTTGGATAAATATTTAGGAGTGAAATGGCTGAGTATGGTAGATGTGTGTTTAACTTTTTAAGAGACAATCATATTTTTCTCTAGAGTGATTGTACCATTTTACATTCTCACCAGCATTGTATGAAAGTTGGAAAAGACATGGAATCCTCACCAATATCCCATGAAAATAGACCATACTATAAAAAATTCAATATATAGATCACAAAGAATTTTTTTTAACTAATGAAGAACTTACTCATAAAATCTTGCAGTCTGAGTGCTGCCAAACTTAGAGGAAACCCAAAGTAATCTTTGCTAATTTTCTTATGAATTATTGGCCCTAGAATATAGATTTCAAATTCTATAAACAATCACATCATTTTTCTTTTGGCTATTAATTGTAATGAATCTACCAGTGAAAGGGATTTTATCTATCTACTTGTTTATTGCAATATGTGACAAAAGCATGGAAGAAGAAATTCCTTTCCTCAGTGTCAAAGAGAACCTGTAAAGATGTCTCTGAGATAAAGTGAAAACCATCACTAGAAAATTGGTTAATATCTGTTTTCATTATTGCTTTCACTGATCCACTCAGGTCCAACCATCAGCATGCAGATCTACCTAGCAATGAATTAGATGCTCCAATAAGATGACAGTCCATCAAACAGAAATATGTTTGTATGCATGGATGAGCTCAGGAATGCAACTGCCACTAGCACATAAGCTCCATGTACCTGGGGACTTTGTTTCGCTTATCCCTGTGTTCCTACTACCCACAACAATGCTTGACATATAGACGGTATACAACCACAAACATGCTGGACATTAGAGAACAAAGAAGTATCTCGGCTTAATCCAAAAATAATACTCAGAGTAGAGTGTCATCTACCCTCTGAGAATACAGGCTCATACATTAGAGATTCTGCTCATGCCAGCCTTCTCAGGGCCTCAAAGCTCTTGATTTGGCTTAATACATACATTATTGTCAAAAATTATTAATTCAGTTTGCTAATATATTGTAATTTCAACAATACCTATTGAGCTATGGAATTCAATGTTAATTCTCAATTTCATCTTGGAAGGATACAGTCATGAATTATCCAAAGGTTAAAAAAAAATATTTCCTTATGATCCATTGGTTTAAAAGCAGGTATTATTCCCACAGTACAAAATTTGGCACACGATTATACGATTATACTACCATTAAATCATCAAGCTCACTGACTTCCCACCATTCCCTTTAAAACTCTTCTCTTTCCAAGACCTCTCATAAATTTCCACCATTTTGAGGAGTTGACAAGACTACACCACGAGGCTGCAGGGTATTTTCTAAAACAACTCATTTAAAATTTGCACGGTTGAGACATAGTTTATGAAACTATAGTGAGAACAAACTGTATAAGGCTACTGAGTCAGAGGCACTAGGGCTTATTTTTATCCCCAGAATCAATTACCTACAAAAAATATAAAATAGCACCACAAATAGAAAGAAATTTGGTAGGTAAATATTATGGCTAAGAGGAATCAATGAATCGGTAAGACCACATGTTTTATCATATGTTATGTCTACAGATTTCATTTTCATCAATATTATATGTAAATTGTCCTATTTATGAGTTTCTGTTATACTATTAAGAAATTTTTAACTTGGGAAACTGATGACCTCTTTGTGTCTCAGTTTTCTTATTAAAGTATGAGAAGAACTGGATCTCTAGGGTTACCTCTAGTCATGTGTTGGTTTTTATCCTCTTTAAGAAATACACAACATGGAGATACATTGACACATAAATGAAAGCAACATTTGTCTACAGAGAGCTGAGCAGAATCATTCTCTTGGCATGTGGCTCACCTAGAAAATCTGCTTCCTCCCATCAGACTAAAACCAAGCTATTTTTCTCTCCCAGGTGGATGAAGAAAGTCACCTCCCATATCAGTAATCAGAGGATGCTGCAGTCCATCAAGTCATCAACAACTGAAGTTGCTCCATGTGTACCCTGAGGGGATTCAGATTGGGGAAAAAAAACCCAGGAAACAGGATACTGACCCTAGACAGTAAAGGTGCATATCAAAAGAATGGTTTCAGAAAGCACAGACTCTTGCAATCTTCCCATGCATTGAAAAATGCTAAGTTTATTAACCCAAGATGTCTGGTTTTTCTTTAATTAGTAACAATCTGTTGATGTTCAGACCACCAGGGTTTTGTTGCCAAAAATGCCTGTATATCATGGCTGCTCCTTAACTGTTCAGAACAGTCCCTCACAGCTGTCTGAGAGGCGGTCTTCCAGGCATTAAGTCCTCTCAGTATGTCTGCTGAATAAAAAATAATTCTCAGGACTTCCCACTGACTGGGACTCTGTGCTCCCAGTGCAAGGGGTCTGGTTTAGGTCCCTGCTGAGGGAATTAGATCCTGCATGCAGCAACTAAGAGACCCCAAGTGCTGCAACTAAGACCTGGCACAGCCAAATAAATACACAAATAAATAAATATTTTGAAAATAATAATTCTCAAATTTTAGGGTGTGCTTTATTTGCAGTTGACACCCATCAGATTTTTTTAACCATTTGGGTTACCCAGCAAGAGTTGATTAAAAGTTAGAAGCAGAATAAAGACTCTAACCTTTATTTCATCTATATGTTCTCACACACACATACAGGTTAATGTACCTTTTTCATTCACCTATAGGATTTCTGTTAGGTTCTAAAAGCATGAATTAGGTGAAAGGAAACTGTAGGTCATAAGTCTCCTATGAAAGGAGCCTCATAGGTCATAGGTCATAAGGGTATGTATTTTAGCTGTTACTACTTAACAAACATGAACATGACATGGTGACGGAATGACAACAACTATTTAACAAACAGCAAGTAAACAAAGCTAAAATATATCCCAAGTTAATCAGTCATTGCTTCTCCAGATAGCATTCTCCAATTTCCATGCCTAAGTCTAGAGACTGAAGGTGACTACTTGCCCTGTAGCAAATTGTTTCCTCTTGCTTTGAGAGTAAGTATATGCTGGATTTCTTCTCAGTTCAATCCTTTCCACTGGTTTCATAAAGCCTCACTTCCACACCTCAGAATCTATCCAAGTGGAAGGTTAGAGNGGAGGTGACTACTTGACCTGTAGCAAATTGTTTCCTCTTGCTTTGAGAGTAAGTATATGCTGGATTTCTTCTCGGTTCAATCCTTTCCACTGGTTTCACAAAGCCTCACTTCCACACCTCAGAATCTATCCAAGTGGAAGGTTAGAGTAAAACACGGAATAACAAGTCCACGTAACTAAGAAGTAGATCCTCCACTCAAAGTACTTCAGCAATCATCCTGTAAGCAATGCTCCTAATGTGGTCCCCAGAATAACAGGGACAAGCTCTGCTGAGGACAATTGATTCCTATCACAAAGTAAATGCCCAGAGAACAAAGGGTTTTCTCTGTTTTGTTTAATGTTGCACCCAGTTGTGGGAATAGAGCCTGGCACACAGAAGTGAACTGAAAGTCGCTCAGTTGTGTCCAACTCTTTGCAAACTCAAGGACTGTAGTCTGCTAGGCTCCTCTGTCCATGGAATTCTTCAGGATCTTCCGAACCCAGGAAACAAACCCAGGTCTCCTGCATTGCATGCAGATTCTTTACCGGCTGCGCCACCAGGGAACATCCTGGCATATAGAAAGTGCCCAATGAATGTCTAGTGAACAAATTAACCTGCTTCAAGTATGCTATCTTAGCAACTTCTAAAAGATTCTTTTCTCACATAGCAATCACATATGTGTAGCTATTATTACTCTGCAGTGCAAAGGACTGATTTCTTTTCACTAGGGCACTGAGAAAGCACTAGAGCATAAATGACATCCTAATTTGGAGCCCATTCCTTCTTTATTAAGCTAGTTCTGCTCTGGTATTTGAGTCACCTTCCCTGTTCTATTTCCTATTCTGTTGCACACTAATAATGTCACTCCCTGGAATCTGAAATGATATTCAGTTCAGTTCAGTCACTCAGTCATGTCCGACTCTCTGCAACCCCATGAATCGCAGCATGCCAGGCCTCCCTGTCCATCACTANCCAACAACCCGAATAATGAGCCTACAGGTAGACTGCTATATTACTAAAGTAATACACAGATGTCTTCTGAAGCTAGTAGCTTCAAAGAACTAACATTAAACCAGGCAGTCCCTGTGGAAGAGTGAATATCTTTATAAACCTCCAGATGAGAACCATTTTATTAATATGAAAAAAAGGACTATTCTTAATAAAAGCTCAGAATGAGGTTTCTTTCTGTTAAAACCACAACATAGCTTCAGAGGGAAAGCACGTCACTGAGAGCCTTCTCTAGAAGCCCTTTTGTTCTCACTGCCTTTCTTCCACCCTTAGAAAAATGACTAGAGAGAAAGGGGGAAGAAAACAGGCTTGTGTTAGCATTCTTAGTATACTGTACAGGTGTGTGTTGTGCGGTAGTTGCAATTGTAATACAAATTTCTTACCTGTGAGAGTGAAACATGACAAGTTTGCAGAAAACAGTCAACTGGTAATAGCTGGAACTATATCCCAGTAGGACTTCCCAGGTGGTGTTAGTGGTAAAGAACCTAGCTGCCAAATGTAGGAGACATAAGAGACTCAAGTTTGATCCCTGGGTCAGAAAGATCCCCTGGAGGAGAAAATGGCAACCACTCCAGTATTCTACTCTGGAGAATCCCATGGACAGAGGGGCCTGGCATGCTACAGTCCATTGGGTCACAAAGAGTCAGACACAACTGAAGTGACTTAGCACGCAGACACACACACATCTCAGTAGGAGAGGCTTAGGCAAAGAACAGAATTCAAAAGTTGATTTGGGATTTCCCTGGTTGTCCAGTGGTTAGGGCTCTGCCCTTTTACTGCAAGGGGCATGGGTTCAACCCCCTAACTGGGGAACTAAGATCCTGCAAATCAGATGGCAATGCCAAAAACAATGTGGGTATTTTGTGGGAGGCCCTTCAGTGATTTAGTAGGTAGGTTAGAAATACAAATATTGCTAACTTGATAACAGCAGATAGAGATAAATTTATGTAAAAATTTAATTATAGAATATAGGTTGTAGGCATATGAACATTCACAATACAATTATTCTATGTATTTGAATTTTTCATAACAAAATGTTAGACACTTGAGGAAAAACCACACTACAGAGGAGTTAGTTCACTGAGCTTAGTTTGTCAGGGGCTACATGCGGCTCAGTACATACTGGTAACATAATTGAGCAGCTCGAATCTAAAGGCGGGCTGAATGTTCTCTGCAGGTTGGCATGTATGAGCTCACTCCTGACTGCTAGGATGAACTTTAATAACAGTCAATAACATTTGCAACAACATGGATGGATCCTGAAGGCATTATGCTAAGTTTAAAAAAAAAAAGCCTGACAAAGACAAATACTGAATGCTATCATTTATATGTGGAATATTAAAAAATAATCAAACAGACATAAAGAGAAAGTAGAAAACTGACCACCAGGAGCTAGGGGGTGGAGAAAACAAGCAGAGGTTGGTAAAAGGGTGCAATCTTTCATCTGTAAGATAACTAAGTTCTAGGACCTAACGTAAAACATAGGGACTATGAGTTTATAACATTTTATATAACTGAAATTTACTAAGAGAGTAGAACACAAACATTCACAACAACAATAGAAATTTCTTTAAAGGATAAAAAGTGGAATTCTTTTGCCATGTATATTAAAACACATATCAAATCACTATTCATTAATTATATTTCAGTAAAGCTGAAATTAAAAAAAAATAGTAACCTACTTGGATTAGATGAATTTCTGGGGCTCTACACACCCAGTCATCTTTATTGTTTACATGGAAACCAGGGATCTAGTAATAAAAACCTGGGCTCTGGATCATAGTTCAGATCTTGATTCTACTACTTTACACTCATCAGTCTTCCTGATCCTCTCCGCATACATCAGAAAAACAAAGACACTGATTTCAATTTTTTAATTTTTTTTTATTTTTTCCTCTGAAAATATATTTTTAATTTATTGAAGCATTCTTGATTTTCATTTTTTTAAAACATTATTGGAGTATAGTTGATTTATAATACTGTGTTAGTTTCAGGTATACAGCAAAGTGACTCAATTATACATATACATATATTCATTCTTTTTTAGATTATCTTCTCATTAAGTTATCACAGAATATTGATTAGAGTTCCTTGTGCTATACCGTAGGTCCTTGTTGATTACCTATCTTATTTACAGTAGCGTGTGTATGCTAATCCTAAACTCCTGATTTAACCTTCCCCCCAACATTTCCCCTTTGATAACCATAAGTTTGTTTTTGAAATCTATAAGTCTGCTTATCTTTATAAATAATTTCATTTGCATTTTTTTAATAAATAAGTTCATTTGTATTTGTATTGTATCAGAGGCTTCCTTTGTAGTTTAGTCAGTAAAGAATCTGACTGCAATGCAGGAGACCTGGGTTCGATCCTGAGTTGGGAAGATCACCTGGAGAAGAAAACGGCAACCCACTCTAGTANCCTTTGATAACCATAAGTTTGTTTTTGAAATCTATAAGTCTGCTTATCTTTATAAATAATTTCATTTGCATTATTTTTTTATAAATAAGTTCATTTGTATTTGTATTGTATCAGAGGCTTCCCTCGTAGTTTAGTCAGTAAAGAATCTGACTGCAATGCAGGAGACCTGGGTTCGATCCTGAGTTGGGAAGACCACCTGGAGAAGAAAACGGCAACCCACTCTAGCATTCTTACCTGGAAAATACTGGACAGAGGAGCCTGGCAGGCAACAGTCCATGGGGTTGCAAGAGTCAAACATGACTTAGTAACTAAATCACCACCATCATTTGTATTATTTTTAATTAGATTCCACATAGTGAATTATATGATATTTGTCTTTGTCTGACTTACTTCATTTAGTATGATAATCTCTAGGTCCATCCACATTGCTGCAAATGGCATTCTTTTTTATGGCTAATATTCCATTGTATATGTGTACCATATCTTTTTTATCCATTCCTCTGTCAGTGGACTTTTAGATTGCTCCCAAGTCTAGGCTATTGTAAATAGTATTGCCCTAATTTCAATTCTATACAACTGAGCACAGGGTAAAAGTTTGGTTATGATTTCACATTTACTGAGCTTTGCCCCGGAGAAGGCAATGGCACCCCACTCCAGTACTCTNATAATCTCTAGGTCCATCCACATTGCTGCAAATGGCATTCTTTTTTATGGCTAATATTCCATTGTATATGTGTACCATATTTTTTTATCCATTCCTCTGTCAGTGGACTTTAAGATTGCTCCCAAGTCTAGGCTATTGTAAATAGTATTGCCCTAATTTCAATTCTACACAACTGAGCACAGGGTAAAAGTTTGGTTATGATTTCACATTTACTGAGCTTTGCCCCGGAGAAGGTAATGGCACCCCACTCCAGTACTCTTGCCTGGAAAATCCCATGGACGGAGAAACCAGGTGGGCTGCAGTCCATGGGGTCACGAAGAGTCGGATACGACTCGGTGACTTCACTTTCACTTTTCATTTTCATGCATTGGAGAAGGAAATGGCAACCCATTCCAGTGTTCTTGCCTGGAGAATCCCAGGGACAGGGCAGCCTGGTGGGCTGCCGTCTATGGGGTCCCACAGAGTCAGACACGANCACTTTCACTTTTCACTTTCATGCATTGGAGAAGGAAATGGCAACCCATTCCAGTGTTCTTGCCTGGAGAATCCCAAGGACGGGGCAGCCTGGTGGGCTGCCATCTATGGGGTCTCACAGAGTCAGACACGACTGAAGCGACTTAGCAGCAGCAGCAGCAGCAGCAGAGTGATGCGCAGGACTGTCTAGAACTGTTAATATCCCTTTTAGGCAGTAGGATATCAAATTACCATCACTATTTCTTTTTCAGAATATTAGAAATATAGATAAATTCTTTTAAGGAGACTCTATATTAACTTCCATATATCTACTGAAAAATATTTGGGTTGTTGAATGATGACCCTGAAGTCCCCAAAATTTCTAAAGTGGCTCCTGAATCGTGGTGATGAAAGGGACAAAAGGGGAAAACAGCTGTTCACTCTTCTAGAACTCAGTTCTGTCTGTTCCATTTTATCTATTAAAATAGGGAGAAAGAGAAAAAGAAACTGCAGGAGATAAATTTATAAAGGAAGTTCAATTTTTTTAGCCCACATTTTGCACTCTCATGTTAGAAGTCTATGCTCCTCAGACAGAGATTTAATGCACACAAATGCCAAGGAAACATAATCATTTGTGTCATTATCTGAATAATTATATAAATATACATGATCTAGAAAATAAGAAAAATCTAGCATGCTGAATAAAAAAGACATATAATGATGTGAGGAAATAAACACATTATACTGAGAAATGCATATTCTTTTCTAATTCAGCATGATGCTTTTCCTTCAAGATAATAAAGAGAATTTTGACTTTAAAGATAGCTAAAAATATCACTTAGAGTTAATGAGAGAAATGAAAATGATTACTATTATTAGTCTTGTTGGAGTGGCTGAAATGCCGTGTGGGTCTGGTACACTCGTTGCCATGGTATATACTGTTGCATTCTCCAAAAAGAGGATAAAACAATTCTGCAATCAATAACAAAGACTGAAAGAAATGAATTCCACTGCACAGACTGCAAAACAGCTTTTCTATATCTGCTTTTTCCTTCAACTATCAGGAGTAACAGAATATACAGTAAATGATGGTACTTTCTAGAACTGCTAAACTAAAGGTATAAACAGTGTGTTCTTGGTGGTTCAATTCCAATTTGGCCAGCTTTTATGTCTCTGTCTCCCCATCTACAGGACAAGTTCAATTTAAGCTAGTCATACAAACTAGATTATTCTGTTTTTCTGATCATTTCACACTGATAGCTGTATATGAGACAATAATGTGGTTTTTCAGTGTCTGTCGAAGATGACGATCCTTTTTCAAGATTTAATGCTTGAGATCACTGGTCTCTAACGCAAGACTTTCCCCCTATCAGCTGTCTGCTTCTCCCTGTACCTCTCAATGATCATATCTCCTCCATTCTCCTCTTTCTCTACCTTTCCCTTTAAAGCAGAAAAATGTCTTGAAGTTTCTTCTCTTGATAAATTTTCTTCTCTATCATCTTTTGTTTCAATGACCTCATCCTTCACTATGTCTTCCAAAATGTCTTCCATGAAGATGCCCACTTCAGTCTAAAAAAAAGGACAGTTCCCAGTTTTTCCTTTCAACATGGAAACACAAATGTCCACTGAAGGGTGAATGAGTAAGCAATACGTGGTGTACACGTACAATGGAATATTATTCAGCCTTAAAGGGTAAGGAAATTCTCACACGCTCCAACATGGACTCTGAAGACATTACAATAACTGAAATAAGCTAGTCACAAGATGGCAAACATCATACCACTTACATTAGGTATATAGTATAATCAAATTCATAAAGGTACGAGGAAGAAAGATGGCTGCCAGGGGCTGAGAAAACGGAGGAAAAGTAGTTATTATTTAATGGATATGAGCTTCAGTTTGGGAAAATGCAAAAGTTCTAGAGAAGAATGGTGGTGACTTTCTCATAGAAATGCTAATGTACTTTATGCCAGTGAACTATACACTTGAAAATGCTTAAATGGTAAATTTAAAAATAAAATAATAGATCAAAATTACTTTGCAAATTCAGAGTAAGAGGAATTTTTAAATGAAAGTAACAGGAAACAAACTTTCAAAAAAGACTAATAAATACTTTTATCAGAATTTAATGAAAAAATGAACAAATTAATGTTAAGTACTTAAAGAAGAATGATGACAGACATTAGAAAAAGAATCACATTTAAAAGAAATTCAGAAAAGATATTACAGTCAATGATTCAAACTAACTTTTCAAATTTCTTTGTTTTAGAGTTAATATAAATTGTTCTTGAAACTGAATTCAAAACAGCTTGTACCTTGTTGATGAAGAAAAGTGTACTTTGCTATTGTTAATTTCAACAATATTCTCTAAGGGAGAAAGGTAATTATCCATAACAAATAACTTAAAAGTAACTATTTCCATATCAAAACAGCATATTTGACGTTATCAATTCATTTCTTTAAAGATTACAATAAAGATGAAAGACAGCTATAAGATTACAGTTTGCTGCTAAGTCACTTCAGTCGCGTCCAACACTGTGTGACCCCATAGAGAGCAGCCCACCAGGCTCCCCTGTCCCTGGGATTCTCCAGGCAGGAATACGGAAGTTGGGTTGCCATTTCCTTCTTCAATGCAAGCATGCATGCTAACTTGCTGCAGTTGTGTCCAACTCTATGCAGCCCTATGGACAGCAGCGCTTATGGACAGACAGCAGCCCACCAGGCTCCTCTGTCCACAGGATTCTCCAGGCAAGAATACTGGAGTGGGTTGCCATTTCCTTCTCCAGTGATTACAGTCTAATACCTGCTATTAGCTTCTCCTTCCATAAACATCTAATCTTTAAAATAAATTTGGTTCAGTATAAACTTTCTTTTAACAGAGCAAACCTCTATTTTATTTAAGAAAAGATAAACAAGTGAAAGAATAGAATACATAATTCCTGCTTTCTTGTCTTGCAAATTAAATCTAATTCAACAGAGACTTGCAAGAGCATACAATTGGCAAAACCCAGTATGAAATTCTAGACCTACAAAGATGACTAAGGCCTTTTCTCCCTGTTCTCAAGGAACTAAGTCTCTGGAAAATACAAACATGCATGTAAATGCATCTCTATGTTGTGAGCAGAGATTCAAAGAAGTAGACATAACAACAGAGGTAGGTCCAATGTACAGTAGGGACCCAAAGAAGTAGTCAACTTGAAGACAGTGGTTCTGGAGCCCTCTTAAAGGAAAATGAAAAAAAAGAAAATTACAAGTCTCTCTGGTTTGGAATGGGCTTCCCTGGTGATGCAGACGGTAAAGAACCTGCCTGCAATCAGGGAGACCTGCATTCAATTCCTGGGTTGAGAAGAGCCCCTGGAGGAGGGCATGGCAACCACTCCAGTATTCCTGCCTGGAGAGTCCCCATGGACAGAGGAATCTGGCGGGCTATAGGCCATGGGGTCGCAAAGAGTCATGACTGAGCTGACTAAGCACAGCACAACACATAGTTTGGAATGGATGTCTAGAAAAAAGCCAATATAAATAGTAGTATCACCTTACATTTCTAATATCACCTTATGTTCCATTGTAAAATTTATTAAGCAATTCCTCACACCCTGCTGGATATAAACAACCCATGGAGGCCTGTGTGTGTGTGTGTGTGTGTGTGTGTGCACTCAGTTGTGTCCAACTTTTTGCGACCCCACGGACTGTAGCCCACCAGACTCATCTGTCCATGAAATTTTCTGGGAAACAATACTGGAGTGGGTTGCCATTGGCTTCTCCAGGGGATCTTCCTCACCCAGGGATTAAACCCAGGTCTCCTGCATTACAGGTGGATTCTTTAGCATCTAAGCCACCATGGAAGGGCTAAAAGCAACCTGGGAAGCCCAGGATTGCTCATGATAAACTCTTTTAATTCCTAAACTGCTTCCTCACTGCACTTATACCAACATATTCACAAAACAAAGGCATAAGGAAATTGTGGACTGCAGAAACAAGTCTACAATAAACAAAAAAATGTCAGAAGCAAGTTTTGGTATATCACACTTTCAAACTGAGAAACATCAATTAAAAGTAAATGGAAACAACCTCTTATCCTTCTGAGGGTTTCTGAATTAAAAAGAAAGAAAGAAAGATTAACTAATACTAGACACAGATTTGGCATCTTCAAATATACCCACAAATGGTAGCCATTCGCCATGTGTAGAGAATTTTCTAAAAAGTAATTATTTGCTGCTATAATCTAATAGTTTAATTGAAATTATGTGATTACCACAACATAGAAGAACTACTGTAAGCTATGCCTCCTGATTACTGTCAACACTAAGAAAAGCATTTGTGTAAAAAAAAAAAAAGTAGAGAACACTAAAAGAGAGTTTGCTTCCAATCCTGCTGTATATTATTTATGGAGGGAATAAACATTAGAGTGGTTGATGATGTTTGCTTTCAATTAATAGCTCACTGTAGATAAAACTGTCAGCCCTTCCTTTTGATTTATTTCCTCCAGCTTAATTAAACCCATTTTTTTCTGTATTTAGTCTTTCCCTTCTCCAGGAGATCTTCCCAACACAGGGATAGAACCCAGGTCTCCCTCATTGCAGGTGGATTCTTTACCAGCTGAACCACCAGGGAAGCCCTTCTGTACTACCAAACAAGGAAAAATCATTTGAAGATTTGAAATTCTGTGTAATGTTTTCCAAAAAAATTTTTTAGGATCCAGTGTTTTTTTTCTTCCAAGTTTATAATGACTTCAATGATATTTGACAGTCTGAAAACTATATTATTTTATTTGAAGCATCAATGGCAACTTCAAATTTACTCTAGCAAGAAAAAAATTGTAAAAAATAATCATCATGAACTTAGGAAAATTACAATTCCTGCTAAGTGAACATAAACATCAATAAAATATACTGATACAAGTAACTGAATGGAAGTTCCTAACCAGTATATTCCTTTACAAAAAGTCTATGTCAGACAGATAAATAACCACATCTAACTTAAATTGTCTGGGAAGGGGGCAGTTTCTCAGTTGAAATTAAGAAAAACAGTGTAATACAGTATATGAATAGTACTAGACTGGAAATGGGCAACACTAGTTTCAAGTCCAGGCTTACTTCTAACTAAATGTTTTATTATCTTGAAAGTATAGTTAAAACATCTGAAAATGAAAATATTGGACTACAGAAACTGAAAACTCCTTCCTATGGTATTTCTTCTCTTCTTTTGATAACCCTGCTTCTCCACTTTTGAGTAAGCACAGGATACACCTATGCTAACTTCCTTTCTCCTTTTTCTACATTTGCCAAGGCAAGACTGGGGTCTAACTTGGAGAGAAGAAACAGACAAGACATTTCTATGGAAAATGTGAGCTCTTTAAAGAACATTAATTAGGGAAATGAGACTAGACCAGTTTGTTGATCTCCCTAAACTTCACTGTGTCCATCTATAACGTGACATATAAGATTATCCCAAGGATTAATAAAATAATCCACATATAGGCCTTGCTGCATAGAAAGCATTTAATAAATTCTGGCTATTATTGCTATTGTTTATTTATAGTGGGGAGGTGGAAGGAGAAATAAGACAAGTCCAGAATCATCTATAACCCCTCTTTCTTCTTTTAATTTTATTTTCCCTTTCCTCGCAAACAGGTACAGTTCCACTTCCTTCACTGTGATGATCTGTATGAAATGTCAAGTGGTATTTTAATTTAGCAACAAGAGAAAGTAGGCCTTTTGAATTAGCATTTTATGTTTATTTGATCCCTCTAGGCTCTTTATATTGGACATAGGAAATTAGCAAGGTCCTCTTTTAAAGGAAAATGCTTTCTTGCTAACTTTACATTGCTTTCCAATTTAGGCCCTTGTCATTGTGCTTCCACAAATGACACAATTTAACAGTGCATGGGTGGATTCTCTAGAGACTGAGAAGGCTCATGAAAACATGCATAAGAGAGGTGTGCCATTTCCCTCAGCACTACGCATTGCACCCAATTTAGAAAGACAAACTCTAAGCAGATGGGTCTCCTGGCCTCTTTCCAATACATGATTCGAATTGTTCTTCAAAGACAGCACGAATCAAAAGCTGACTGAGGTTGCAAACAATTTTTATGTCTCAGAGAATCAAGTGACAAGGTCACTGAGAGGCACTGCTTTAATTATTGTACTTTTTAATGACTTGCTTTTTCAAGTATTAGAGCTGGTGGCATAAGTAATTTGAGGCTTTCCTAAGATTATAATGAAATATTTCTTACTTTCAGTTATCTATCCAGTCAGATGGACAGTGACTGACCCTTAACAACAGTGCAGTGGCCTGTAAGAAATATATCTCTGATTTTAATCCTGTTCCTCAGCAGAGCACAACCTACATCACACAACCCATCACCCAAAGTGTGACAACTGAGACTGAAGGAACAACGGCAGGAAGTGGCCCGCAACTGGATGAGTTAACATTTCTGTCAGTATCCTAAATGACAGCACAAAGAGCATGCTTATTAAGTCTGAAGAGGAAGCCAGGTTTGAAGGAAGGCAGTGGCCAGCACCTGAGAAAATGCTAATCAGCTCTCAGGGATCATGCCTCATTGGATCCTTATCAAAAGCAACGCAACAGAACTAGGCAAGGAGAGTACAGACAGACACAGTGGAGGAGGAAAGGTAAGAGAGAAAAGCACTAAGCTAGTCGGAGCTCTGAGGTCAAGACCTAACTCTGCCTGCCATCTACAGATAAATATATAATATATATTTTTATTATTATAATTATATAGTATAAATATATATTTTTAAACATATATTTAAATCTTGAGCGTATCACTCTGCTTCTCTATAATCTGTCAACTATAAACTATAAAAATATCCTACCACACCTATTTGCTAGACTTTTGTGAAACTCAAACTGCATCTGTTCGCTCGATTTTAAAAATAAAGACATGAAAAACGTGCATTCCAGAGAAAATAACCTCAGTTTTCTGTTGTCCTACTCATATGGAAGTTTTATGGAGGGAATTCATTTATGGAAGACTGCAGCACCTGAGCCATCCTACAGCCGAGGGCACTGCCACCCGCTCGCCCTCGCATCCAGGTCCTCCCCTGGCCTGAGTAAGTAACATCTGTGCATGACAACTCTCGACACTCACCACCAGATCCCTTCTCTGTTCTGAACCTCAGTCAGTTCAGTCCACCTAACACCCCCTCCTGCCTATCTAAGAAGCACGGCTAAGCTTACTTTATAATAAGAATAATAATGATAGTGATGAAAATAACAGTTAGTTGGTTGACTCCTCACCTCATGTCAGGCACTATACAACATATGTTTTCAATACCGCCTTATGGTTTGTGCCCTGGCAGGCCTCCTGAGAGAGGCCATTCCCCGGCAGCTTGATAAGAGGAGGAGAAAGGGGTCTGGAATTCTCAAAGAAGGGGAAAGGACAAATGTCTTGTCTTTTTTTCTCTACATTCCTTAGTCTTAGTCACAAAAAACTTTTTTTTCTTTAAGGGAACTGATGAGTATACAACAAACAACTCAGTTTAAACTCTGTACTAAGGATTATATAACAACAATGTATCCTGCATGAGGACAGTTTCTCCTTTCTGAAAACCTTCCCGCTAATCCTGTCATTTTAAAATGTATATTATGGCAGTGGGTCTGGTAAGGCCTTTCTATTGTTAATTCTAATCCTGTTATCTTAAAATGTATATTGTGTGCATGGGTCTGGTAAGACCTTTACAACCTTGAAACAGTGTTTTGATTTTTTGTAATAACCAATCGAAAAAGTATAGAACTCCCTTTCCTAAGNTGGAGGAGGAAAGGTAAGAGAGAAAAGCACTAAGCTAGTCGGAGCTCTGAGGTCAAGACCTAACTCTGCCTGCCATCTACAGATAAATATATAATATATTTTTTTATTATTATAATTATATAGTATAAATATATATTTTAAAACATATATTTAAATCTTGAGCGTATCACTCTGCTTCTCTATAATCTGTCAACTATAAACTATAAAAATATCCTACCACACCTATTTGCTAGACTTTTGTGAAACTCAAACTGCATCTGTTCGCTCGATTTTAAAAATAAAGACATGAAAAACGTGCATTCCAGAGAAAATAACCTCAGTTTTCTGTTGTCCTACTCATATGGAAGTTTTATGGAGGGAATTCATTTATGGAAGACTGCAGCACCTGAGCCATCCTACAGCCGAGGGCACTGCCACCCGCTCGCCCTCGCATCCAGGTCCTCCCCTGGCCTGAGTAAGTAACATCTGTGCATGACAACTCTCGACACTCACCACCAGATCCCTTCTCTGTTCTGAACCTCAGTCAGTTCAGTCCACCTAACACCCCCTCCTGCCTATCTAAGAAGCACGGCTAAGCTTACTTTATAATAAGAATAATAATGATAGTGATGAAAATAACAGTTAGTTGGTTGACTCCTCACCTCATGTCAGGCACTATACAACATATGTTTTCAATACCACCTTATGGTTTGTGCCCTGGCAGGCCTCCTGAGAGAGGCCATTCCCAGGCAGCTTGATAAGAGGAGGAGAAAGGGGTCTGGAATTCTCAAAGAAGGGGAAAGGACAAATGTCTTGTCTTTTTTTCTCTACATTCCTTAGTCTTAGTCACAAAAAACTTTTTTTTCTTTAAGGGAACTGATGAGTATACAACAAACAACTCAGTTTAAACTCTGTACTAAGGATTATATAACAACAATGTATCCTGCATGAGGACAGTTTCTCCTTTCTGAAAACCTTCCCGCTAATCCTGTCATTTTAAAATGTATATTATGGCAGTGGGTCTGGTAAGGCCTTTCTATTGTTAATTCTAATCCTGTTATCTTAAAATGTATATTGTGTGCATGGGTCTGGTAAGACCTTTACAACCTTGAAACAGTGTTTTGATTTTTTGTAATAACCAATCGAAAAAGTATAGAACTCCCTTTCCTAAGGCTAGCGAGGGGGGGCGAGGGAGGCAGTTTCCGTCCCCCCTCTGATGTCTATGTCAAAAGTATTCTCTGTCCCTTTTTCACTTTAATAAAACTCTGCTACACAGAAGCTCTTGAGTGATCAATACCGGTCCCTTGTCCGGAAGATAAATCTGCTTCAGAGAGAACAAATCCAACATCATTCACCGTAAGTCTTCACTCCATTCCCTTAAATTTGACACTGCTCCTGGCTCAACTGTAAAAAGAGCTCATTGAACCTTAGGTGATTCTTCTACATCTCTTTGAAAAGAATCATTACTAGAGGTAGATCACATAAGCCATCTTAAAGTCACATTCTTGGACTATAATTATTGTTTCCACTCCATTCTTACCCTATCTCAGTCCCAGTGGAACTGCTTTATTTGGGTGGATTTTAACATCATTTTTGAGGCCTCCACTACAGGGCAATAAGAAAGCAGCTCTATGACATTTGTTATTGCATTTTCTGGACAACTGTTTTGAGGACTGAGATGTAAAATTCCAAGTTCCCATTCCCTAACGCCTAGTAAGAGGTTCCCCAGGATGTATTCTTTTCAGCCATAAAATCTTCTGCACTTTCATATCTTCTATTCTCTTTGGATACCAGAAGATCTATGCTGCTAAGTCACTTCAGTTGTGTCAGACTCTGTGCGACCCCACAGACGGCAGCCCACCAGGCTCCTCCATCCCTGGGATTCTCCTGTCAAGAACACTGGAGTGGGTTGCCATTTCCTTCTCCAATGCATGAAAGTGAAAAGTGAAAGTGAAGTCACTCAGTCGTGTCTGACTCTTGGCGACCCCATGGACTGCAGCCTACCAGGCTCCTCCGTCCATGGGATTCTCCAGGCAAGAGTACTGGAGTGGGTTGCCATTGCCTTCTCCGAGAAGACCTATAACTAAATACAGACTTCAAACATATCAATTATATAGGGCCTTACAGCTAGTCTATGAACTTATAGTCAATGTCCCACCTTTAAACTTGATCATTTATACTAATTTTATTAATTATCTATCAAAAAAATTATCTGAAACTTGAAATAGGCAAAAGAAACTACTGCAAACTACTGCAGTACTGTGCTTGACATTCTATTTAGCGACTATTTACAACTCTATAGAGACAAGTTAAAATGTAGATTCTGTCAATAGCACTGCAGATAATTTGTGTCCAGTGGAACCGGAATGTTTTGGTTTATAGTCCTGTTGGACAGTCACCAATTTTGCATCTAATTTAGTAATCTAATAAATTGTAATAAATGTAGTAAAACCCAAATGTTCTTTGGACTGATTCTTAACATTTTACTTGTTCCCTCATCAATTAATAATGATAATGAATGACATCTGTAACATGCATTCATTTTATATTTTCATGAATTAGGGTTTTTCATNATCTAATTTAGTAATCTAATAAATTGTAATAAATGTAGTAAAACCCAAATGTTCTTTGGACTGATTCTTAACATTTTACTTGTTCCCTCATCAATTAATAATGATAATGAATGACATCTGTAACATGCATTCATTTTATATTTTCATGAATTAGGGTTTTTCATTTTTAAAATCACTTGATATTTTATGTAATTAAGATTTTAAATCTCCATTTATACTTTACCATTTTGTTATATGTACTTTTGTAAGCTCTCTTGAATCATTTAGCGTTTAAATGTCATATATCATTTATATAGAGAAAACATATAAAAAGAGATTTATATCATACATATATGTACATATATATATATAGTTTGGCAGCACTGTCAATTAAAACGATAAGACAAAGTCTTGTATCAAAAATAGTATTTAGAATTTTATATTAGCCCTTATAGTTATCACTAATGGGACTAGTATATTAAAACACCATATAAGGACTCAGCTATGAAGAAACATAATACTTATCATCAAATACAAAAGAAGGTTGAACTATTGCTATACATATCCACCAAGGACAGAACAAGAGGTTATTGGAGCACAGTATAGGGCAAATGTTGGTTTACATGTAACAACAAAATAGTCTATAAGCAAAATTGTTCTAAAATATTTTTTAAAACTAGCAAGAATACACAGAAGAACTGTACAAGAAAGATCTTCATGACCCAGATAATCATGATGGTATGATCACTCACCTAGAGCCAGACATCCTGGAAGGTGAAGTCAAGTGGGCCTTAGAAAGCATCACTATGAACAAAGCCAGTGGAAGTGATGGAATTCCAGTTGAACTATTTTAAATCCTGAAAGATGATGGTGTGAAAGTGCTGCACTCAATATGTCAGCAAATTTGGAAAACTCAGCAGTGGCCACAGGACTGGAAAAGGGCAGNTAGTGGAGGTGATGGAATTCCAGTTGAACTATTTTAAATCCTGAAAGATGATGGTGTGAAAGTGCTGCACTCAATATGTCAGCAAATTTGGAAAACTCAGTAGTGGCCACAGGACTGGAAAAGGGCAGTTTTCATTCCAAGTTCAAAGAAAGGCAATGCCAAAGAATGCTCAAGTTCAGTTCAGCACAACTGCACTCATCTCACATGCTAGAAAAGTAATGCTCAAAATTCTTGAAGCCAGCTTCAGCAATACGTGAACTGTGAACTTCCAGATGTTCAAGCTGGTTTTAGAAAAGGCAGAGGAACCAGAGATCAAATTGCCAACATCCACTGGACCATCAAAAAGCAAGAGTGTTCCAGAAAAACATCCATTTCTGCTTTACTGACTATGCCAAAGCCTTTGACTGTGTGGATCACANTAAGTCTTAACCTTGAAACATCTAAACATAGTTTGGAAACAGCATAAACTGTTCAATATGCAAGTCCTGGGCAAGGCCAATGGCATGAGAAGTCAGAAAAGAAGGCTAAGAACTAAAGTGAGAGATTTGAAAATAAGAAGGAAAATTTTGGGAAAAGGCAATACCTCTTCCCAGGACACTGAGGAAATGTTCCCTGGAAAAATGAAATGTTGCATGTCCAGGGCAAAAAATATTCAGGGCATTTTTATGGCCTGAAATCTAAGTGGAGATGCAAGTAGCTCTCACTAGAGTGTTCTGGAGTCAAGAAAAAAGAGCTTCAGTGCCTAAAGTCTGGGAGATCTAGATACCACCATTTATTAACCACATGTGTACCTGCCAAGTTCCTTCAGTCGTGTCCAACTCTTTGAGACCCTCTGGACTGTAGCCCTCCAGGTTCCTGTGTCCCTGGGATTCTCCAGGCAAGAATACTGGAGTGGGTTGCCATGCCTTCCTCCAGGGGATCTTCCAGACCCAGGGATAGAATCTGCATCGCTTATGTCCCTGCACTGGCAGATGGTTCTTTACCACGAGCACCACCACCATTGGCCCAGACTCTCATTTTCCCATGTGTACAATGTGGGTGATCACATACACTTTGCATATAAAGGTGAAGATTAAACAACGTATGCAGAACTTACAGTGTAGTTCCTGTGCTACTCAAACTACTAGTTAAACAATCTTAATCTGTAATTATTATTAAGGAAGAGAGCTATTCTGAGTTCAGGCTATGGGAATGAATCTGAGACCAAGACTCACACACACACACAAAAAAACCCAGCTCCTCCAGATATCTAGGACCAGTTTTAAAAATCATGAAAGGTCAGTATCAATGAACAAATGAACACCTAAATAGTAAGAAAATATTAAACTCTCTAGGACATATCATTTAATGCTTTAACCCTATACTAAGATAATTATATAATAAGTGTTTGTGTCCCTTATGGAAAAAGCATGTAATTTCTAACTTGAGATTCCTTCCCATTGCAGCAAAAATTGCTTTGAGTGTTATAACAGTAGTTGCTATTGGCAACAGTGGTCAGAATGTAGGAAAAGAGGAAAAACAAAAAAGGAGGTTATTCTACAGGGAATCTCTCTTGGCAGAAATTCTATATCCTTATCCCTCTGTTCTTCATTTTAGGGGCAGGATAAATTTCCTAAAGAGAAGCAGAAGAAAAAACCAAGCCTAGGGCTAATGAGCAGTTCCTCAACCAAAGACTCAGGCTTTTCTCTGGGATGGCCATCCCTTTCAGCCAAGAGCATGGCATAGGAGAGCTGAGACAGGGAAAAACACCAACCAGCCAGTATGATGAGCCCTGTCAATGGTGAGGTGACAGATATTCCAGTCAATTGCTCTAACATCTGAGAATAAAATCTGTGACTGCGAGGATCAATGGATCTAACCATGATTTAATATTACTACTACCTCTTTGAAGCCTGTGCAGTGATACAGATTTCAATTTAAGAATTTCACTAACCCACTAATAATTCATGTTAAATTAATGATTCATAGGAAAATCCTTCAGATGAATAATCAACTGAAAGAAAGTCCAATGCCTTCAAAATTTACATATTCTATGACTGAATAAATCTCTCTGGAATAAATTTTAAAATGTCAAAAATGAACAAAAATCACTCTAAGAATCATCTAATTTTATCTCCTAACATATGTAATTTACCATCAACTTCTAGGGAAATGTCTGGATGCTAAACAAAATGGATCAGTTAAATTTTATCTATTTTGAGAGACGATGGATTTGACAGTCTTCCTTGATATGTCCACAAGTATCTGTCTATTCACCTCAAACTGAGAGGGGAAATGATTAAATTTAAAATAAGCAAGCTGCTATGTCTCTCTGCCACCCACATCTAAGGATTTTGCATTTAAGAGATGTCTGAGTATGACTAATAAGCTAAAAATAAAGGATTGAACTAAAATAAAAATCAATATAACATCAAAAACATATTGGCTTGACACAGTTTTAAAGGAGAAATATGAAACCATTAATCCTTTTGACTTGCTACAACTTTGGTATCATCTCTGTTTATTTTTATTTTTTTACACCTTGTATACAACATTTCAGTAGTCATTTTCATAGATTTCTCTAAAAAGGCAAAAGTCATTTAAAAATGGACAACTTTTCTCATTTAAATTACTATTTGGATTATCAAATAAAGGAAAGAGACTTCTGAACCTCCGTCTAAGTGGTGGGGAGAGGANAGGGATCTCCTTACTCTGCCTTCTTGTCCTGAACACCCCAACTCAGTTGTTTATAATTATTTATTATTTTATTTGCCTTGAGTTCAGACATTGTGAATATCACCAAGGAAGCTTTATCATTTTATTAATAATATGCATTATTTCTTTTCTCAATTTGGTTTCTGTCCATGTAAAACCAGACCATGTCTGTTCTTTTATACATAAGATATTTAGAAAAAAAATCTGGACCAAATATCCAGGAAATATCTAGGAAAATCTCTTTTCATTGACATGTGCTGTGCTGTACTTATTTACTCAGTCACAACTCTTTGCAACCCATGGACTGTAGCCTGCCAGGCTCCTCTCCATGGAATTTTCCCTGAAAGAACACTGGAGTGAGTTGCCATTTCCTTCTCCTTGATTTCAGTGAAAAGTGAAAGTGAAGTTGCTCAGTCGTGTTCAACTCTTTGCGACCCATGGACTGTAACCCACCAAGCTCCTCCGTCCATGGGATTCTCCAGGCAAGAATACTGGAGTGGGTTGCCATTTCCTTCTCCAGGGGATCTTCCCGACCAAGGGATCAAACCCAGGTCTCCCACATTGCATGCAGATGCTTTAACCTCTGCACCACCAGAGAAGCCCTTGATTTCAGTACCATTATACTAAAGCCCCAATCCTGGAATCAGTCAAGCTCTCATTCTTCTTAAGAGGTTTGGGGACCAAGTCACTGCTTCTCACTTGTGACTTTTCTATCACTCCCAATATAACCGACAACAATGGCATCCAACTGCGATTCTTCCTTCTCATGTGGGGCACTAGAGAGCCCTTCCTTTCTATATATATTTGAAGTACTGCAGAGTGGCTATCATAACAAAAGTCTAAGAACAAAGAGAAAGATGTAGACTAAAGATCAACTCATGCTTCATTCCCTTCCTTTTTATAACACATATAAATTGTCTCTTAAGAATTAAATGATTCAAGTCCTGTTAGACATAATTTACCAAGTCAACGTCCTCTCTGATAAAAGGTTCAGTGTAATATAGTAAACCCAATACCTTCTCTGTTGAAGGAAATTGACCAAAGAGCCTACAAAAGATAAAATAACTCTTTCCATTCTTATTGGCACAGATACACCCCAATACAGCTATGCAGTCCAATTCTGTAAACTAGAAAGTTTCCTGTTGCTATGTTGGGGATATGAAGGGTTGTCTGCTTCAATGTCCCAAAGCTTATGTTGTTAAACATTCATGAGTTACAAACATAACAGCTGCCTGAAGCTGTGGAATATAGACGTCAATAAATAAATTTCAGTCAATCCAATATTTTTTGTCCATGTTCGCAGGTGACCAGGAACATCAGCTGAGCCATGGAGCTATGGTTGAATCAGTCATACACAGATGACTTTGTCCTCTTGGGCATCTTTTCCCACAGTTCCACTGACCTTGTTCTTTTCTCAGCAGTCATGATGGTCTTCATAGTGGCCCTCTGTGGGAATGTCCTCCTCATCTGCCTCATCTACATGGATTCTCGACTTCATACACCCATGTACTTCTTCCTTAGTCAGCTCTCCCTCATGGACCTGATGTTGGTGTGCACCAATGTGCCTAAGATGGCGGTCAACTTCCTGTCTGGCAGGAAGTCCATCTCCTTTGTGGGTTGTGGCATACAAATGGGTCTTTTTGTGTGTCTCATGGGATCTGAAGGGCTCTTGCTAGGACTCATGGCTTATGACCGCTATGTGGCCATTAGCCATCCACTTCACTATCCTATCCTCATGAGTCGGAGGGCCTGTCTCCGGATTGTTGGGAGCTCCTGGGCCTTTGGGATAATAGATGGTTTGGTCCAGATGATGGTAGTAATGACATTTCCTTTCTGTGGCTTGAGGGAGGTGGACCACTTCTTTTGTGAGATGTTATCCTTAATGAAGCTGACCTGTGCAGACACATTTATTTTTGAAAACTTTGCTTTTGCTTGCTGCATCATCATGCTGTTTCTTCCCTTCTCCGTTATTGTGGCCTCCTATGCTCATATCCTGAGAACTGTGCTCCATATGCGCTCTACTCAAGCTGGTAAAAAGGTTTTGGCCACATGTTCCTCCCACCTGACAGCTGTGTTCCTCTTCTATGGGGGAGCCATGTTCATCTACCTGAGACCTAGGAGGTACCGGGCCCCAAGCCATGATAAGGTGGTATCTATCTTCTACACAGTCCTTACTCCTATGCTCAACCCCCTCATTTATAGCTTGAGAAACCAGGAGGTGATAGGAGCCCTGAGGAAAGGGCTGGACCATTGTAGAATTAGCAACCAAACCTGAACTTCAGGCCAGATATTGTGACTCTGTGATGTTGGATAAATAAACTCCATGTGAGTTTCAATTATCTTATTAATAAGAGAATCATGACACCTGAAGCCTTGGAGAGGTCTTTTTCAATCCCAAGGAACTATTATCTGACTCTGATTGGAAAAAAAATTAAAAGGCTTTCCCCTTCCATTGTTTTTGGACTAACCATTTTGTTTAAAATGGAATGCAGGATTTTGTAAACTCAAGAGCAGTGTGGAAATAAGACACTGGGATTTTGGTCTCTTAAACTGAAATTGTTCATACTATCAGAGAATGCCCTGACCCTAACTTCCTCACTGGTAATCTCCGCCATAGATAGAGTCAGAGCCTGCTGCTGCTGCTGCTGCTGCTGCTGCTAAGTCGCTTCAGTCGTGTTTGACTCTGTGCCACCCCATAGGCGGCAGCCCACTAGGCTCCCCCGTCCCTGGGATTCTCCAGGCAAGAACACTGGAGTGGGTTGCCATTTCCTCCTCCAATGCATGAAAGTGAAAAGTGAAAGTGCAGTCTCTCAGTCATGTCCGACTCTTTGTGACCCCCTGGACTGCAGCCTACCAGGCTCCTCCTTCCATGGGATTTTCAAGGCAAGAGTACTGGAGTGGGTTGCCATTGCCTTCTCCAGAGTCAGAGCCTATTATATGCCAAACACAGTGCTTTGTTCCTTATATGTTTATAGAGGTATCACTTGTCTTTTATTTATATGTCTAACACAGATACATACTGTCTTAGATGAAATACTTCTAGATGACAAAAGAAAGAAGTTAGTAAAATTCTCTAGAGAATGTGAATGCTTCACCCTAGTTCTAGAATCATTATAATGACTTTCTCAAAGACTAAAAATGCGGTCTTTTAGATTCATGATGAAAGAAGTAAGTACTTGCTTATTGGTATATTCACATACAAATATGCATAAATGTTNGTATCATCTCTGTTTATTTTTATTTTTTTACACTTTGTATACAACATTTCAGTAGTCATTTTCATAGATTTCTCTAAAAAGGCAAAAGTCATTTAAAAATGGACAACTTTTCTCATTTAAATTACTATTTGGATTATCAAATAAAGGAAAGAGACTTCTGAACCTCCGTCTAAGTGGTGGGGAGAGGAAACGTGGCAAACTCAAGCCCTCAATGCAAGTCTCAGTTCTGACACAGAATAATGTCGCTTGGGGGAAAACTGTTTCACCTCTTTAAAAATCACGTTCAAAAAAAAAAGATCTGGATTAGTTTAATCTTGATCTTGAGTCTTGGTTTTCAGTCCTGGAAAGGCAAAAACCATAATCCAGCCTTTGTACCTGACAAGGGAGAGCCAGGTCATGTGCACAAACATGCAAAGTGCACCCTCCTGGAGGGTGGAGATGACATTCATTTCTATCTCTTATTTGAAACTCAGTACAATACCATAATATTGCAACATTTTAAAATAATAAAATATTTCATGAAGAGATCTTATTATTTTTCATGAAGACATCTTATATTTCATGAAGAGATCTCTTATTTCATGAAGAGATCAACTAAGGATATTTCTAAAATATCTGTAGAGAATACATTTTCTCCTACCACTCAAAGCTGCTCAGTTTAACATCCCCAAACAACTATTATGCCAAAAGAACCTGCAGTTCGCTTGACATGCTAACCCCAAGGCTCTCATCAAGCTTTCTTACATTTATTGACAGTGCTTGTTCAGGCTGAAAATGAGATTTTGCCATTCCAAAAGGAAAGGGTCAGAAGAGTAACACTTTTATTTAATAGGTTTTACAACATTTTATGC
The DNA here is from genome assembly GCA_006410735.1 of Raphicerus campestris. Taxonomy (NCBI): domain Eukaryota; kingdom Metazoa; phylum Chordata; class Mammalia; order Artiodactyla; family Bovidae; genus Raphicerus; species Raphicerus campestris. The sequence goes on from SJYW01015389.1 coordinate 869,061, forward strand.
ATTGCCAACCAAATACCACCAATCAAGATTTTTCAATTGTTTATAAAATGATTTCATAATAGATTTTCAAAGTCGTATATAGAATACATTGTTTTCTATATATACCATCGTGTACATGGCTATGGTTTTCAGTCATACTCAAGCATAGATATTTTTAATTCTCTAAAAATCAACTCTATGTACATAAATATTCATTGTAGCACTACTTGAAATAGTAAAAAAAAAATCAACACTGATAAGAACATTTTCTGAGCATATTTATAAACATGAAATTCCTATTATATAATTAACTTGAAAGATTAATTTTCAACATGATCATTAATTTGCTTTTAAAAGTATATATATGTGTATATATATATATATATATATATGTCTGTATATAGACCTGCTACTGCAAAGTTGCTTCAGTCGTGTCCAAATCTGTGCGACCCCATAGACGGCAGCCCACCAGGCTCCACCGTCCCTGGGATTCTCCAGGCAAGAACACTGGAGTGGGTTGCCATTTCCTCCTCCAATGCATGAAAGTGAAAAGTGAAAGTGCAGTCTCTCAGTCATGTCCGACTCTTTGTGACCCCCTGGACTGCAGCCTACCAGGCTCCTCCTTCCATGGGATTTTCAAGGCAAGAGTACTGGAGTGGGTTGCCATTGCCTTCTCCAGAGTCAGAGCCTATTATATGCCAAACACAGTGCTTTGTTCCTTATATGTTTATAGAGGTATCACTTGTCTTTTATTTATATGTCTAACACAGATACATACTGTCTTAGATTAAATACTTCTAGATGACAAAAGAAAGAAGTTAGTAAAATTCTCGAGAGAATGTGAATNAGACCTATATATATATACAATTTTAAAAGGACTAGAAAGAAAAATAAAACTTTAATACTAATTTAGGTGGCTAATGTGACTAATGTGAATAATTTTCTAAATTTTATAATAGTAATTGTTATATCCCTTGGACTGCAAGGAGATTCAACCAGTCCATTCTAAAGGAAATCAGTCTTGACTATTCATTGGAAGGACTGATGCTGAAGCTGAAACTCCAACATTTGGCCACCTGATGGAAAGAGTTGACTCATTGGAAAAGACCCTGATGTTGGGGAAGACTGTAGGCAAGAAGAAAAGGGAACGACAGAGAATGAGATGATTGGATAGCATCACTGACACAATAGACATGAGCTTGAGCAAGCTCTGGGAATTGGTGATGGACAGGGAAGCCTGGCATGCTCCAGATCATGGGGTTGTAAAGAGTCGGACATGACTGAATGACTGAACTGAACTAAACTAGATATATATTTCATATTTAGTTTTCCAATTATCTACAGGAAGTATTCTTGTCTGGAAAATCCCATGGACAAAGAGCCTGGCGGGCTGCAGGGCTGCAAAGAGTCATGGCTAAGACAAGACTGAGCAACTAACACTTTAACTTTCATCTACAGGGAACCAAGGCTTGATGACTAAAGACTAGATTAATGGTTCTTAACTCTGACAGCATTTTGTAGGTAGGAAGCTTCCAAAGGAAAGCTTCACAAAAATTCCTAGGCACAGGTCCCGCTCCAGACAAATTAAATCAGAAATTTCTGAAGAAGGACTCAAATACCAGTACCTTTTAAAGCCCCTCAAGTCATTACAATAGACACACAAGGCCAAGAACCACTGCATTCTTTTGTATTCTCAAAAGCTTTTAAGTCTACTCCGTGAATGTGAAGTGTGAGTCGCTCAGTCTGGTCCAACTCTTGGGACTCCATGGACTGTAGCCCACCAGGCTTCTCTGCCCATGGGATTCTCCATGCAGGAATACTGGACTGGGTTGCCATTTCTTTCTCCAGGGAGGATCTTTCTGACTCAGGGATCAAATCAAAATCTCTTATGTCTCCTGCTTTGGCAGACAGGTTCTTTACCACTAGCACCACCTGGAAAGCTCCATCAGCATATTATCTTACATTAATTGAAAAACAGGAGAAAACTGTTAACAAGAAGTTGACCAAAGACACATGGTTCAATGGTCTAAAAATAAAGGCAAATGCAACATGCTTTCATGTTGGTTATAGAAATCATAGTCTGCAAAAAAGCAAATTTTATTGTCTAGCTACAGTACTTACAGGTAAGCCAATGCTCAGTCTCTAAGGCATTTAGAACCTACTAAAGAAATAAGCTGAATAAATACAGAATTTTCCTTTCTCCATCCTATGTTCAGAATCTTCATGTTCATAACTTTGTTTTGGTAATTCTGGTGTAAAAACAGATTCTGTTTGGTAGTATCTTTGAGATGGAAAGAAGTAACGATCACTTGTATACCTTAAAAAAAAAAAATCCTTTAAGTCAGTTCTCCTCTTCCCACCAATGTTGAAAGTAGCACACAGGAGTGTTGCTGCATATGATGTACTGCAGTTGCTTTTCTTCACACGGAATTCACTGCAACTAGATCAGAGAAGGCGATGGCACCTCACTCCAATACTCTTGCCTGGAAAATACCATGGACGGAGGAACCTGGTAGGCTGCAGTCCATGGGATCACTAAGAGTCGGTCATGACTGAGCAACTTCACTTTCACTTTTCACTTTAATGCATTGGAGAAGGAAATGGCAACCCACTCCAGTGTTCTTGCCTGGAGAATCCCAGGGACAGGTGAGCCTGCTGGGCTGCCGTCTATGGGGTCGCACAGAGTCGGACACGACTGAAGCGACTTAGCAGCAGCAGCAGCAGCAGATCAGACAAACACTTTCCATGGGCTGTTTGCCCAAGCAAGGAAATAGCTGTTTATACAGAACTCTTCTCTGTAGTGGCATTTTTGCAAAGGAATTTTATCTGTAACCTATTTGCCTCAATTCAGCCCACTATTATAATAGCAATTACTTAAAGCAATTTACATAAGCTAAGGAATTTACAATGTATCTGAAAAAATAACCATGCTACACAGACTCACATAGAAATTGAGCTTTGCAAATAGCTTACAAATCTGATGATCTGTAAAACCATCTGATGATAAGGCAATGTGGCAAACTGAGAATAACCTGGAACTTACATCCTAAGGTAAAAAGCAAATTATTATTTTCTGAGGAACCTTGGTTTTTTCGGTAAAATTAGAGTAATGATACCTATCCTCAGTATCCTCATAGGGATGTTACAAAGGTTAAGAGGGAAAAAGCATGGAAGGAAACTTGGCAAGCCAATATATAAAATAAATTACTTTTAATACAATAAAAATGGTGCAGTTAAGGAAAATATTGGTAGAGTTAAATTTGAAGAATTATCACTAATTTATTATTTTAAAGAATATATTTATCAACATAATAGTGTTTGCTTATTTTAAATTGATTTAATTCTGGTCTTGAGCTAAACACAATCTAATGTTAGGCATTATGATTGCATTCAAGATTAGGGCTAGTAATTTCTTCTAAAATAAAAGATGTTTTGAGTTCTGGTTCTTAAAAAAACAAACAACAAAAAAAGCAGAAAAAAAACCAAACAAGTCACTCTCACTTTCTGACTTGAACTATGTCCTATATATAGAATGTGTATCTCTCTAAATAAACTTCCTTTCATTTTACTTCAGCTCACTCCTGAATTCTTTCCAGCAAGAAGCCAAGGACCCTTACTTGGTGGCATGTCCCAGGGACTCACCTGAGACTTGGGATATGACCATCATCTTATCGCCCATTCTATTGCAATGCCCTGGTGTCAATTATATCTCATTTTTTTAACATGGTACTTGCAAGCTGCATTGCAAACAGTTATAACAGGGAATAGAGATCACATACTTTTTCTAATGACTGTAGAGACATATTTAAGAATGAATGAAATAAGGATATCTCTAAAAATTCCAAAAGTAAATAAATAAAATTTTAAAAAATTAGAGAAGAAGCAAACAGGGATTATACCTGGGAACCAGAAAAACCGTATTAGAATACAGAAACTTTTTATGTGTCTGGTGGATGGGATGAGATCTCAGAGAATAAGGCTGTATGGCACCACTGACTCAATGAACATGAATTTGAGCAAACTCCAGGAGATGGTGAGGGACAGGGAAGGCTGGCATCCTGCAGTCCATGGGGTCACAAAGAGTCAGACACGACTGAGAAACTGAACAACAAATGTGTCTGGTGTAACGGTCAACTATTTTCTGTCATTTTGAGTCACTTGGGAAATGAGATACCAAAAGATAACAGTATTTTTTTAAATGCAGCATTCACACCGTTCCTTCTCTGGTTTGGAATCTACCAGAATCTACACACATTTCATTTACGATCATCGTGTTTAGACAACCTTGCCCTCAGAAAGTGGCTTTCTGACAATACATGTAGGCCCTAAAACCTAGGGACACCTCCTGACATTCCTGACACAGATGAGCTTTGTACTTTTATAGCAAGGTTTTCTCAAAAGTTTTCCTCTTAGATGATACTATTCATCCAAGTTGTTAGGCATGGATATGCAGTCTTTTGTCTTCACCTAGGCTGAGGGTCGGACACGACTGAGCGATTTCACTTTCACTTTTCACTTTCCTGCATTGGAGAAGGAAGTGGCAACCCACTCCAGTGTTCTTGCCTGGAGAATCCCAGTGACGGTGGAGCCTGGTGGGCTGCCGTCTATGGGGTCACACAGAGTCAGACACAACTGAAGTGACTTAGCAGCAGTAGGTTATTTTAAATAAATTCTTAATTATTACCAGCGTCACCATAGGAGATCAACACAACGAAAGGCTCATCAGAGTTTCCNTTGCAAATAGCTTACAAATCTGATGATCTGTAAAACCATCTGATGATAAGGCAATGTGGCAAACTGAGAATAACCTGGAACTTACATCCTAAGGTAAAAAGCAAATTATTATTTTCTGAGGAACCTTGGTTTTTTCGGTAAAATTAGAGTAATGATACCTATCCTCAGTATCCTCATAGGGATGTTACAAAGGTTAAGAGGGAAAAAGCATGGAAGGAAACTTGGCAAGCCAATATATAAAATAAATTACTTTTAATACAATAAAAATGGTGCAGTTAAGGAAAATATTGGTAGAGTTAAATTTGAAGAATTATCACTAATTTATTATTTTAAAGAATATATTTATCAACATAATAGTGTTTGCTTATTTTAAATTGATTTAATTCTGGTCTTGAGCTAAACACAATCTAATGTTAGGCATTATGATTGCATTCAAGATTAGGGCTAGTAATTTCTTCTAAAATAAAAGATGTTTTGAGTTCTGGTTCTTAAAAAAACAAACAACAAAAAAAGCAGAAAAAAAAACAAACAAGTCACTCTCACTTTCTGACTTGAACTATGTCCTATATATAGAATGTGTATCTCTCTAAATAAACTTCCTTTCATTTTACTTCAGCTCACTCCTGAATTCTTTCCAGCAAGAAGCCAAGGACCCTTACTTGGTGGCATGTCCCAGGGACTCACCTGAGACTTGGGATATGACCATCATCTTATCGCCCATTCTATTGCAATGCCCTGGTGTCAATTATATCTCATTTTTTTAACATGGTACTTGCAAGCTGCATTGCAAACAGTTATAACAGGGAATAGAGATCACATACTTTTTCTAATGACTGTAGAGACATATTTAAGAATGAATGAAATAAGGATATCTCTAAAAATTCCAAAAGTAAATAAATAAAATTTTAAAAAATTAGAGAAGAAGCAAACAGGGATTATACCTGGGAACCAGAAAAACCGTATTAGAATACAGAAACTTTTTATGTGTCTGGTGGATGGGATGAGATCTCAGAGAATAAGGCTGTATGGCACCACTGACTCAATGAACATGAATTTGAGCAAACTCCAGGAGATGGTGAGGGACAGGGAAGGCTGGCATCCTGCAGTCCATGGGGTCACAAAGAGTCAGACACAACTGAGAAACTGAACAACAAATGTGTCTGGTGTAACGGTCAACTATTTTCTGTCATTTTGAGTCACTTGGGAAATGAGATACCAAAAGATAACAGTATTTTTTTAAATGCAGCATTCACACCGTTCCTTCTCTGGTTTGGAATCTACCAGAATCTACACACATTTCATTTACGATCATCGTGTTTAGACAACCTTGCCCTCAGAAAGTGGCTTTCTGACAATACATGTAGGCCCTAAAACCTAGGGACACCTCCTGACATTCCTGACACAGATGAGCTTTGTACTTTTATAGCAAGGTTTTCTCAAAACTTTTCCTCTTAGATGATACTATTCATCCAAGTTGTTAGGCATGGATATGCAGTCTTTTGTCTTCACCTAGGCTGAGGGTCGGACACGACTGAGCGATTTCACTTTCACTTTTCACTTTCCTGCATTGGAGAAGGAAGTGGCAACCCACTCCAGTGTTCTTGCCTGGAGAATCCCAGTGACGGTGGAGCCTGGTGGGCTGCCGTCTATGGGGTCACACAGAGTCAGACACAACTGAAGTGACTTAGCAGCAGTAGGTTATTTTAAATAAATTCTTAATTATTACCAGCGTCACCATAGGAGATCAACACAACGAAAGGCTCATCAGAGTTTCCATTATGCACTTTCTCTGTCTGGTTTCAAGTTATTTCAGCTGTTTAATCTTAAGTCAGTCTAAGCCTTGACCTCCAGATTGCAGGAGCATTTGTAATGGCTGACAGTTCTGAGGCGGATATCAAACAGGGGTGTCTCAAACTGGGTTGACATAGGGTTCTCCTCATGTTTTTCTTATTTTGGCTATCCCAGGCAGCATGCGGGATCTTCGATCCCTGGCCCGGTATGAACCCTTGCCCTCTGCGTTGCAAGCACAGAGCAGTGGAGCACCAGGGCAGCACTGGAGCACCAGGGAAGTCCCAAGGTGCTCCTCATGGACCACCCAAGTACTGGTGCCTGGACTTTACGATTCTTCTCCAATAGTCCTCGAGTTCATCAACTAGTATCTCTTATTTCCATTCTTTAATCTTACTGCCAGCACTTTCAGTAATGGCAAACAAGAAAACCTGAATGTACATATGTTTCTAAACATCAACAAATTTGAAAGAATTCTGATCATAAACGGTGGTACTAGAGACTATCTCAAGTAAAATAAGCTAGTATCGATCTAGCTATCCATATGCATGTATGTGTCTTATGATATCTCCATGAAGATCCTAGGCCTTTATTTTTCACCTTTGCATCACTTCATTTAGGCAAACATTGATTAAAGCATTAGAGAATCAAAAATAAGTTATTAATATCCCTAAGGAACATCCTCTTATTTGTGATAGTAGGGAACACTTCATTAATAAAATAACATTTTGTATTCTGACACTTTTTTCCCCAGAAAATCTGCTTCTTTAGGGGTTAAGTCTGAATTTCAGCCTCCTTTTCTCCCAATAAGAGAAACTATTATCACTGGGTAGGGACAAACACTTGGCTCCATATAGTAAGAGTAATTTATCATTAACTCTTTAACTCAATCTTATGTGGTACATATTAAATCTTCGAGACAAGGGCAATATTGCAGATACACTATATTGAAATTTAAGAGGCCACTTTAAAGAAATATGTCATCAACTACATAGTATAGATAGTGTCCACCTTCCAATTCTTAGCCATTATACTTAACTGACACCCAGAGCACTCAATGTCTTTATTCACTTTACTCCCTTCTTTCAATTTTAGCTTTTTCACCAAGACCTCAAGAGAAAATGACTTAGACATCATCCACAATGATTATCTTGGGATGCCTAATATTGGTAAAATGCAACAGTTCTCTTTGAAGGAAGAATAAAAATAAAAATCATTTTAATGTTTTTGCTAACAATTATCTTTCCTGCACTAAATACAGCAACTAGTCATTGATAAGTACCTATTAAGTGAATGAATAAATTAATAAATGCCTGTATTGCTGCAACAAAAAAAAGTTCTTAAGGAAACAAGGTGGCATCCATACAAACTTCCCTAACTAGAGACACAGATCCTTCATTTTCCCTCATCCCTCAAATCCTATTATTAAAAGATTAGTACATAAATATTGGCAATTATATATTTGACGTTTTATATGCCCAGCATATTACTGCATATAATATGCTTGTTTTTAGTAAATAACACTCATGACATTACAAATTGGAATCCCATTGTATCAGGCTATAAGTATGCATGTAGTAAATTATGTAATCAAGTATACGTTAACTTCGTTTTCATTTAAAAAGGTTTTTACAATAAGATGTTTGGGGGTTTAAAAGATTTTAGACTAAGAATTAAAAATTAAAGTTTTAGCCTTTTTTGCTGTCACATCTACATATCAAATGGAAATTTACAATATGTGATCTCTAAAGTTCTGGCCCTTTCACTATTAAAACTTCTTAGCTTCAGTATAATCTTAAATTATTATAGGGATGAAAGATGGTTTGTATAAATCATTAGGCCTAGGTTAATCAGATGTCTTGTTCTGAATGAAGAATGCAGCTTCTTATTTTTCATGATCTTTATTATAAAAGTAATATGATCTTTTTAATAAAAATGTTAGGCCACAACCACTATTAAACACATCATTTTCTTCCATACAAAGTTTAAATTTTGGACTATTTTTAGTGAACCTTTATATCATTTGTATCAAAGACAATAATTTTTACCTTCTTTTTTACTTACATTGCCATAAATTTTCATTTTGTTGCCTTGCTTGTGTTAATATAATTATAATATGAGCATAGTTAATGTGACTTCGTATTTCTTGCCAGTGATCTACATTTTTCACAATTATAAATATACTTAGCCATGTAGAGTTTTTTTTAATATATTTAGGATTATTTCCTCAGAACTGATTCCTAGAGGTTGACTTCTTGCTTGTGTACACTTTCATGTTTTTAATACATATTTCAAAATAATTTTCCAAAAATATTACTCATCTTATGCTCATGCCAGGAGGCAAACCCTATTTATAATACTTATCTACACAGAATTTGTACCTACAAACAAAAAGCAGAGATTACTCTTCAATTCTCTGAACTTTTCCATTTTTAAAACTAGTGTCTTTCTAGTTTATCAAGTCTTCTTAGAGACTATACTTATATACTGCTATTCTTTTTGTTTAGAAATAAATGCCAGCTAATAGTCAAATAAAATTAAATCTATTAAGAAATCAATGGAGGTTAAAAACAAGGAATTACTGGTCTAGGTAGCTAGTACAATTTTCTACTGAATGAAGCCCAAAACCCACCACCTGTTTAACAATTTAGAGTTCTTACTAGTGTGCTTATATTTGAATTGTGTGTTAGATATGAGCCATCAGGGCTCCTGGTGCACCATCCCTTCCATTTAAATACTTTATCACATTATTCTCATGGACAATAAATGGCATAACTGGAGTTCAAATAATATTCTGCCTCAGTTCAGGAAATAAGTTAATGGAAGTGCTTTTTGCCATTCTAACTCTGTAGAGGGAACTATTCCTTTTTAGGGCTGATGTATTACTGAATTGATTTATTGAAATATAAGAAGAAAGGAAATAGATGGGCCAACAGTGGAAACAGTGTCAGACTTTATTTCTGTGGGTTCTAAAATCACTGCAGATGGTGACTGCAGCCATGAAATTAAAAGACGCTCACTCCTTGGAAGGAAAGTTATGACCAACTTACATAGCATATTCAAAAGCAGAGACATTACTTTGCCAACAAAGGTCCATCTAGTCAAGGCCATGGTTTTTTCAGTGGTCATGTATGGATGTGAGAGTTGGACTGTGAAGAAAGCTGAGCACCAAAGAATTGATGCTTTTGAACTGTGGTGTTGGAGAAGACTCTTGAGAGTCCCTTGGACTGCAAGGAGATCCAACCAGTCCATTCTGAAGGAGATCAGCCCTGGGATTTCTTTGGAAAGAATGATGCTGAAGCTGAAACTCCAGTACTTTGGCCACCTTCACCTTTGGCGAAGAGTTGACTCATTGGAAAAGACCCTGATGCTGGGAGGGATTGGGGGCAGGAGGAGAAGGGGACGACAAAGGATGAGATGGCTGGATGGCATCACTGACTCAATGGACTTGAGTCTGAATGAACTCCAGGAGTTGGTGATGGACAGGGAGGCCTGGTGTGCTATGATTCATGGGGTTGCAGAATTGGACACGACTGAGTGACTGAACTGAACTGAAGAAGGAAGGAAGGGATGAAGGGATGGATAGATAAATGGATGGAAGCAAAGGAGGAAGAAAGGAAGGAAGGAAGGGAGGAAGGGGAGGGAGGAAGGGAGAGATGGAGGGAGATGGCAGAGGGAGGTATCAATATCCAATGGCTAATATAATACCATAAAAATGAACTGAATTATTCACAAAGGAATATTAATTAGGCAATAAAATCCTGTTTGGGTTTAAATCCTGTTTGGGAGTTGGTGATGGACAGGGAGGCCTGGCATGCTGCAGTCCATGGAGGCTGCAAAAAGTTGGACATGACTGAGCAACTGAACTGAACTGAAACAAGTAATCCTCTTAACAGCTAATTGTGGGATTCTCCCTACATCCAGGTGAGGAGGCTCAGGAATGGGAGGCAGAGTGGCCTCCCACTCTGATGTGTGACCATCTCCCTCACTGGAACCTGAGAAAAGAACTCCAGCCTTTGAGTTTCACATAGAATCCAATACCTGAATTCAGCACGTTCTTTCTGGAATGATGCAAAATAGAAACTGAGAACAATGAAGCTGCATTACTGAGTGGCTAATTTTTTGAAAATATACAATCCTCTAAATAGCAGAATATTAACTTTAGTAAGTTAGCAGAGAGAAACTNTGACTGAACTGAACTGAAGAAGGAAGGAAGGGATGAAGGGATGGATAGATAAATGGATGGAAGCAAAGGAGGAAGAAAGGAAGGAAGGAAGGGAGGAAGGGGAGGGAGGAAGGGAGAGATGGAGGGAGATGGCAGAGGGAGGTATCAATATCCAATGGCTAATATAATACCATAAAAATGAACTGAATTATTCACAAAGGAATATTAATTAGGCAATAAAATCCTGTTTGGGTTTAAATCCTGTTTGGGAGTTGGTGATGGACAGGGAGGCCTGGCATGCTGCAGTCCATGGAGGCTGCAAAAAGTTGGACATGACTGAGCAACTGAACTGAACTGAAACAAGTAATCCTCTTAACAGCTAATTGTGGGATTCTCCCTACATCCAGGTGAGGAGGCTCAGGAATGGGAGGCAGAGTGGCCTCCCACTCTGATGTGTGACCATCTCCCTCACTGGAACCTGAGAAAAGAACTCCAGCCTTTGAGTTTCACATAGAATCCAATACCTGAATTCAGCACGTTCTTTCTGGAATGATGCAAAATAGAAACTGAGAACAATGAAGCTGCATTACTGAGTGGCTAATTTTTTGAAAATATACAATCCTCTAAATAGCAGAATATTAACTTTAGTAAGTTAGCAGAGAGAAACTCATATGCAACAAAAGTCAATGTGTGCAAACAAAACTCTACAAAGATGTGGTACAACAGAGTATATCTGTTACAAGAAATCAGCTTTAATTAGATATTAAAAAGAACAGCTATGGTGTATTTTCCCCCTGGGTGTTAAAATATTTAAAGAAGAGAAATTACTACACATATCAAAGCTTGGCTAAGAAGACGCTCAGTTAAGGCTAAAAGTGTCTGAAGAAAGAAAAGGGGGAAAAAAGTATGAATACTGTTAAAAAACAAAAACAAACAATGGTCTAAAAACAGTTCAGTAAGTTTTAGTCAGTATTATCTCTATCACAAACTTGAAAATATTTTTAAAAGCCATCCATCATGATTTCTTTATTTATTTAAAGGAAAGATACTAAAAATTCCTCAGAGTCTCTTAAAATAACCAAAATTTGGGAAACTAAAAAGGAAAAACAATTCTGTTTAAGGAGAAAGGTAGTATAGAAATGAGTCAGATATTAAACTACATTTCGAGTTCTTTATCTGCATAGAATACAAACAGAGTACAGGTTAGAAATGGGGCGGGGGCAGGAGATTGTCGTAACTCTCGGAATTAGATTCAAGAGTCAGACACACCTGGTTGTGAAACTTCATGTTTGTCACTTCTTTTATAATCTTGCACAAATTGCTCTTCTTCTATGGTCTGATTTCCTTAATTGAAAAATGGAGACTTATTGGTTTGCCGAACCTCCAGTCGTTGGCCAACAATTCCTGTAGTGACACTGTTTCTGCTGTTCCAGTTGTTTTTCAGTCGCCAAGTCGTGTCCAACTCTGCAATCCCATGGCCTGCGGCACACCAGGCTTCCTTGTCCTTCAACATCTCCCGGCGTTTGCCCAAGTTCATGTCCACTGAAATGGTGAGGCCATGCAACCATGTTATCCTCTGTCACCGTTTTCNTTGTTCCAGTTGTTGTTCAGTCGCCAAGTCGTGTCCAGCTCTGCAATCCCATGGCCTGTGGCACACCAGGATTCCCTGTCCTTCAACATCTCCCGGCGTTTGCCCAAGTTCATGTCCTCTGAACTGGTGAGGCCATGCAACCATGTTATCCTCTGTCGCCGTTTTCTCCTTCTGACTTCAATCTTTCCCAGCATCAGGGTCATTTCCAAAGAGTCAGAGGTTCAGTCAGGTGGCCAAAGTATTGGAACTTCAGCTTCAGCATCAGCCCTTCCAATGAATATTCAAGGTTGATTTCCTTTCGGATGGACTGGTTGGATCTTGCAGTTCAAGGGATTCTGAAGAGTCTTCTCCAGCACCACAGATCAAACGCATTATTCTTCAGCACTCAGCTTTCCTTATGGCACAACCCTCACATTCATACATGACTGCTGGAAAGACCATAGACTTGAACATATGGATCTTTGTCAGTAAAATGTCTCTGCTTTTTAATACACTGTTAGATTTCTCGCAGCTTTCCTGCCAAGAAGCAATTGTCTTCTAATATCATGGCTATAGTCACCATCCAGCCACAGTCATTTTAGAGCCCAAGAAGAAGAAATTTGTAACTTCTTCCACCTTTTCCCCTTCTATTTGCCATGAAGTGATGGGACCGGATTTCATGATCTTAGTTTATTACTGAGTTTTAAGCCAGCTTTTTCACTCTTCTCTTTCACCCCTCATCAAGCAGCTTTTTAGTTCCTGTTCACTTTCTGCCGTTAGCGTGGTATCCTCTGCATATCTGAGGTTGTTGATACTTCTCCCAACAATCTTGATTCCAGCTTGTAACTCATCCAGCCCAGCATTTCACATGATGTGCTCCACATATAAGTTAAATAAACAGGGTGACAATAAACAGCCTTGTCATACTCCTTTCTCAATTTTGAACCGGCCAGCTGTTCCATATAAGATTCTAACTACTGCTTCTTGACTCACATACAGGTTTCTCAGGAGACAGGTAAGATAGTCTGGCATTCCCATCTCTTTGAGAGTTTTCCATATTTTGTTATGTTCCACAGAGTCAAAGGTTTTAGCATAGTCAACGAAACAGATGTTTTTCTGGGATTTCCTCACTTTCTCTATGATCCAGCAAATGTTAGCAATTTGATCTCTAGTTCCTCTGATTTTTCTAAACCCAGCTTGAACATCTGGAAGTTCTCAGTTCACATACTACTATTATAATCTTTATTATTATAACTCTCCTAATCTCTCTTGACCTTGGTCAAGCTACTTAACCTTCTGTATTCCCATTTCTTAACCTATAATATGGGAGTAATGATACCCTCTTAATGGGGTGTTAATAGGATCAAATGAGACAACATGAAGAAACAATTTTAAAAGTAAAAGATTTCATAAAACTATCCCCAAGAGATATTTTATTTTGGATAACTGTGTCTGTGTGATAATAATTTCACTCAGTAACTGAGAACTTTGCATATATCTTTTATGCTTTTTTCCCCCTTTTTAAATTAACATTTAATTTTTGACTGTGGTGTGTCTTTGTTGCTGCACATGGGCTTTCTCTAGGTTGCTGTGAGCAGAGGCTATTCTTCACTGACTTTGCAGCTTGCTCTTTGTGGTGGGTTCTGTCTTGCTGTGGAGCACAGG
>SJYW01015389.1:883582-894606 GCA_006410735.1 Raphicerus campestris
AGAAATGAGTCAGATATTAAACTACATTTCGAGTTCTTTATCTGCATAGAATACAAACAGAGTACAGGTTAGAAATGGGGCGGGGGCAGGAGATTGTCGTAACTCTCGGAATTAGATTCAAGAGTCAGACACACCTGGTTGTGAAACTTCATGTTTGTCACTTCTTTTATAATCTTGCACAAATTGCTCTTCTTCTATGGTCTGATTTCCTTAATTGAAAAATGGAGACTTATTGGTTTGCCGAACCTCCAGTCGTTGGCCAACAATTCCTGTAGTGACACTGTTTCTGCTGTTCCAGTTGTTTTTCAGTCGCCAAGTCGTGTCCAACTCTGCAATCCCATGGCCTGCGGCACACCAGGCTTCCTTGTCCTTCAACATCTCCCGGCGTTTGCCCAAGTTCATGTCCACTGAAATGGTGAGGCCATGCAACCATGTTATCCTCTGTCGCCGTTTTCTCCTTCTGACTTCAATCTTTCCCAGCATCAGGGTCATTTCCAAAGAGTCAGAGGTTCAGTCAGGTGGCCAAAGTATTGGAACTTCAGCTTCAGCATCAGCCCTTCCAATGAATATTCAAGGTTGATTTCCTTTCGGATGGACTGGTTGGATCTTGCAGTTCAAGGGATTCTGAAGAGTCTTCTCCAGCACCACAGATCAAACGCATTATTCTTCAGCACTCAGCTTTCCTTATGGCACAACCCTCACATTCATACATGACTGCTGGAAAGACCATAGACTTGAACATATGGATCTTTGTCAGTAAAATGTCTCTGCTTTTTAATACACTGTTAGATTTCTCGCAGCTTTCCTGCCAAGAAGCAATTGTCTTCTAATATCATGGCTATAGTCACCATCCAGCCACAGTCATTTTAGAGCCCAAGAAGAAGAAATTTGTAACTTCTTCCACCTTTTCCCCTTCTATTTGCCATGAAGTGATGGGACCGGATTTCATGATCTTAGTTTATTACTGAGTTTTAAGCCAGCTTTTTCACTCTTCTCTTTCACCCCTCATCAAGCAGCTTTTTAGTTCCTGTTCACTTTCTGCCGTTAGCGTGGTATCCTCTGCATATCTGAGGTTGTTGATACTTCTCCCAACAATCTTGATTCCAGCTTGTAACTCATCCAGCCCAGCATTTCACATGATGTGCTCCACATATAAGTTAAATAAACAGGGTGACAATAAACAGCCTTGTCATACTCCTTTCTCAATTTTGAACCGGCCAGCTGTTCCATATAAGATTCTAACTACTGCTTCTTGACTCACATACAGGTTTCTCAGGAGACAGGTAAGATAGTCTGGCATTCCCATCTCTTTGAGAGTTTTCCATATTTTGTTATGTTCCACAGAGTCAAAGGTTTTAGCATAGTCAACGAAACAGATGTTTTTCTGGGATTTCCTCACTTTCTCTATGATCCAGCAAATGTTAGCAATTTGATCTCTAGTTCCTCTGATTTTTCTAAACCCAGCTTGAACATCTGGAAGTTCTCAGTTCACATACTACTATTATAATCTTTATTATTATAACTCTCCTAATCTCTCTTGACCTTGGTCAAGCTACTTAACCTTCTGTATTCCCATTTCTTAACCTATAATATGGGAGTAATGATACCCTCTTAATGGGGTGTTAATAGGATCAAATGAGACAACATGAAGAAATAATTTTAAAAGTAAAAGATTTCATAAAACTATCCCCAAGAGATATTTTATTTTGGATAACTGTGTCTGTGTGATAATAATTTCACTCAGTAACTGAGAACTTTGCATATATCTTTTATGCTTTTTTCCCCCTTTTTAAATTAACATTTAATTTTTGACTGTGGTGTGTCTTTGTTGCTGCACATGGGCTTTCTCTAGGTTGCTGTGAGCAGAGGCTATTCTTCACTGACTTTGCAGCTTGCTCTTTGTGGTGGGTTCTGTCTTGCTGTGGAGCACAGGCAGGCTCTAGGCATGTGGGCATCAGTAGTTGTGGCTTTTGGGCTCAGTAGTGGTGACACGTGGGTCTGGTTGCTCCTAGGCATGTGGGATCTTCCCAAACCAGGGATGGAACCAGTGTCTCTTTCATTGCAAAGTGGGATTCTTAACCCCTGGACCACCAAGGAAGCTCCCCTTACTTTTCTGTTTTAACAAGAAGCTCAAAGATTTAAAAGACACATGTCAAGCAAGTGTCTTCTCTGTAATCAATGCATGTTAAGCAATTACTCTGCTTCAACATGTACTAATGGCAGATAACAATAAAACAAGACATAATATGCTGCACAAATTAGAAACTCAAAGAATGGTTCTCTGTCATGGTTCTGCAGTTTTCCCAGAACTATAAAGATAACTCAGAAAGCAAAGATAAAAGCTATATTCAATGATGTGCTGGAACTGGCTAACACAGGCTTACAAGAGCCAAGTGTCAATTTTTCAAGAATTTTCCAAGTCAGTTGTAACAATTATTAAGGTTATGGTAACTTACAATTAAATACATTATATTAAAACTAAAGAAAACTGTATATTTCAAACATATCTTCCTATTTATCACACTTACTATATTGTACTATTATACCTGTTTATGTTGAAAATACTGTATAATGGTGTTCTAGTGTGCATCTCTTCCTAAATTTGTGTAAACAAAGGCCACATTGATTAGATTAACACTGACTATGTGGGAATATTTACACAGCAGAAATTTACAATTGCTATAAAAAAGGGCACTTCATTTAGTGCTAAAGGTGAGATGTGAGTTGAATGAACATAATTCATACAAGAGTGATAAACAGTATGGAGTATATCAGATATAACTGGGAAAAGAGTGGATTGGAACACAACTCTATGTGTCAAATCATGGTTGACTTCAACAATAAACACCCTTCAGAATGGCTATCATCAAAAAGTCTACAAGTAAATGCAGGAAAGGATATGGAGAAAAGGAAAACTTCCTACACTATCTCTGGAAATGTAAATTGGTGTAGCCAATATGCAGAACAGTATGACGGTTCCTTTAAAAAATGAAAAATAGAGCTACCATAAAATCCAGCAATCTCACTCCTGCGCATATATACAAAAAAAAACTCTAATTTGAAAAGATATATGTACCTCACCATTCACAGCAGCACCATTTACAACTGGTGAGACATGAAAACAACCCAAGTTCGCATCAACTGACAACTGGCAAAAGATGTGGTATATACACAATGGAATATTANCGCATATATACAAAAAAAAACTCTAATTTGAAAAGATATATGTACCTCACCATTCACAGCAGCACCATTTACAACTGGTGAGACATGAAAACAACCCAAGTTCGCATCAACTGACAACTGGCAAAAGATGTGGTATATACACAATGGAATATTACTCAGCCACAAAAAAGAATGAATTATTACCATTTTTAGCAACATGAATGGACCTAGATAATACTGTACTTAGCGAAATAAGTCAAATACTATATCACTTATATGTAGAATCTATCACAAATGAATCTATATACAAAATAGAAACAGACTCACAGACCTGATAGTCAAACTTATAGTTACCAAAGAGGAAAGGGGCAGGAATAAATTAGGAGCATGGGATTAACAGGCACCAAAGGAGNTGAACAGGGAGGCCTGGCATGTTGCGATTCATGGGGTCGCAAAGAGTCAGACATGACTGAGTGACTGAACTGAACTGAACTACTGTATATAAAATAGAGAAGCAAGAAGAATTTAGTATAGCACAGGGAGCTATAGTCAACTTCTTGTAATAACCTGTAATGAAAAATAATCTGAGAAGAATTATATATATGTGTGTGTATATATACATATGTATGTAACAAAATCATTTTGTGGTACACCTAGACTAACACAATATTGTAAATCAATTATACTTCAAGTTATGGTTGAACTGCAGCCATCGTTTAGCTACAGACACATGATGTCAGCAAAAAAATCCATGAAAGCATTTTGTGAAAATCAGTTAGGTATATATAGCTTAAATAAACAGTTATCCTATTTTATTATCACTTGTACACTGTGTGCTACCTTTACATTAATTGTGTGCAACTTTTATGTGAGTAGAATTTGTTAAAATTTATGAATATATATAGTTTCTTGGAAATTTTGTTGTCAAACACTTACCAGTACACCACTGGTCATTTTTTTAAAAACTGCTTCAAAAACAGAGCTATCTTTGGGAAAGAAAAAAGAAGCTATAAGCTCAAATAGTAAAACGGTAAACAACTCCTCATCCACTAGGTGGCAGTAACAAGAATCATGAAAATCCCAGAAAAACTAAGAGGAAAAGGAATTTACAATAAATTACTTCATCTATTTTCTTTTAAATTGACTCATTAAATCATACTGGGAAAGAAAATTATGACCATTTTTGAGGCTGCCTGTATACTAGCTAGTTATCAAAATAAGCCACATTCAGTATAAAAATTGAGAAAATGAACAAGGCCATATAAATTAAGTAAAATGGCCCATAAAATGACTAAAGAACTAACTGCTGTCAATATTTTGGTGAAAATCCTTGTATACATTTTACAAAAACAGTATCATATTATGCATACTTTTTTATAATTTTATTTTTCCCCTGCTGTATCACAAACATTGTTTTCTGCCAAGAAATAAGATCTATACATCAATTTTAGTGACTGTGTAATATTTGGTTGTTTGGATGTGCTACAACAAATCAATCTTCTATTTATTAATTCACTTACTAATAACCCTTCCCTATCATAAGTAATACTTTTATAATCAACCATATGCATATATCTTCGTGCATAATTTGTCCAGTAATTTTCTTAGAATAAATTCCAAATTGGGAAATTACTTGATTAAAATGATGCATACATTTTAAAATATGATTCAATCTGCCAAAGTTTCCTGCAGAAATATCGTGCTAGTTTATGAGAATACATTATTTCACCCACACTATGCACCTTCTGTTTTCAACCTTTTTCAATTCAATAGGTAAATATTATATGTTTCAATTTACCTTCTGTTAACTCCTTCATTCACTTATACAATTACTCAACAAACATTTGAGAATCTACCTTGACCAAGCAGTAGACATATGTTAAAAAAAACAAAACAGAGATTAGTTTCCTGATCTTAGAAAGTTCTATTCAAATAGAGGCAGGCAGGCTGTGACACAGAGTGTTACTGAGTTGAGGGGCATTATACTGAAGACCTGAAGGAAAAGGATCAAGCCTATAAAATTTGTGAGGAAAGGAAGGAAATATTTAATACAAACCAAATAGCAAGTCATTTGTGAGACTGAACATATAATCACAGCTATATTTATCTTTATTGAGTTGCCTATTTCTAGCCTTTGTTAATTTTTCTATCATGTTTCTATTTTTAAAATCTATATTCATATATTGAGAATATTAGCCTATTTTGCAAATTATTTATCTATTGTATAATAAGTCTTTTAAATAGTGCACATCATATAAAAGTCTTTAATTTTTGCATATCTCAATTAAGCATCACTGTCCTTTATAGTTTAACTTTGGCATCAAATTTAGAAAGGCTTTTCCCAGACTAAAATGATAGTATCTTTTTTTCTACTATATTTATTTTATTATCAACTTTTTCATCATTTTAATCTTTAAGCCACCTCAGGTTTATTTTTGTATATGGTATTAAAATAGAGATCATACGATTTTTGTTCCAAATGGTCAGCAGGATATACCACACCATTTGGAAGGAACTTTCTCTAACATGTATGGTTATTATATTCAAAAAATACCGTGGAATAAACTGTTTTGGCCCAGAATTTAAGTTGAAGCCCCAGTAGGTCAGCAGTGTCTACAAATATTCTAACAATAACCAATAAAAAGATTCATCATCTCCACAAGAATCAAAAGCTACATAAGTCAGCCAGTGAATATATACAAGATGGTTAGACACATTAAGGCTGTTTCTCTGAAGACAATTTTAGGAAGAGAATCCTCTGTGATATCTCCCCTCCACCAAGCATTGTAGGAAAAGGAGGGGCCAAGAGAACCACCTGGGAGATGGTTCCAAGTTCTACCCAGCTGAAGACAGACCAACCTTTTCTTTCACACTAAGACCAATGAAACTAGACTCAAGTAGCTTAAGTAACTAATAGGCATTGTCAAGAAAGCTGCTACTTGGTGGGACGGAAGGACCCAACAGGAAATGGTGGGGGTTGAATTGTCTGGGAGGAAAGCTGAGGGGTGAGAGAAACTTGGAAACTCACTGGAGAAATCTCATGGGAGATCCTCAAAGAATTCTATTGACGGTGGCCTCACAAAAGAGGCAGCAGCTGAGTACTTGAAATAAAGAGGATGTCTGATACAAAATGAAAGTGCCACAAATGACATGACTCATTATCCTTTTTCTCCCAACCTGAGAAGATTGAGGTGAGGATAATATGGGACAAGAAGAGTGAAAACACAGGCCTTATTCCTCCTTACCCCCTGCTAACACCACATCCAAGCAAAAGTCACACCTGAGCAGAAAGGAGACAGAGCCTTTAGACTAGATATCAAAATAAAGCTTTGATAGACATAGACTAGACTTTTTAGAGGTCTGAAAATAAGATCTTAAAAAGGTCACCTGAAAGCGACCAAAAGCTATCAGATGATTTGAGATGATATCCAGAGCTAAGGATGACAGAGCTTGAATGAAATGCTAGGAAAAAGTCAAAGCTGTTTCCTGTGTGCAGCCCCTTCATTGAATCAAGCCAGCTACACATCTATCATATAATTGGATTTCTTTCTTGATTCTATCCTGGCTCATTGATCTGTCTGTCTCTCCCTTTACCAGGGACCATTTCAATGATGAATTACTGTTGCTTTAAAATTGCCCAAACACAAACAGCAAATATGCCCAACTTTAATCCAGTTAAAATTTTATATCAATTCTCACAAAAATGAACTATAAACAGAAAGAGGACATGGGTAGTGTGTGTGTATGTGTATATATATATACACATATATATTTTCAATATAACATCTATGCTAAACATAGATTTCCGAGGCCATCCCTCTGTGGCTTGGCTCTAGATGCCTGCATGTTTCTCTTGTGTGCTTGCATACTAAATGGCTTCAGTCATGTCCAACTCTTTGCAACCCTAAGGACCATAGCCCACCAGGCTCCTCTGTCCATGGGATTCCTAGGCAAGAACACTGGAGTAGGTTGCCATCTCCTCCTCCAGGGGGTCTTCCTGACCCAGGGATCAAATCTGAGTCTCTTATGTCTCCTGCATTGGCAGACAGGTTCTTTAACTCGAGTGCCACTACTCATATCTTGATTTTATGAAAGCAAATTAAATAATTCTACTCATTTTTTGGCATAACTCAGAACAAAGTATAAGCACCATATTTGATAGCAAGATCCCAAAACAAAGATTTTTATTTAAATTTTGGGCATATGTCATCAGTTAATGAAATAAGTAAAATGCCAACCATAAAAGAACTACACTTCATAAAATCAGCCATTAGTTGAAAGGCACCACACTGAGATTAATAATGGGGTTAAATAACTGCTTAGTAATGGTTCCTACTCCCAAAGGGCATATTATGTGTAAGATAATATGGACTTAATTAATCCAGCACCCGTGCATAAGAGTGAATCATTCAAGAGAAAATACTGCTCTTTTTGCATTGGTTTCATACCAGTGTTAACTAGGAAAGGGAGTCTAGAAATGTAGGGGTGAGCAGAGACTTTGAGAAAATCTGTAATTCTTCAACTTAAAAGTAGAAAAGATCCACTGAAAATAATCACCTATGCAAGTGTATTTCAAAGAAAAGCAGATATTTTAAGCTTAGAACCATGTCTTTCCAGCTGTATAACTGTAGAGAAAATTATTTGCTTAAGTTTCAGTCCGGTTACCTATAAAATGGAATCATAATCAACAACTCTCATAGGGTTGTTGTGAGAAGTCAATAAAACAAGCTATATTTGGCATAACTCCAATACTTTGGCCACCTGATGCAGAGAACTGACTCATTTGAAAAGACCCTGACGCTGGGAAAGAATGAAGGCGGGAGGAAAAGGTGACAAGAGAGGGTGAGATGGTTGGATGGCATCACCGACTCAATGGACATGAGTTTGAGTAAACTCCAGGAGTTGGTGATGGACAGGAAGGTCTGTCATGCTGCAGTCCATGGAGTTGCAAAGAGTTGGACACAACTGAGCAACTGAACTGAGCTGAACTGAACCTGGCATTGTTTAGTAGTTTTTTTTTTTTTTTTTTTAAGCAGATTTTTTTTTACTATTGCAAACACCAAAATTAGTTGGACTGATGTTGTTCCTAGTGTATATATATATATACACGATATAGGGCTTCCCTGATAACTCAGTGGTCAAGACTCTGTCTGCCAATGCAAGAGATGTGGTTCGATCCCTGGGCTGGGAAGATCCACTGGAGAAGGGAATGGCAACCCACTCCAGTGTTCTTGCCTGGGAAATCCCAGGGACAGAGAAGCATGGTGCGCTACAGCCCTTGAGGTCACAGAATTGGACATGACTTAGCACCTAAACAGCAACAGCCATATAAAAGATATAGACCTCATTTATTTGTAAGTTGGAAATGGTGAATAATAGATAGCTTCATCTGGTTGCCTGACAATTTCACCCTATTTGCCTCTTAATTCTCCCTGAGTGCTATCTTCCTCGCTTGGTTTGCTTTAAGCACCCCTTTAAAGGTCCATTAGCTGACT
Organism: Raphicerus campestris; assembly: GCA_006410735.1. NCBI lineage: Eukaryota > Metazoa > Chordata > Mammalia > Artiodactyla > Bovidae > Raphicerus > Raphicerus campestris. The sequence continues at coordinate 892,243 of SJYW01015389.1, forward strand.
GTGCCTTAATCAAATTATAGACAGACCTCAATTCACAAGAACCCTCACAGCCTTTGCTATTTACACCCCTGTTCTCACTTTGGCAGCACTTAGGGCGTGCCACTCAGCTTGTTCATTTCCCCAGAGCTCTGACTCCTAAAAGCCCACCTCGCCCTCAGCCCCACCACATCCAAGTATTAGGAGGCCAGCTCTGCCGGGCAAGGGCTCTTTTCCAGGAAGAGCTCTAGTCTTCACCTTCTGGGAGATCCCTGGCTCCCAGCCTCAGACAAGGCCTTTCTCCCTGGCCCAAGACAAACAACAATAATAACTGGCCTTCTGTAGCAGGAGTCTAGAAAGTCACTCATTTCAAAACACTTTATTCTGGTAAGATTATGAGCACAACTACTACAGAGTGCCAAGATGGGTCACTCTTCTCCCAGGGAGTCAGCTGATCCACCCATACCAAGGCAGTCTCCTGACTGCCCAGGGCCCCGGCAGCCAGGTGTCCCGTGCCGCTGGGCTTGCTGCAAGCTAGCAGAGTGTGTGGTTGAACACATGTGCTTCGAGGCCAGACAGGCAAAGCTCCATGCTACTCGGGAGATGTGACTTGACCTCTTCCAACCTGGGCTCCATGCCCATAAAACAGGCATCACAGCACCACCATCACTTATGATAAGCACGACAGGATACAGCCTTGTATCTCTCAAACTAGAGTCTGTTGATCTGAGTTCTTGAGGCTGGGGCTTGCAGGTGGGAGTGTAGTCCTGTGTCTGCTATTGTACTCATGCTGAATTATTATACCCCTTTCCCAAGGGAAAAAAAGCTTTTCCTTAGTGATAATTTACAATTAAGAGTTTCAGAAAACAAAACTTCAGTTTTGTAAATTGGGGTTCCTCAGTCTGTTTTCCATGGAGGCATTCCCAGGTACACTTCTCAAAGTGACTGCCATGTAGTTACCGATAAGAAATAGCCTTGACTCAGCAATTTATTAAATAGCTTTTTGTGATTAGTCACTATGTCTGTTTTTTCCTTAAATCTTGATACTAAATAGTAATTGGAAATAAGCTTTGCTCTTTTCAGGTGAGCTTGGTGCAATTCACCAGTATTTTTGGTTCTCCTCCTTCTGGGCCCAAGGTGGATCTGTCCTCGTCCTGCACTTGGTTTAGCCACAGGATGAGGAGAAGCAACATTCCTTTACTCTAAGGAGAAGCCTCTTGGCCGACACCCATGTCACCTGTGCTACGGCACACATTGCTGCTGCAGAGGGTGGTCGGCCGATACCCACGTCGCCCGTGCCACGGCACACACCGCTGCTGCAGAGGGTGGGAGCTCCGTGAGCCTGTGCCTTGAATGAGGGCAGTGTGAGGCAGAGGCTCCACCAATCCAAGATGCACATGTGACAAAAGCAGGAGCTAAATCTTTGTAGCTGTAAATCACCAAGTTTTGTCGTCATTTGTCACTTCAGTATAACCTTGCCCATTTTGACTGGTACACAGCTAGTTCAATACTATGTAAATAACTTGTATAAAACCTTGGCTATCAGATAATCCTTGGTCTGAGAATGTTAGCTTTCACTGCAGCACTGGCCTTTTCAATAAGCTGCTTTTTCCTAAAAGGTAATCAGCCACTAGAGGGAGAAATACCTACACTAAATCTTATTCCTCAAAGATGAGGTGTCATCCTCACCAGTCCACTGATGGAGGTGTTGCCTCTCTTTCCCTCTAACGTCCTCTACAGGCCGCATTTTTATTCTACACTATCTGCCTCAGCTCTTTGCTGAAAATAAGCGATCATTTCCTTTCTTGTTCTACGTTGCACCTTAACCTTGGAATCACTTCCCAACTGCCACGTGCAAGCAACCACCTGGCTCCTCAGACCTCAGGAATTCACCCATTTACACCATCAACAACGGAGGAAATGAATATAAAAGAGAAAATTAGAGTTTATAAGGCCCAGGCTCTTAAGGATACTTTTTATGTGCTACATCAGTCACTAAATGTATTTATTCATAATAATAATTTCCCATTATCCTATCACAAAGAGGTAGAATGTTTACATCTTTGGAAAAATTCCAAATTAGCCCACGATTTTGCTTACCCAAGTTAAAGAAAATACTATGTTTGGTAGGTTTATCAACTGCAAAAATCACTGCCTGTTTATTAACTGGAAGTGGAAATACTTATACTGTAGTCAAGTGGTAGACAAATAGTCAAAGCAGCTAATACAATATATCATCATCTTGTCAATTAGGAACAGGCTATAACAAACAGATTCATCCAAGACCAAGCCCTCTCAGAACAATAAAGTGAAAGGCTTGTCCAGGACGGAAAGTGGGTTTAAAAGCTGATTTCTATGTAGATAACCCTGATGCATGCTTTCCCTAGT
>SJYW01015389.1:894681-958600 GCA_006410735.1 Raphicerus campestris
TGATACAAAATGAAAGTGCCACAAATGACATGACTCATTATCCTTTTTCTCCCAACCTGAGAAGATTGAGGTGAGGATAATATGGGACAAGAAGAGTGAAAACACAGGCCTTATTCCTCCTTACCCCCTGCTAACACCACATCCAAGCAAAAGTCACACCTGAGCAGAAAGGAGACAGAGCCTTTAGACTAGATATCAAAATAAAGCTTTGATAGACATAGACTAGACTTTTTAGAGGTCTGAAAATAAGATCTTAAAAAGGTCACCTGAAAGCGACCAAAAGCTATCAGATGATTTGAGATGATATCCAGAGCTAAGGATGACAGAGCTTGAATGAAATGCTAGGAAAAAGTCAAAGCTGTTTCCTGTGTGCAGCCCCTTCATTGAATCAAGCCAGCTACACATCTATCATATAATTGGATTTCTTTCTTGATTCTATCCTGGCTCATTGATCTGTCTGTCTCTCCCTTTACCAGGGACCATTTCAATGATGAATTACTGTTGCTTTAAAATTGCCCAAACACAAACAGCAAATATGCCCAACTTTAATCCAGTTAAAATTTTATATCAATTCTCACAAAAATGAACTATAAACAGAAAGAGGACATGGGTAGTGTGTGTGTGTATATATATATATATATATACACACATATATATTTTCAATATAACATCTATGCTAAACATATACTATCTAACTGCCTGGAAACAATAAGATTACAATCTTCCATTGTACAGGTTTCCGAGGCCATCCCTCTGTGGCTTGGCTCTAGATGCCTGCATGTTTCTCTTGTGTGCTTGCATACTAAATGGCTTCAGTCATGTCCAACTCTTTGCAACCCTAAGGACCATAGCCCACCAGGCTCCTCTGTCCATGGGATTCCTAGGCAAGAACACTGGAGTAGGCTGCCATCTCCTCCTCCAGGGGGTCTTCCTGACCCAGGGATCAAATCTGAGTCTCTTATGTCTCCTGCATTGGCAGACAGGTTCTTTAACTCGAGTGCCACTACTCATATCTTGATTTTATGAAAGCAAATTAAATAATTCTACTCATTTTTTGGCATAACTCAGAACAAAGTATAAGCACCATATTTGATAGCAAGATCCCAAAACAAAGATTTTTATTTAAATTTTGGGCATATGTCATCAGTTAATGAAATAAGTAAAATGCCAACCATAAAAGAACTACACTTCATAAAATCAGCCATTAGTTGAAAGGCACCACACTGAGATTAATAATGGGGTTAAATAACTGCTTAGTAATGGTTCCTACTCCCAAAGGGCATATTATGTGTAAGATAATATGGACTTAATTAATCCAGCACCGTGCATAAGAGTGAATCATTCAAGAGAAAATACTGCTCTTTTTGCATTGGTTTCATATCAGTGTTAACTAGGAAAGGGAGTCTAGAAATGTAGGGGTGAGCAGAGACTTTGAGAAAATCTGTAATTCTTCAACTTAAAAGTAGAAAAGATCCACTGAAAATAATCACCTATGCAAGTGTATTTCAAAGAAAAGCAGATATTTTAAGCTTAGAACCATGTCTTTCCAGCTGTATAACTGTAGAGAAAATTATTTGCTTAAGTTTCAGTCCGGTTACCTATAAAATGGAATCATAATCAACAACTCTCATAGGGTTGTTGTGAGAAGTCAATAAAACAAGCTATATTTGGCATAACTCCAATACTTTGGCCACCTGATGCAGAGAACTGACTCATTTGAAAAGACCCTGACGCTGGGAAAGAATGAAGGCGGGAGGAAAAGGTGACAAGAGAGGGTGAGATGGTTGGATGGCATCATCGACTCAATGGACATGAGTTTGAGTAAACTCCAGGAGTTGGTGATGGACAGGAAGGTCTGTCATGCTGCAGTCCATGGAGTTGCAAAGAGTTGGACACAACTGAGCAACTGAACTGAGCTGAACTGAACCTGGCATTGTTTAGTAGTTTTTTTGTTTTTTTTTAAGCAGATTTTTTTTTTACTATTGCAAACACCAAAATTAGTTGGACTGATGTTGTTCCTAGTGTATATATATATACACGATATAGGGCTTCCCTGACAACTCAGTGGTCAAGACTCTGTCTGCCAATGCAAGAGATGTGGTTCGATCCCTGGGCTGGGAAGATCCACTGGAGAAGGGAATGGCAACCCACTCCAGTGTTCTTGCCTGGGAAATCCCAGGGACAGAGAAGCATGGTGCGCTACAGCCCTTGAGGTCACAGAATTGGACATGACTTAGCACCTAAACAGCAACAGCCATATAAAAGATATAGACCTCATTTATTTGTAAGTTGGAAATGGTGAATAATAGATAGCTTCATCTGGTTGCCTGACAATTTCACCCTATTTGCCTCTTAATTCTCCCTGAGTGCTATCTTCCTCGCTTGGTTTGCTTTAAGCACCCCTTTAAAGGTCCATTAGCTGACTGTGCCTTAATCAAATTATAGACAGACCTCAATTCACAAGAACCCTCACAGCCTTTGCTATTTACACCCCTGTTCTCACTTTGGCAGCACTTAGGGCGTGCCACTCAGCTTGTTCATTTCCCCAGAGCTCTGACTCCTAAAAGCCCACCTCGCCCTCAGCCCCACCACATCCAAGTATTAGGAGGCCAGCTCTGCCGGGCAAGGGCTCTTTTCCAGGAAGAGCTCTAGTCTTCACCTTCTGGGAGATCCCTGGCTCCCAGCCTCAGACAAGGCCTTTCTCCCTGGCCCAAGACAAACAACAATAATAACTGGCCTTCTGTAGCAGGAGTCTAGAAAGTCACTCATTTCAAAACACTTTATTCTGGTAAGATTATGAGCACAACTACTACAGAGTGCCAAGATGGGTCACTCTTCTCCCAGGGAGTCAGCTGATCCACCCATACCAAGGCAGTCTCCTGACTGCCCAGGGCCCCGGCAGCCAGGTGTCCCGTGCCGCTGGGCTTGCTGCAAGCTAGCAGAGTGTGTGGTTGAACACATGTGCTTCGAGGCCAGACAGGCAAAGCTCCATGCTACTCGGGAGATGTGACTTGACCTCTTCCAACCTGGGCTCCATGCCCATAAAACAGGCATCACAGCACCACCATCACTTATGATAAGCACGACAGGATACAGCCTTGTATCTCTCAAACTAGAGTCTGTTGATCTGAGTTCTTGAGGCTGGGGCTTGCAGGTGGGAGTGTAGTCCTGTGTCTGCTATTGTACTCATGCTGAATTATTATACCCCTTTCCCAAGGGAAAAAAAGCTTTTCCTTAGTGATAATTTACAATTAAGAGTTTCAGAAAACAAAACTTCAGTTTTGTAAATTGGGGTTCCTCAGTCTGTTTTCCATGGAGGCATTCCCAGGTACACTTCTCAAAGTGACTGCCATGTAGTTACCGATAAGAAATAGCCTTGACTCAGCAATTTATTAAATAGCTTTTTGTGATTAGTCACTATGTCTGTTTTTTCCTTAAATCTTGATACTAAATAGTAATTGGAAATAAGCTTTGCTCTTTTCAGGTGAGCTTGGTGCAATTCACCAGTATTTTTGGTTCTCCTCCTTCTGGGCCCAAGGTGGATCTGTCCTCGTCCTGCACTTGGTTTAGCCACAGGATGAGGAGAAGCAACATTCCTTTACTCTAAGGAGAAGCCTCTTGGCCGACACCCATGTCACCTGTGCTACGGCACACATTGCTGCTGCAGAGGGTGGTCGGCCGATACCCACGTCGCCCGTGCCACGGCACACACCGCTGCTGCAGAGGGTGGGAGCTCCGTGAGCCTGTGCCTTGAATGAGGGCAGTGTGAGGCAGAGGCTCCACCAATCCAAGATGCACATGTGACAAAAGCAGGAGCTAAATCTTTGTAGCTGTAAATCACCAAGTTTTGTCGTCATTTGTCACTTCAGTATAACCTTGCCCATTTTGACTGGTACACAGCTAGTTCAATACTATGTAAATAACTTGTATAAAACCTTGGCTATCAGATAATCCTTGGTCTGAGAATGTTAGCTTTCACTGCAGCACTGGCCTTTTCAATAAGCTGCTTTTTCCTAAAAGGTAATCAGCCACTAGAGGGAGAAATACCTACACTAAATCTTATTCCTCAAAGATGAGGTGTCATCCTCACCAGTCCACTGATGGAGGTGTTGCCTCTCTTTCCCTCTAACGTCCTCTACAGGCCGCATTTTTATTCTACACTATCTGCCTCAGCTCTTTGCTGAAAATAAGCGATCATTTCCTTTCTTGTTCTACGTTGCACCTTAACCTTGGAATCACTTCCCAACTGCCACGTGCAAGCAACCACCTGGCTCATCAGACCTCAGGAATTCACCCATTTACACCATCAACAACGGAGGAAATGAATATAAAAGAGAAAATTAGAGTTTATAAGGCCCAGGCTCTTAAGGATACTTTTTATGTGCTACATCACTCACTAAATGTATTTATTCATAATAATAATTTCCCATTATCCTATCACAAAGAGGTAGAATGTTTACATCTTTGGAAAAATTCCAAATTAGCCCACGATTTTGCTTACCCAAGTTAAAGAAAATACTATGTTTGGTAGGTTTATCAACTGCAAAAATCACTGCCTGTTTATTAACTGGAAGTGGAAATACTTATACTGTAGTCTGAGGGTAAGATTATGGTAGACAAATAGTCAAAGCAGCTAATACAATATATCATCATCTTGTCAATTAGGAACAGGCTATAACAAACAGATTCATCCAAGACCAAGCCCTCTCAGAACAATAAAGTGAAAGGCTTGTCCAGGATGGAAAGTGGGTTTAAAAGCTGATTTCTATGTAGATAACCCTGATGCATGCTTTCCCTAGTCCTCATTAAATATAAATATCAGTTCAATGGACTGAAAATTCTGCAAACAAGACCTAGACTTTTCTAATGAAGAGCTACCAAAATCCGTTCTCATTTCACGTAAGTAGTCTGAAGTCATCTAAATTATATCGGACATACAAATTAGATTTGAATCCATAAAGCCTGTTACTGAATGCCAACTCTGCCTTCCTAATTAAAAAATATTACCCAAGAATGCCAGAAAATGAATTAAATTATATTCTCTGAGTAATCATCTCTTTCCACCACCCCAATTCCATCTTCCAAATGTTTATAGCAAAATGAGGTAGAGGAGAAGACAGGAAAAAGTTATTATAGGCTCCCCGTTACTATTATTTTTGTAAAATGTCATCAATCTTGACTTTATTGTACACACGCACACACACACACACACATACACACACACACACACACACATCCCTTTGATATACAATCAAATTAGAAGAGAAGAGTATAAAGCTGAAAGGATCTCCAGATGTCTAATGCTATTATTGTGAAAATGAGAAAGACAGAATCCTAAGAAAATCAAATCCAGGACTAGAATTCAGATCATATGACTTCTAGTCAAAAGTTACACCCAACAGGGTACAATGGTCACAAGTGAAAACAAACAGAAAGGAGACTAACAGGAATCTGGTTCTCCCAATAACCTCTACTTTTCTCCAACAGAGGGAGAAGGAAGCAGGAGACACAGAGAGAAACTACGCTTATAATGAGCAAGTTCTCACAGAGGATACACTTTCCTTTCAAGCTGTACATTTGAGACATCAGCATCTAGCATCTAGGATAAGAAGACTTAGCCAACCCCTGAGCCTCATCTTTCTGCTTAAATCTGCACTCGGACTTAAGGGTTTATTGTAAGACTTGGGCTTCCCAGGTGGCCCTAGTGGTAAAGAATCTACCTGCCAATGCAGGAGACGCACGCAAGAGAGGCAGGTTTGATTCCTAGGTCGGGAAGATCCTGGAGGAGGAAATGGCAACCCTCTCCAGTATTCTTGCCTGGAAAATCCCATGGACAGAGAAGCCTGGTGGGCTACAGTCTGCGGGCTGTCAAAGAGTCAGACATGACTGAGCACACAGCAAAATGAATATGAGACTTAAGTCTCTGCCATCTCCCTCTACACAGCAGTCTAGAGAAAGAAAACAAAGATTCAGTTCAGTTCAGTCGCTCAGTCGTGTCCGACTCTTGGCAACCCCATGAATCGCAGCACGCCAGGCCTCCCTGTCCATCACCAACTCCGGTGGTAAGAGGTACAAAATGGTTACTATGTTTTGGGCTTCCCGGGTGGCTCAGGAGTAAAGAATTTGCCTGCCAATGAAGGAGACACAGGTTCATCCCCTGGCCCAGGAAGATCCCATGTGCTATGGTGCAACTAAGCTCATGTGCCACAACTACAGAAGCCCGCAGGCCCTAGAGTCCGCGCTCCACAGCAGGACAGGCCACCGCAGCTGCGGACCAGCCGCCACCGCAACCAACTGGAGAAAAGACTGCACACCAACGAGGACCAGCACAGCCAAAGTTAAATGAATGAATCTTTTTTTAAATGGCTACCAAGTTTAATTATTTACCTGTTTGGGGAAGTAAAATTAGGTTCCATTTTGCCATTTGTCTTGTTGCTAATACTTCAATTACTGTTAATTTTAAAAGCTTCCCTCCCCCAAAAGAGATAGCATGTAAGAAATTAATGGAGAAAATTATTTTCTTAATTTTATCTTATGAATCTGAGGTAATATAAGAGATAAGCAAATAAATATAAAGTTGACATAAATAGAAATGATTTGCTTGGGAAATTATATGGAAAGAATGTGGCATGTGTACACATGCAGACCCATCTGTAAAGCATGCTAGCTATGCACACATTCTGTTCTGTTCGTCCCAGTTTTATTTTTTCAGTACCAACAGATATTTCAAGAATGTCTTATATTATTGGTGTAATTCCTTAATAGTATTGCTTTAATCACTTTTCCTCATTTTTCTCATGAGAGACAGCTCCCTTTAATAACATTACCTGGGTTCAAATGCTGACCCCACTGCTTACTTGTTGTGAATCAGCATAGTTTTCTCATCTATAAAGTGGAAGCAATATCACTGAATGACATAGCACAAAGTACTAAATGGCTGTAAATGCCTTTGAACATATCCTTAGCTTTCATTCATTCAACAAATGTTAACTGAGCACAGACTAGGAACTGGAAGAGCTTTAGACACAAAGGAAACCAAAATCAGCAAGATCCTCACTGCCTTTTCAGTGAAGTGTACAGCTCACTGACAACAAACCTCAGATACTGAATTACAGTATCAATATAATAGGCTGCAAAGGAGAATGATGAGGGCCTAGCTAGCTCACTAAGCTTTGGATGACAGCATTTGGGAACTAAAAAAATTCCTAGAAAGATTAATTTTAAGATTTTTCTTGATGTGAACCATTTTTAAAGTCTTTATTGAATTTGTTGCAATATTGCTTCTGTTTCCTGTTTTGGTTTTTTGGCCATGAGGCATGAGGGAGCTAAGCTCCCTGAACAGGGACTGAACCACACTCCCTGCATTAGAAGGTGAGGTCTTAACCACTGGAGAGCCAGGGAAGTCCCTAAATAATAAACAACAATCATAAAATTAATATATTGACTATAGAAAAATTAAAAAGCAAAGTAAAGAAAAAAAGAAAGTAAATCTACATAGCAATATAAAACACTATTCATAGCAACAAAGATGACAATAATAATAGATATTATTTATAGGAGACACTATTCTAAGCATTTTATAACTATAATTTTATTTAATCTTTATATAACAACCCCATGAAATAAGTCCTGTCATTAATCTCACTTTTAAACTGAAGAAACTGAGGCACAGAGAAGTTGTCTATCACAGTTTTGATACACACTTTTCAGTTTTTTTCTGTGCATGTATAAGGGTTTTTCTTTTTAACCAGATGAGATTAACACAGTTTATATTCTTCTCTAATATGTTTTAATATGTTTTATTTACTCAACAACATAGCATAAACATTTTCCCATATTATTAACTATTCTTAGTTATAATTTTAGTACATATAATTTGCTGCTGCTGCTAAGTTACTTCAGTTGTGTCCGACTCTGTGTGACCCCATAGACAGCAGCCCACCAAGGCTCCACTGTCCCTGGGATTCTCCAGACAAGAACGCTAGAGTGGGTTGCCATTTCCCTCTCCAATGCATGAAAGTGAAAAGTCAAAGTGAAGTCGCTCAGTCGTGTCCGACTCTTAGCGACCCCATGGACTGCAGCCCACCAGGCTCCTCCATCCATAGGATTTTCCAGGCAAGAGTACTGGAGTGGGGTGTCACTGCCTTCTCCGACATATAATTTAGTACCATATAATTTTAGTACATATTACATAAATGAAGAATACAAATATCTCAGTGTTAGTCGCTCAATCGTGTCCAACTCCTTGTGACCCCATAGACTACAGCCTGCCAGATTTCTCTGTCTGTGGGATTCTCCAGGCAAGAATACTGGAATGGGTTGCCATTTCCTTCTCCGGGGGATCTTCCTGACCCAGGGATTGAACCCAGGTCTCCTCCATTATAAGCAGACACTTTACCATCTGGGCCACCAGGGAAGTCCATAAATATCTTAAAGATGCTTTTAATACATTCATGGCAAAGTAGCCAGACTCCTCTGACAGTAGAGTTTCAGTATGTTTTCTCAACCTTTAAAACGCCAAAATATTATCTACAGCAGTATGGTGGGTTAAAAGTATCTGTCCCTTCCGCCCTCTGTTCTTAAGTTCTTAATGGGAAATCAAGCATTAAAATTTGTGTTCCAGTTCATAAATAAATCTTACAGCTGGACACAAGAATCCCTGTTTGGCTATGCTTTCACCAAGACAGACGAATGGGTCAGGGACAAATCACCGTGCTTTAAGCTCTCTGAACTAAAAATGCTGCTTTCCCATGCAAAAACAAACCAGACCAAAAAAAAAAAAAAAGTTCAAAGACTCTCAATAGATTCCTTTACTTTGGGTTCTTTATTCAAAATACAAATACTAAGCTGGCATTGCAGGTATGATTCAGAGGCTGTTGTGTTAAATGAAGTCCCATAATAGTTATCCAACTGACCGTGTGTCAGTCTGAAAGCCACTGCATGATATTAAAAGGTACCCAAGTTTTCTGCACAATGCCTCTAGCATTTGGAAGAGTCTTAAAAAGCTCATGACATCACTTCTCACTATCCAAAGACTGAAAGTGATCTGGTGTCAGTACTTTTTTTTTTTAAGTAATTAGACATTCCTTGTGTGTGTATTCAAATATAGCCGAGTTTTAAAATGTCACTAGTTTCTTTTTTTATGTGTCCCTAGGTAGAATTTTTACCACAAATAGTCTACATAATAACTAAGTGATTTTTAGTCTTTAGCGTAGTTTTAGGTTTCTAGGCATATTTAAGAATGACTTGTCAAATGAATATGTATCTTGCGTCTTCACCTGGTTTCTTAATAAGAAAATAAAGAAATTAGGCAAAAACCTGGCCAGGTTAACAGGCAGCTAACATTTGATAAGGTAAAATGCCTGTAACTGTGCTTCTCCTGCCTGCTGCTATGATTGCAGCAAACTACCAAGGCACTGGAAACATGAAGTGCTTGGTGGGCAGTCACAACAGCCTGGTAAAACTGGCAAACAACATACAGAGACTCCGTGTAAATAACGCACATGCAAGGACAAATGCACTGTGACAACTGACTTAAGAAGCTGACAAAACTAAAATAAGAACTTCTGTTGATACATAATTCAGGGAATACCTAAAGGAATGTTTTCAGTAGGAAAACACTGCTATTTTTAATAATTAAAAGTATATTATGAAAGTTAAGATGATTAAGTAACTAAGTTTTCCATCAAATTTTGTTCTTTATAATTAAAGAGGTTTAAGTTGTCTAGTAGTTTTATAATATGAGGTACAATCTTATAGACAGGCGTATTCACTTGCAAACATCTAAGACAACTCAGGAAAGACCACAGCAAAACAACACTGGTGGCGTCCAGGTAAGGGAGCTGGGAAACTGGAAGACAGAGACAGGGAGGGAGAATTTTCACATTTTTTGCACTTTCTGAATTTTGAGTCTAACTTGGGTAGTCTCACTTTAACAACTACCCAATTTTAAAATAAAATTGTAATTTTAAAGAATGATTTTTCCCTGACCTTTTGTTTTTTAAATGGACTCCTCTGTACTTGATTGGAGAAGGCAATGGCAACCCACTCCAGTGTTCTTGCCTGGAGAATCCCAGGGACGGGGGAGCCTGGTGGGCTGCCGTCTATGGGGTCGCACAGAGTCAGACACGACTGAAGCGACTTAGCAGCAGCAGTACTTGATTACTTTGCCCATGAGCTTTCCCATTTTCTACTGACTGACTTGCCATTCCACAAGTAAATTTAATGAACTAGTCATTTCCACTGAGAGGAAAAGTTAAATTTTTGCTAAACCTTTGAGAGCAGGTCCTTATCTCAGGGAATGTGGCTTTTAGGCTCCCTCAGGGGCTTTCTGCGGGAGCAGGCCCTTATCTACAAACAAGCCTATCCTTGTAAGGATTAAGCCAATCAGACCGTCCCCACCCTATCTGTACCTGTTTGTGGTTTTTGTGCTTAAAAACTGCTCTGTAACGACTGTTCGGGGTTCGTTCCTCCCTGGAGGTGACTGAACCCCGGCGCGATGGCCCAATAAATCCTCCTGCTGTCTGCATCGAATCCGAGTCTCGGTGATCTTTGGAGCGACGGGTCTTAGGAAAAGACCGTAAGGTCTAACACCACAAGCCCTATTTTGTTTTTTTTTTTGAAAAATATGCTTCAAGTTTATATATTAGCAAAGTGACTGTGTAAAAGGAGAGAATTCAAAATTCTAAAGTACAAATAAGACTTTCAATCTTGTTTTTATATATGAACTATAGAAAATTGTCCAGCTAAAGGAAATATACAAAAATATTTTTAATGTAAAAATGAGAAGTCAGCTCATTAATTAATTCATTTATGAATACTGAGTTGTGACATGTGACGGGCTGTTCTGGATTTGGGGATACAGTGGTGAACAGAAGAGAAAAAAAATTGGCTTACATTCCAGTGTAATATTCCACTGATGGGTGGTTAAAAATATACTAGAGATTCTGAGGTGGTACACAGACTCCGTGATTACATGTCCCCTTTCATTGTTTTCCAGTATTTCCACTTTTCCTCTTGGTGCAGAGCTGTCTAGAAAAACTCCACTGGGTGGCACTGTTTTCACTGATCAGAATAAATGTAACTGGTCGTTCACAGTGTTTTCTGTCTCTCCTTTGGTTTTATTTTTAACCAGCATTTTTTGTGACCAAAACACAATTTAAAAGTATACCATTTGGGGAAACAAAAAGTATAGAAATCGAAGACCTATTAGACTAAGTGTGCTGACACATTCTACCTTCTAACACAAGGTGTGATCCATCACTTAATCACACCCCAACGCATAGAATACTAGACAGACTCTTCACCACAAATGGATAGAGCCCCTGAAAACTAGAGTAGAATGACGGAAGACAAGTCAGCAGAAGGTGTCTAGAGATGTGCCTTCAAGTCCGAGCTTTAGCTCGCCTTTAACCCACCTTTAGGTGAGCAACCAGACAACTCACCTAAGCACCATGAACTTTCCTTACTCATCTAAGGGGGTCTTGTAAAGATGAAAGGATTTAAAATCTGTGAAAGTGCTATTTTGAACACATTTAGCTATATGGTTCTGATAAGATATTTTGGCTAGGAGAAGATACATGATTTTTGGAATTATGAACATGATAAATAGCATTTTTAATTAGTGTTTACTATCTACTATCTACCTTGAACTGTTTGAACTGCTTTAAAAATATAAACTCACTTAATATTTTAAATGTAACACTATGAGGTAAATACTATTGTTATCCTCATTTACAGCTGAGGAAACTGCATTACAAAGAGCAAGAATAACTTGCCACAGGTCACTCAGTTATTAAATGACAGAGCTCATCTCTTCCCAAAGACCACCTCATTTTTATAAATCAACCATTACAGGAGCTGTTTGAGGAGCCCCTGTACCACTGAGCTTCATGACCCAGATAATCACGATGGTGTGATCACTCATCTAGAGCCAGACATCCTAGAATGTGAAGGCAAGTGGGCCTTAGAAAGCATCACTACGAACAAAGCTAGTGGAGGTGATGGAATTCCAGTGGAGCTGTTTCAAATCCTGAAAGATGATGCTGTGAAAGTCCTGCACTCAATATGCCAGCAAATTTGGAAAACTCAGCAGTGGCCACAGGACTGGAAAAGGGCAGGTTTCATTCCAATCCCAAAGAAAGGCAATGCCAAAGAATGCTCAAACTACTGCACAATTGCACTCATCTCACACACTACTAAAGTAATGCTCAAAATTCTCAAAGCCAGGCTTCAGCAATACGTGAACCGTGAACTTCCAAATGTTCAAGCTGGTTTTAGAAAAGGNATTACTGTTAATTTTAAAAGCTTCCCTCCCCTAAAAGAGATAGCATGTAAGAAATTAATGGAGAAAATTATTTTCTTAATTTTATCTTATGAATCTGAGGTAATATAAGAGATAAGCAAATAAATATAAAGTTGACATAAATAGAAATGATTTGCTTGGGAAATTATATGGAAAGAATGTGGCATGTGTACACATGCAGACCCATCTGTAAAGCATGCTAGCTATGCACACATTCTGTTCTGTTCGTCCCAGTTTTATTTTTTCAGTACCAACAGATATTTCAAGAATGTCTTATATTATTGGTGTAATTCCTTAATAGTATTGCTTTAATCACTTTTCCTCATTTTTCTCATGAGAGACAGCTCCCTTTAATAACATTACCTGGGTTCAAATGCTGACCCCACTGCTTACTTGTTGTGAATCAGCATAGTTTTCTCATCTATAAAGTGGAAGCAATATCACTGAATGACATAGCACAAAGTACTAAATGGCTGTAAATGCCTTTGAACATATCCTTAGCTTTCATTCATTCAACAAATGTTAACTGAGCACAGACTAGGAACTGGAAGAGCTTTAGACACAAAGGAAACCAAAATCAGCAAGATCCTCACTGCCTTTTCAGTGAAGTGTACAGCTCACTGACAACAAACCTCAGATACTGAATTACAGTATCAATATAGGCTGCAAAGGAGAATGATGAGGGCCTAGCTAGCTCACTAAGCTTTGGATGACAGCATTTGGGAACTAAAAAAATTCCTAGAAAGATTAATTTTAAGATTTTTCTTGATGTGAACCATTTTTAAAGTCTTTATTGAATTTGTTGCAATATTGCTTCTGTTTCCTGTTTTGGTTTTTTGGCCATGAGGCATGAGGGAGCTAAGCTCCCTGAACAGGGACTGAACCACACTCCCTGCATTAGAAGGTGAGGTCTTAACCACTGGAGAGCCAGGGAAGTCCCTAAATAATAAACAACAATCATAAAATTAATATATTGACTATAGAAAAATTAAAAAGCAAAGTAAAGAAAAAAAGAAAGTAAATCTACATAGCAATATAAAACACTATTCATAGCAACAAAGATGACAATAATAATAGATATTATTTATAGGAGACACTATTCTAAGCATTTTATAACTATAATTTTATTTAATCTTTATATAACAACCCCATGA
Source organism: Raphicerus campestris (assembly GCA_006410735.1). Lineage (NCBI taxonomy): Eukaryota > Metazoa > Chordata > Mammalia > Artiodactyla > Bovidae > Raphicerus > Raphicerus campestris. The sequence continues at coordinate 908,140 of SJYW01015389.1, forward strand.
AATAAGTCCTGTCATTAATCTCACTTTTAAACTGAAGAAACTGAGGCACAGAGAAGTTGTCTATCACAGTTTTGATACACACTTTTCAGTTTTTTTCTGTGCATGTATAAGGGTTTTTCTTTTTAACCAGATGAGATTAACACAGTTTATATTCTTCTCTAATATGTTTTAATATGTTTTATTTACTCAACAACATAGCATAAACATTTTCCCATATTATTAACTATTCTTAGTTATAATTTTAGTACATATAATTTGCTGCTGCTGCTAAGTTACTTCAGTTGTGTCCGACTCTGTGTGACCCCATAGACAGCAGCCCACCAAGGCTCCACTGTCCCTGGGATTCTCCAGACAAGAACGCTAGAGTGGGTTGCCATTTCCCTCTCCAATGCATGAAAGTGAAAAGTCAAAGTGAAGTCGCTCAGTCGTGTCCGACTCTTAGCGACCCCATGGACTGCAGCCCACCAGGCTCCTCCATCCATAGGATTTTCCAGGCAAGAGTACTGGAGTGGGGTGTCACTGCCTTCTCCGACATATAATTTAGTACCATATAATTTTAGTNGCTTAGATAAGAAAAAATATTTCCTGACAATTCTGGAGGTCAGAAGTCCAAAGTCTAGTGTAGTCCAGATTGGTTTTTTCTGAAGCCTCTCTCCTTGGCTTATAGACGGCTGTCTTCGCCCTGGATTTTCAAATGGTTTTCACTCTGGATGTGTCTGTGTCCTAATCTTTTCTTACAAAGACAAAAGTCCTATTGGACTAGAACCACTCTAATGATCTCATTTTAATTATCTCTTTAAAGATCTATATCTAAATATAGTTTGGAGTACTGGAGCTTAGAACTTCAACATATGAATTTTGAGAGGACACAATTCAGTCCATAACAGTTACAATTCCAAAATATTCTACCTTAGATGTTTGAAGAAAAATGTACATTTTTATGATTGATAATGGAACTATCTCATAGTGTCATTTGTGTTTTCTATTGTAAGTGCTAATGACTTGAGAATATATTCTTTTTCTATTTAAAACACTTTCTAACTGCATCAGCTTAGGAAAATAAGACACTTCCTCCTATCAATTATAATTATTGCAAAAGCTAATTCAAAAAAAAAACACAACAACTGTTTTATTGTGAATTCCAATGTATTATTATTTTCTCTATATTTGCATTAGTTAAAAATGCAGCTATACTTATTATTTCAAAACTTAAACATGTTGTCACAGGTGATTCTATTCTTCAGCAAAATTTTTCCTGATATTTCCCAAAGTGTACTTATTAGTTTATTTTATTTTTTAAGATAAAAATTAACCAATAAGACAATTAGAAAATCAGAAAATGCTTATACATTTTATAGGCCAATAGCACAACAGAGACTTTCTTAATTAAACATGAAAAATATCTAGAAATAGCCTTATAATGGCTCTGATCATCTGGTATGAGAAAGTTTACTCGTCTCGAAAGCAAGAGAGGATCTTTTGAATTGTTTCAAAAGTAAAGTCACATCTCTACACAAGAGGTCAAAGAAATAATTACAACTTACATATAGCTTTGACATATTTTGCCTATTGCCATGGGAGCAAGGAAAGTTTCTCCAGTGAATACAATGGGGTTTATGACTATAGCTTAGCAAAAGATGTAAGAATGATTATGATGTAATTAAAAGCTGCAGGATGGTTGATTTTTTTTGTCAATAAATCTGCCAGAATAGATTTTTAGAAAATGACAAGGTAGATGATTTTGAGAATTTTTTCTGTGTGATATCAGAGACAGACTCATCTCAGCTTATGAAAGAAGCAGTGATAGGCAAGAAAGATATATTTTCTATCTCCAACTCCAGTCCCAAGTAGTGATTAAGTGAGAAAACAGCCACCACTTGGAAGAGCAGCAGGTACAGAAATATTTCTGATAGGAAATCCTATCCAAAGGCAAATCTAAGTCATGCAAGGATTTACAGTTGAGAAAGCATCATTTTTGAAAAGGTAAAATCATAACTATCATTCAAATATTTGATGATACATGTCAGATTTTATGTATCTAATTAATGACAAGATCAGTAAAACTGGTTCAGACGAGAATCTGTAGAACAGACTTACACATGGATCGCTATGTACACTAAGTGCTGAGATAATTGGCTGGTATATACAAAACTGGTTACTATCCTATTTGACACAAAAACATTGTTTTGGATTATCTTTTATATAAAACAGAAATTAATCAGATTCAAACTGGGCAAAGTCTATTAGCATTTTTAAGGAAAAGAATCATTTGCATTCCTATCAGTTTTCTACAAATTAACTTCTACCTCTACAAAGTTATAAAATGGCCTGGAAAGAGAATTAAATATGCAAAGCCTTACAAAATCAGATAATTCTAGGAAGGTCTCCTTGATAACGCCTACCACTTCACTGAACAGACACCCAGAAATCTCTTCTGCCCATTTCAGATCTTTGACAATTTATTCTGACATAGCTGAATCAATCAGCTTGTTCTTTGTCACTGTATTCCTGGCACGGTAGAACCTTAGACAATAGACATAAAAACTATCAATATGCGGGATGAGCACTCATGACAGAAAGATATATTTTCTATTAGAAAAAAAACAAGTATCTACCTATTTTAAAGAGTAGACTCTGAACTCTTTCAGAGAGTAAACAATTTTGAGGACGAGTGTACATCTTACTTCTTCATATTCTCAATGATCTGCACATATAGCACAGTCATTCCTGATCTAGGCTACACTTCAAAATGACTAGAGGAGATTTTCTGTTTTGTTTTAATATAGTCATTTTGATCCTACTGAAACCTACTGAATCCGGTTCTCCAGGCATAGGATCCAAGTCTCTGCACTTTTTTAATGATCCTGATATGTGACCACAGGAAAGACACACTGTTGATTTACAGAAAAGAAAAGGTTCAAAGAAGTTATTTCTGAAATTGTTGTGCGGGAGTCCAGAACACAAACTAATGGCTGACTTTAGTGGTAACTATCTTATTAAAAGCAAAGTATCACTGTATATTCTTTTCATGATCACTATAAATTTTCTCCTGTAACTATCATAATTATACTCAACAGTAGAAAAATGTGTTGCTTACCAGAGAAGCCCAGGAAAGAAACTTATTCCACTCTCTACAACTTTAATTAAATTAATNATTTAAAGCAAAGTATCACTGTATATTCTTTTCATGATCACTATAAATTTTCTCCTGTAACTATCATAATTATACTCCGCAGTAGAAAAATGTGTTGCTTACCAGAGAAGCCCAGGAAAGAAACTTATTCCACGCTCTACAACTTTAATTAAATTAATTTTATATTCTGTACCAGCTAACTCTTCTAAATAACCTCTCAAAGTTCTTCCAAGTTTATTATACTCAGGTAATAAAACCCTAAAATGTTTACAGTATATTTGCACCATAAGATTTTATTAATTAAGAATTTCTTTGAGTTACTTACTATCACTATCATTATGTATTAGGAGGACTATGCCAGGTTCATCTTGGTGGGGATTTGCCAGAATTAAGCTATTATTTTCTTCCAACCATGTGCAATTTTTCTTTCAGAACATAATTCATATAAGAAATGGAACCTATATTAGGCAGATATATTTTCTGTATTAATAAAAAAAATGTCATACAATTTACCATGGCAGATAGAAACAGATGAATGTTATTCTTCTAAGATCATGACTGCTAAAATCTGAGAGGTGAACTGAGCAGTTAATCCCAGTTTCAGGCCAACAAAGGTATTTTTGCATTCACTGTTGCTTTTCCCCCACACATTTCAGAAAAAAACCTAGCTTTTAACATATACTTGATATTGATTATTTCATCACTGTGGCTTGAAATAAGACTTGGAATAAATAAGCTTTAAAAAATGCAGTTTGCAATTTAAAAAATAATGTGTTCATCCTAAGAAAATTTGAAATTAAAAAGTTGAACAAAAATGATAAGTATCCAATAAAACCACTATTTACATACATATTTTTTATGTTTCTAAGCATATGAAAAATATAGTGGAGAGCATATTGGATGCATTTTTTATCCTGAATTTTAAAATTAATAAATAATAAGCATTTTTATGTCATTAACTTTTCTTTTAAAAGATACTTTAAGAATGGATGCATAATATTCCATTTCATGGATAAAGAAAACCATAATTTATTTAACAATTCCTTGGGAAGATTCCCTGGAGAAAGAAATGGCACCCCACTCCAGTACTCTTGCCTGGAAAATCCCATGGACAGAGGAGCCTGGTAGGCTACAGTCCATGGGGTTGCAAAGAGTCGGAAACGAGTGAGCGACTTCACTTTATTAGTAAATATATGATCATTTTTAATTTGGAGTCATAATAAAATAGTAAATCAGCTTTTAATAAGTTCTTTTCTCAACAAGCATTATCCATATTACACACTAGTCATCTAAAACTAAGTGTCATCCATGGATAAACTACTTGAATTTTCTAGAGATGTTTTAAGAAATCTAAGGAGCTCATAGCTTTAAAATATCAGTATATACTTTTTAATTAACTTAAAAATCATTTTTATAAAAACAGAAACCGTTATGGGATACCATCTCACACCTGTTTGAATGGACATCATCAGAAAAACAAAAGATAACAAATGCTGGCAGGGATGTAGAGAAAAGGGAAACCACTGCACACTGTTGTTGAAAACTTGTGCAGTCATTGTGAAAAACAGTATGAAGGATACTCAAAAATTATAAATAGAACTACCATATGATTCAGCAATTCCACTTCTGAGAATATATTCAAAAGAAACAACAACACTAAGTCTAAAGGATACCTGCACCCCTCGGTTTACTGCAGCATTATTCTCAACAGCCAAGCTATGGAAACATCCTAAGCGTCCATCAGTGCGAATGAATAAACCGCAGGACAAATAAATGCAATGGAATATCATTGGACCATAAAGAAAATAAGAATTTGCTACAACATGGACCTTGAAGGCATTATGATAAGTGAAATAAATCAGACAGAGAAAGATAATACTGTATGATTTCACTAATATATGGAATTAAAAAAATAATAATAACCTCATAGAAAAAAAGATCTGACTTCTGGATACCAGACATGTAGGATGTAGTGAGGGAAAATTAGAGGAAGTTGGTCAAAGTTACAAACTTCCAGTTATAAGATAAATAAGCACAAGGATATAATGCACAATGATGATTAGAGCTAACACTGCTATAAGCTGCTGCTGCTGCTGCTGCTAAGTTATTTCAGTCGTGTCCGACTCTGTGTGACCCCATTGACGGCAGGGTCCCCCGTCCATGGGATTCTCCAGGCAGAACACTGGAGTGGGTTGCCATTTCCCTCTCCAATGCGTGAAAGTGAAGTCGCTCAGTCNGTCGTGTCCGACTCTGTGTGACCCCACTGATGGCAGGGTCCCCCGTCCATGGGATTCTCCAGGCAGAACACTGGAGTGGGTTGCCATTTCCCTCTCCAATGCATGACAGTGAAAAGTGAAAGTGAAGTCGCTCAGTCGTGTCCAACTATTAGCGACCCCATGGACTGCAGCCTACGAGGCTCCTCCATTTATGGGAATATTCCAGGCAAGGGTACTGGAGTGGGGTGCCATTGCCTTCTAGACATAGGAAAATTTTTAAGAAAGCAAATTATAAGAGATCTTATCATAAGAAGAATTTTTCCCTTTATTTCTTTATTCTCTTTTTATTGTATCTATATGAGGAGATCGAGGTTAGCTGAACCTATTGCGGTAATCATTTTGCATTGTATGTAAATCAAACCATCATGCCGGATGCCTTAAACTTACACAGTGATGTATATCAATTATTTCTTAATAAACTGGAAAAAGATTCTTTAAAAAATAAACTAACTATATATGAAAAAACATTTTTACATATCATCTCTTAGTTTTTCACACCAAGACTTATAGAAGTACCTTGGAGGTCATAAAACAGAGGTGTGACTACAGTGCATCACAACTGGAAGAACCATTATTTTTAAATTTGTGCTAAATTTCAGAGATCATTTCCTTTTGGTCTGAATCAAATTCCAAGAATTTGGGCGTTGCATTGTATTCCTTTCCAAATCCTCATTCCTCTCTATTTCAATATCTAAAATGCCTTAACAACATAGAAAAAGTGACCAATTCTTTTTTTTTTAACAACTTTACTCAAGAGATGACTTAATATTAATACTTTGGTTCCCATTTTGTTCCAATCTCAGCACTTGGCCCTTAGGAGTATTTAAAATAAACATTCTAATTTTAGAGCAGTCATGAACTTTTTTTACTTAATAGTTAATTCATATTTGCAAGACACAGTCTTTCTTATTTTTAAAAATATCTAGTTCATGTTACTTTCCCCCAACTTCATCTACAACTTGAGCTTTCTACTTGTTAGCATTTTATTGGCCCAACACTCATTTAAAACAAAATGGCAACAATTAGCCTAATAATCAGCTTCCAAAACTATACTACAGAGTTCTATACTGTAGAGTTTAATATTTCAGTTAGCAGTTTAAGTACCTACAACATACAACACTCTCTACCAGAGCGACTGCTTTAGCATTTTATTTGGAAAGGCAAAGAAGCAACAACATTACAGACATTCTTAAAAAGTCTTCATTATTATCTTCTACAGGAATTATTTAAAGTATTGAAATAGAAATAAATTTCATTTCTCTAATCTCTAGTTTAGTATTAATGTGTTAAGTGGGCTTGGCTTTGACTCTAGCACTATTATATGTCAAAATACAAAAATGCCAAAAATAGAATAAGTCCAATAGAATATATTGGTTAATGAAAAACCAGACCTCCATTTTGAAACTATTAATACTTATCTGGTGATGACATTTAAATCTATGCTTTTCTAACAACAAACTCAAAGTATTATTTTATTTGAGGTTGGAAAAATAATCTTAGCATTATGTAAGTTTTCTTTTTTAAAAGGAAGAGTAAAAACAAGTTATCTTTTATAATGCTAGAAAACAGAGAAACAAGCAAAAGTAGCTCTGCTCCCTCTGCTTCTGCATCTTGAGTCTTGCTAAGCTGATGTCAGTGACAATAAGCATTAGACAGTCATTTTTAATTACAGCCGTTTTTTCAGAGTTTGGCTATACTTAACTAAAATGCGACATTGATATTGAACTGTCTGAACCGGTTAATGTATTAAGTCAGCATTAAACTTCAAGACCTTTTTGAAACTTTAAGTAATCTCTTTACAAAATCTTTCCTCAAAAGCAGTGATTCATCCCATCTCTGAATCTATCATACCAGACTGAGCAGTTTTTGCTATGATCTCAAGTATTTCCAAGTCAAACACACTTTAATCAATAGGCACTTCGGTGTTTGTAAGATAATAGAAAAATATAAATATATATATTGGTCTCTCATTGGTTCCTGGCATAGAGAGCCTAAAATCCATGTAAATAACAAGAACTGGGAAAGATAATCTTTCTGTTCTAATAATGGATCTTGGGCCCCACTTTCTGACACTAGGTGGAATTTCCCTGTGAGACAGGAGTGCCTTTTGTTCTAAAAAGGTGAGTCTTAGTGAGACCCCAGATGGGGGCAGATCAGCAGAAACACCAAGCCTTGTTTAGAAGCTTGTTATTTTCAGCTCCACCACCCCTCATTCTCCAGAGAAGGGAGAGGGGCTGAAAATGGAGTTCATGTAGAATCATACTACATGATGAAGTTCCAAAATCATTCCCAAAATAGGGGGTTTGGAGAGCTTCCTCTGGGTTGGTGAATAGTGAGATGTCTCCCCTTCCCACAGGGATTGCCCTTCGCATTTCTTCCATCATCCAGTCCTACACCTTTATTTAACAATTTAGGAAACTGAGGACCTAACATGTGGGTCAGGTGTTCAAGGCCACAATATTAAACAGCTGGAACTAGTCTTCCAGCTTCCAGACCAGACTTCTATTCCCTCTGCTGTGTGTCAGATAATAGTCCCCAGGCAGATGTATACAAGGACAAAAGACCCAGAGCTGAATTGCTGTGCATTCTAAGCACTATATATAGGAGATCATGCTGTTTGACATTTTACAAGAAACAAGTAATAAATTCTTGTTAGTTGCCATGGCCACAAACATTAAACACAAGAACAAATAGAAATGTAAAAATGTGGATTTGTATTTAAAGTCACTCTCAAAAAACCCAATAAAAATTAGAGAGATATGGTATCTCATATTTCTCAAGGCACCTTACTTAACTCTGAATCAGAGCGTATAATAGTAACTATAAAAGAAGAAACCTAAAGCAGAAAATATTCTCATCAGAAGGCAATACTTAGAATTATTCATTCGGGCTAATCACCGTTAAAAACACTCTGATAACATGAGGTATTTAAATAAATAAGACTGCCTGAAGATTTCTTAATCAGAAATCCCTGAGCTATTCAAGCCAAAGTTTTGATTTAAGGTTGGATGTTAAATGTAAAATGTAACAATTTTATATTTGGCATTTAAAGCAACCCTGAACAGAAAGCGAGAGAAGGTAGAAGGAAAATTCTTTAACCTTAAGTATGTATGTGTGCAATAAGGCATAGCCAGAATTAAAGCAAGTCTACAGAGTAAACATGACGATTCAATTAAATAAAAAAAGAACAGACCATCTTTGATTATCAAAGACCATCTCTGTATTATCAAAGTCTATAAACACTGTATCTATGAAGAAGGTAAGCAATAAATGGCTTCTCTGTGCCAGTCTGCACATTATTTATAACCATTGTGGTAAATCTTTCAAAATTCCAAGAGAATATAAAATATTCAAGCTGAAATTACTATTCATAACTCAAAATAATATCTGTATTAAAAACTCATTGAGGTTGCTTTATTTTGTTCAGATTTTAAAAGCATAGCTCTTAATTAAAAAACACATTCTATATCCTCTGATATGTGTGTAATATCTTTGAAACATTCATCATTTCTTAGCTAATTGCTTTTCCATAGGGAACACACTGTATTTGAGTGCGGGAAGGTGTATGTATACATTGACATTTCTGACTCAAATGTCATGAGATCACGTCTCTCACCTGACATCATCTCAGAAGTTGTTGCCAACACATAATGTATTTTACAAATATTCAAAGAAAGAAAAGTGAGTTGAGTCTCCTCAACATTAGAAATGCACTGATTCTGTGTCATATAAAAGGCTTAATCGATATTATATACCATAATCAGAGGCAGCACTGAGTGAGGAACAACATTCTGAGATTAGAGACAGGAGATGTGAGTTCTAAACCTAGCATTGCCACTAGCTAGCCCAGTGGAGAAACTTCACTTCGAATGCACTTAAAATAAGATGACTGGACTGAATGATCTATAAGGGTCTTTTCTAGGAGACTTAAAATCCTATAATATTATTACTATCTACTCTAAAATATAATAAATTTTATTAATATCTGCATGAGAAAATACTACAAGCAGATTGACAGATTCATTAATTAAAACTATATTTATTGTTTTCTAGACAAAATATAATTTTTTCATTAAGACATTCAGTTTTCATTGATGGCAGACATTTTAATGCAATTAAAATTCACTCTTCTCATTTCCCAACTAGAACTTTAGTTTGGCTGCACTTACATTTTCAAGCATTAGCAAGACACTTAATATGACTAAAGCAAATAAAAGGTTATTTCCTATTACAGAAGTACGAGCAAAATGCTGGCTTATGAGTTTTTTGCTTGCTATTTAGCAAAAATAATGCACTTATTCCATTTGTTTTAGGAAAAATAAAGAGACTATTAAAAACTCTATGCAAATCAAATTCTTAGGATTTAGGAAAATAAAAAATAATGTAATGTATATGCAAATTAGTTACATTAATTATCCTCTATTGGCTTTAATGAAATAAACTATTTCCTCACCTGAAAGGTTGGATTTCAATCAATATAATGACAATTAATGACTTCTCATGTTAAGTTTCTATTTAAAATATCATTTTTTAAAGTATAGTTAATACCTATAAAGAAAAAGATCTGTGATAAAGAAATGAAATCTGACTAAAGTTAATAGAAGTATAAACTACATTTCCATATAGCTGCTATCATTTAATACAAAAGATGCTTCTCACTTGAAAAAATGCTCAATATCAATAATTATTAGAGAAATGCAAGTCAGGTCATGTACATACTGCTATACTAAAAATGAATAAACAACAAATACCTATTGTATAGCAGATGGAATTCTGCTCAATGTTACGTGCCAGCCTGGATGGAAGCAGGGTTTGGGGGAGAATGGATACATGTATACGTCTGTCTGAGTCCCTTTACTGTTCACCTGGAACTACCATAACACTGTTAATCGGCTGTTACAAAATAAGAATTTTAAAATTTAAAAATTATTTTTAATTAATTAAAAAAAAAGCTGCAATGAGTTATCACCTCACAGTAGTGAGAATGGCCATTGTTACAAAGTCTACAAATAACAAATGACGAAGATTGAGTAGAAAAGGGAACCCTCCTACACTACGGGTAGGAATGTAAGTTGGAGCAGCAACTATGGAAAACAGTATGGAGGTTCCCCAAAAAACAAAAAATAGAGTTGCCATATGATCCAGCAATCCCACTTCCATGCATATACCAGACAAAACTGTAATTTGAAAAGATACATGTACCCCTACTGTCGTAGCCGCACTATTTACAATAGCCAAGACATGGGAACAACCTAAATGTCCATCAGCAGATGAAGGGAAGATGCTAGTATACCTTCTGGTATCTTCTATGTGTCTAGCACATAAAAAGCATCAATTAGGGCTTCCCTGCTGGCTCAGTGGTAAAGAATTTGCTTGCCAATGCAGGAGACATGGGCTTGATCCCTGAACCAGGAAGATCCCACATGCTACAAAGCGACTAGGCCTTGTACCCCAACTACTGAGCCTGTGAAGTCTATGTCCTACAACCCCTGCTATGCAACAAAGGCCACAGCAATGGACAGCCTGTGTGCCACAGTGAAGAGTAGCCCTTGCTCACTGCGACTAGAGAAAGCCCACGCAGCAACGAAGACCCAGTGCAGCCAAAAAGAAATAAGAATATTTTGGAAAAAAAAAAAAAANAATACAAAAGATGCTTCTCACTTGAAAAAATGCTCAATATCAATAATTATTAGAGAAATGCAAGTCAGGTCATGTACACACTGCTATACTAAAAATGAATAAACAACAAATACCTATTGTATAGCAGATGGAATTCTGCTCAATGTTACGTGCCAGCCTGGATGGAAGCAGGGTTTGGGGGAGAATGGATACATGTATACATCTGTCTGAGTCCCTTTACTGTTCACCTGGAACTACCATAACACTGTTAATCGGCTGTTACAAAATAAGAATTTTAAAATTTAAAAATTATTTTTAATTAATTAAAAAAAAAGCTGCAATGAGTTATCACCTCACAGTAGTGAGAATGGCCATTGTTACAAAGTCTACAAATAACAAATGACGAAGATTGAGTAGAAAAGGGAACCCTCCTACACTACGGGTAGGAATGTAAGTTGGAGCAGCAACTATGGAAAACAGTATGGAGGTTCCCCAAAAAACAAAAAATAGAGTTGCCATATGATCCAGCAATCCCACTTCCATGCATATACCAGACAAAACTGTAATTTGAAAAGATACATGTACCCCTACTGTCGTAGCCGCACTATTTACAATAGCCAAGACATGGGAACAACCTAAATGTCCATCAGCAGATGAAGGGAAGATGCTAGTATACCTTCTGGTATCTTCTATGTGTCTAGCACATAAAAAGCATCAATTAGGGCTTCCCTGCTGGCTCAGTGGTAAAGAATTTGCTTGCCAATGCAGGAGACATGGGCTTGATCCCTGAACCAGGAAGATCCCACATGCTACAAAGCGACTAGGCCTTGTACCCCAACTACTGAGCCTGTGAAGTCTATGTCCTACAACCCCTGCTATGCAACAAAGGCCACAGCAATGGACAGCCTGTGTGCCACAGTGAAGAGTAGCCCTTGCTCACTGCGACTAGAGAAAGCCCACGCAGCAACGAAGACCCAGTGCAGCCAAAAAGAAATAAGAATATTTTGGAAAAAAAAAAAAAGCATCAATTATGATGTCTGGCTCATCAACTAAAAAAAAAAAAAACAGAAAGAGTTCAGGATCATAAAAGGCCCAAGACTACTAATTGGTAGTTACTTGCAAAAACACCATGTCTTACAATAAATTATATCCCTAAGCCAGGTGCCTCAAATACAACATCTTAAAAATACTCTTTAACGGACAAATGAGACTCCAGTCATTAAAAAGTCTATGTCTGGAAAAAAAAAAAAAAAGCTGCTCATGAAAGAGTCTCAACATTGTTCCTGAGATGTGCCCTCAACTCATGCTACAGTCAGGGGCTGTCTAATTTTGCCTACAGCAAAACTGATGAAAACGACCCTCTTTATCAATTTGGTAGTGCTTTATCAAACTGACTCCACTTACTAATAAAGCAACAAAAAAAACTATAAATCCTCAGATGTGGACATGGGAGTGAGGGAGAGAGCATTAAAAGCACTTAGCGAATGGTATGAATAATACCAAGCAGTGTTCAGATTAAAAGGCACCAGTAGATTTAGGCCATGAAGTATGATGGGCTTGCCTTTCAGTTAACCATTACTCAGAATTAAGCAAGAATTTCCTGCTAAACTGAGGCATGCTGCCTCTATAAAAAGGCCCTCAGCTTTGCTCAACAAAGCCGATATTTTTTAATATGTTTTTCCTTATTCTTCATATAGGAAAAACAGTAATCACTTGGACAACAAATGCCATCATGATGAAGGCAACTATAGAAAACTAGTCTCCAAGGTTAGATGTTTTTGTGATTTCTCTGGGCTTCCTTGGTGGCTCAGAGGTTAAATCATCTGCCTGCAATGCGGGAGATCCGGGTTCAATCCCTGGGTTGGGAAGATCCCCTGGAGAAGGAAATGGCAACCCACTCCAGGACTATTGCCTGGAAAAATCCCACGGAGGGAGGAGCCTGGTGGGCTACAGTCCATGGGGTCCCAAAGAGTTGGATACAAATGAGCTATTTCACTTTCTTTCTTTTTTTCTTTGGCTATTCCCAAGTCGCTTACCCATTCCCAAGCAGCTTACCCTCAGTGATACTGGGTACATCAAAACTGGGGAGGCAACTGCGTTATCTTGGCTCCTCCTTAAAGGAAAATCTGATGAGGTCACTTTTCTGCTTATGCTCTTTCAGGTACTAGTACATAATATGAATTATTCATGCAGAGAAAGAAAATATAGTGAATTATCTCTACCCTCCCCTCCTGGAGCCCAGAACATTCTTCAATCACAGTCTTCCAGGCACTCTAGTCCTCTAAGCTTGTCTGAGTCTCCAAGTCCTTCTCAAGACAGCTCCAGATAGCAACTTCCAATCAGTTGCAGATGGCCCATGAAATAAAACCTATTTATCTCCTGAATACACTGCTAATCAGGAGAATGCTCTGACCAGAGGAGGGTCTGGGCAACGGTGGCTTCATAGGTAAAGCAGAGTCAAAGAAGAAACACGTGGACAATGCCAGTCCAAGCAAGGGAAGTGATGCATGGACCCAGGTCACCTGCACTCCTGCCCTGCTAGCCAGATAACGCTTTTCTGCAGATGGTGTCTTGGGATACTAGGCTAACGACCCTGACAATTAAATTATACAAGTATCTTCCTCTTCCTCTAGTTTCATGCTTATGGAAAAATCTTCTGTAAATATTTGACACCCATATAATTTCATGTGCTTGTAGTTAGAATATCAAACTCATGTTAGCACTATTCCAAAGCTGTAACAATATAGTGGAATCCTGTTTTAGATATCACATTCTGTGAGTTCAGTTAACATGAAATTCACCCCTAAGAGATTTACTCTTGATGTCCTAACAAACTTAGTTCCTGATCCTACAAAGTAAGCATTCAATACAAAACCATGATGGATTCACTGAGATCTATGCCATCTTATGATGCATCATAACAGCCAAACAGCTGAAGGTTATTGCTAATGCTACCTCTTTCTCACCAGATCCTCAACATGGAAAACAAGTCGCCTGTGATCTAAGCCTGTCTTTTTTATAATTTTACCTCCTACAGTTAGTACCAACAGCAAGAGTGCCACAAATGGCAGCGTTGGTGGTGGGGCATAGGATGCATTATATCTAAAGTCATGAAGCAACATCTAAAATAGGAGCAGGAGCATTAGAAGCAGGAGCATTAAAACCTTATAGAACTGGATGTTAAATGTCATAGGAAGTGAGTTTATATCCAAGAGAGCTATCAATAAAGAGATTTTTAGGAGTTCTTTTTTACGTGGTGCTTGGTGCTATGCAGAAAGATGGTAGCTGAAAGCAGCTGTGTGACTCCTGGGCCCTCTACTCAAACTTACCCTGTGCATAGGCCCCGAGGACTCGCTATTCTGAATCACTTGCTAGTCTGGAACTGGCATTTTCTTCATATTCCTGTGCCTTTGCAAACGCTTTTCCTTTCCTCTGAAATATCCACTGTCCTTCACTCAAGGCTTCCCTCTTCTCTGCTCCCACAGCATTTATGGAATTGGAATTTAAGTTGTTCCTGAATATTTCCTTTATGATTGTAAGTTCCTTAAAAGCAGAGCCCTGTTTAAGTCATCTTAATTCCACTAAAGTGCTATAACATTACTTTGTATTAATATACAGTAAGGAAATATGTAATTTGATCATTGAATTATTCATTAAAATACACTGAATGGAAATCCTGATGCTATTATAATGGTTGAAGATTCTCACATATATTCATTTATTCACTTATCTGACAAATGCGTATTGAGATTTTAGTTTTTTACCTTTTTAATGTGTCAGACCCAGTGCTAGGAATGGGAGATATGAAAGTGACACAACCTTGACCATTACAGTACTCTCTGTACCATAAGACTATACAGAGTACAGTCTTAGCAGAAAGTTGATATTTTTACTCTCATTACCAAATTCCTATAAAATATACATAGACTACATATATTTCATTGAAATACTTGTATACTTTATAGATTAAAGGTAGAAAATTTAATTTATGCATTGGTTATTCAAGTTTTTATATATCAATTTCCTCTGCTTCATAACTATAGTTTTCAATAAATGACCCCACTTTTCAAATTTTCCATTACTGAGGTTCAGAGTCCTGCTCAGTGGTAAATATGCAATAGTACATTTAGTGCATTAAACTTCAACAACGAAATCAAAGGCAGATTTTTATTACTTATGTCCATAAACTATTAGACATTAATATTAGCCCATGTCCTCATCAAATCACATTGGAACACAAAAATTCCACAGATTTATGTGCTTGCTTTATTAATTCAGGAATTGTAACATTTAGAATCCACAAACTAAACGTGTCGCTTGATCTCTAAAACAAATATATTTATTGGATAGTTGAACAACTTTTTTATCTTAATGAAAGTCATACATCAGTTTTTCTCAATGCTGAAGTTAAATATTCATTAAAAACACTAAAAAGTATGCATGAAAGGAAAAAATTTCCATATGCTAGTTTTGATGGCCTGGGTACAAAATTCTGTGCTAATAGGCAAATGTATGGGCTTCCCTGGTGGCTCAGACAGTAAAGAATCCACTTTACAGGGGCTTCCCTGGTGGTCCGGTGGTTAGGACTCTGGGCTTGCAATGCAGGGGACCCAGGTTCAATCCCCGATCAGGGAAGTAAGATCCCACATGCCGCACAGCGTGGCCAATAAATAAATAAAAAAATTAAAAAAAAAAAAAAAAAGAATCCACTTTACATTCTTTACAGTAAAGAATCCAATGCAGCAGACCTGGGTTCACTCCCTCAATTGGGAAAACCCCCTGGAGTGGCAACCCACTCCAGTATTCCTGCCTGGAGAATCCACATGGACAGAGAAACCTGTCCAGGTTATAGTCCATGGGGTCTCAAAGAGTCGGACATGAATGACCAGCTAAGGATATACACAGGCAAATGTTACATTAAGTTATACTAAGTACACTTAGACTTAGTAATTACACTAAGCAAAGTCATGTGCCCAGAAGCAAAACTGCAAAGCCTACATCATGAAAGCAAATGCAAGACCAAAAACTAACACAAACTGAAAAATAATTTATACTATATACTATATTATCAGTTTTTAAAACTCAAAATTATTATTCAAGATAAATTCCATCCTATATTTTACTTGACAATTTTAACTCATTCTTTTAAGAAAAATCTGTTTGGAGTCTAATTTTCCTGTCAAATCTGTTCTTGGCAAAGATTTATTTAAATCTAGTTTGCCATTTGCCGTTTGTTTATCCCAATATGATTACCAAGCTCCATCATGAACTCCAAGGCACTGAGAATCATGAGGTTAAGAAAATGGACAAGACTCCCGCTCTGAAAGAGCTTTCTCTAGAAAACAAACCAGGAAATCGAAAGAGCAATAATAACTAGAGANAAAACACTAAAAAGTATGCATGAAAGGAAAAAATTTCCATATGCTAGTTTTGATGGCCTGGGTACAAAATTCTGTGCTAATAGGCAAATGTATGGGCTTCCCTGGTGGCTCAGACAGTAAAGAATCCACTTTACAATCTTTACAGAAAAGAATCCAATGCAGCAGACCTGGGTTCACTCCCTCAATTGGGAAAACCCCCTGGAGTGGCAACCCACTCCAGTATTCCTGCCTGGAGAATCCACATGGACAGAGAAACCTGTCCAGGTTATAGTCCATGGGGTCTCAAAGAGTCGGACATGAATGACCAGCTAAGGATATACACAGGCAAATGTTACATTAAGTTATACTAAGTACACTTAGACTTAGTAATTACACTAAGCAAAGTCATGTGCCCAGAAGCAAAACTGCAAAGCCTACATCATGAAAGCAAATGCAAGACCAAAAACTAACACAAACTGAAAAATAATTTATACTATATACTATATTATCAGTTTTTAAAACTCAAAATTATTATTCAAGATAAATTCCATCCTATATTTTACTTGACAATTTTAACTCATTCTTTTAAGAAAAATCTGTTTGGAGTCTAATTTTCCTGTCAAATCTGTTCTTGGCAAAGATTTATTTAAATCTAGTTTGCCATTTGCCGTTTGTTTATCCCAATATGATTACCAAGCTCCATCATGAACTCCAAGGCACTGAGAATCATGAGGTTAAGAAAATGGACAAGACTCCCGCTCTGAAAGAGCTTTCTCTAGAAAACAAACCAGGAAATCGAAAGAGCAATAATAACTAGAGAAGAAATCAAAATCTAATTTTTTAGCTCAATTCAATTCACTAAAAGTCAAGATTTATTTTCTTGGGAAAAGACACTAAATTTAGTCACACCCTTTAGTCTAGATGTAATTTCTTTAACTATTCAGAAGAAACTAGCAGTCACTGAGACTCAGCCTCGGAAGCCCCAGTGATTACCATTAACATTAATACAGCGTTGCATTAAGCTTTCCAAAAATAGGATTCACATCTTCAAATTCACATGTTCCTTCATGCATCCTCAACAGATCTCGCCTCCAACAGAAGAAACATTATTATGTTCTTCCTCGACTATCACTTCAACCCTGAGTCAGGGATTTGAGTGTTACGGATAACAGGGGTTGGACTGCTCTGTAAGACTCTCTAAGCTCTAACTTATAGGAAACAACAGGTGCCACTGCCTCTCAATCTGAACATAAATATGCTGGGGTCTTTTCCCGCTCGGGTTACAGAAACAACAGTGAGCAAGCGTGGAATCAGATTGTAGTGCATGTTAAAACCGTATGCCATCACATAACTACGTTAATTCTATCCTCGACTGGATGTAGTAAGTGTTACACCCATGGATGTGTCATTATTATGTTTATGTTCGAGACAGATGTGGATTTGAAGCCTAGCTATGCCACAACTGATGTTATCCAAACAAGCTATACAGCCATGCTAAGCCTTGGTTCCACTTCTACAAGATGAGTGTAAGAATCTACCTCAAAGTAAGCTGTGCCTGAGGGCCTTAGCAGCAAGTAAGTACTAAAGATGTCAGCTATTACTGCAATAAAACATTTCCATCGAAAAGAACACAGAATAGTATCTGTGAAAAGTTCCCTAATATAAGAAAACATAAATACAGAAAACATATCTTGAAGATGTTATTACATCTAAATTTCATAGCAAACTGTACCATGTTTATTAAGACTTGCACTACAACTTCTCTAGTTTCCAAGCAGAGCTTTCAAGATACTAAATAAAAATACCTACATCTGTACAAGTCTAACAAGTTTACAGATAAGAACAATACAGATGAAGAGAATAAAGGATATGAGAGTTTTGAAACATTTAGAGAATTCAAGATGTTGGAATTAATTACAGATTTGAAAATCTAACTGGGAAAATTCAAGAATAT
Source organism: Raphicerus campestris (assembly GCA_006410735.1). NCBI lineage: Eukaryota > Metazoa > Chordata > Mammalia > Artiodactyla > Bovidae > Raphicerus > Raphicerus campestris. The sequence continues at coordinate 926,482 of SJYW01015389.1, forward strand.
GCACTTTTCCAAAGGTATTATTCAAATTAACCCTGATCAAAAACAATGTTTTAGGAAAATAATTTAAAAGTACAAGCTAAAATCAATTTTCAGCACTAAAATATTCCATTTAAAAGGGGTAGGTCTGGACTTGACAAAGTACTCATATGATACACTGGTCAGTCTCTCTCATTCTCTCATTCCCTCCATTTCTCCTTTTCTTCCTTTTTACCTTGTTTGCTTTTAAAATGGCAGAGATCATATTCATTTTAAAAGACTTATATTAAGGATTATTATATTGAGCAAATCTCTTATTTTCTCAGTATCTTAATTACCTTGCTCAGAAAGTAGGAATGATAATAACTTTACCTATTCAAAAGGAAAGGAATTATACTGGTCAAAAGATTTTTACAATGAGCTTCATTTTGCTTTTATAAAATTGTACTGCAAAAAGATGCTGAAGTGCTGACGACTGATTATTTTATACAAATATTTTATATTATATAAATATTTGTTATTCAGGCAATATTTCAATGGTACTATTCAAGTGATATCAGATAATATGGATAGTTACAATGGTATGAAATAGCAACAATAGATGGGAACAACTATGTAAAGTACTCTGACTACAAGCTAACATTAGTTCTTTTACTGTTACATAGGTAACCTGGGCCTATGCAGTGCATTTGTTCCAACCCTTTATTGACTTATTACAGCAGAAAAGTATAGATCTGGAAGATCTCAAAGAAACCTTTGAGACTTCAATGAATATTCCGTCTAGTACATTTTTTCCCTAATATGCTTTCCTAGATGTATTCATTATCAGACCATATGGAATTTTAATGTAGATTTATAGTAAATGAAACTGATGGACCCAAACCAAAACTCTACATATGTTATGAGGGGAAAAAGCTAAATGCTAATTATTTTCCCACTCACTAGCAATGGCTAATGATGAATTCTGTCACTCTATCACAGATAATCTTCTCTACCACATGACGTTTTTGTGACTCCCCAGTTTCACTACTTTCAGAGTAACATTTACAAACAGAAGCAATTTTATTTCAGTGCTACCCTCTTGACACCATCATAACTCTACACTTATTGCAAAGTTCTTAGACTAATTATCTCAATAGAATTGCTATATTTTCTACCTGTCAGTGACCTTATTTAACAACAAAATAGTTAATCTTCTCTTCCTTATCCATGATTCTCTTAATAATCATAAATTATTAAGAGGACATAATAATAATCATAAGATCAAAATAAGCAAATCTATTTACTTTTTTAATGGTCACACACTAAATTACAAAGTCAGGACTAGTAGACTTTCCACTGTTATTCCTCTTAAAATATATACATATTTCATTAAATATATATATACGTGTGTATATATTTGAATACATATGTATTAATAAACACTCATTGAAAGAAGATCCAAACAATACAGAATCTATTTATAAAAATTTCCATGTCCACTGACAGAGTCTTATTTACCAAAGGCAGCCACCATTAACAGTTTGGTGTCCTGCAGATATTTCCTGTGGCCAGGCACAGCAATTGACTCAAGCTTAGCATTACAAAACTTTCTTTCCTTTCATTTCTCTTTTTTTTTTTTACTTTGGCCATCTTTTCACCTCAGAATACATAAATTTATTCATTTTATTTTAACAACTCTTCATCCACCATCCATTCTTTAAAATGTATGTTCTCTTTTAATATGCCTGTCATTTAACCACATTAAATATCTTGTAATACTCCAACTGTAACTAAAAATTCTACAAAATGTGAAAATCAAGGATTTACATTTCAAATAAGTCAGTCCTTTCTACTGTTTCATATGATTTAACACTGTATGATTAAAAAAAAAAACACTTAAAACACTTGTATCAAATTACTTTAAATTGCTATAATAATTTGTTCTGAAAGACCATGTCATCACCCATCTCATGTATTTTCACACAAACACATATACTATAAAGTATATTCTGTATGTTAATATTTATATATATATATGTATATGTGTGTGTATATATATATATATGTAACACATTTTCATTATGCCAACATTTTCTAGAAAATATTCTTTGGAGTAAACTCATTTCTACTCTTTTACAATAAGATTATTCATTGGAAGGCCTGATGCTGAAGCTGAAGCTCCAATACTTTGGCCACCTGATGCGAAAAGCCAACTCATTGGAAAAGACTCTGATGCTGGGACAGATAGAAGGCAGGAGGAGAAGAGGATGACAGAGGATGAGATGGCTGGAGACCATCACCGATTCGATGGACATGAGTCTGAACAAGCTCCGGGAGATGGTGATGGACAGGGCAGCCTGGTGAGCTGCAGTCCACGGGGTCACAAAGAGTCGGACATGACTAAGTGACCGAAGAACAACTCTTTTATAACTTGCTTTTCTGTCATGTAAACAGGATTTGGTTCATACAGATACATACTTAGAGAAATGATGGCACTGGCTTCGTAACAATGAAACTAAAGCAATAAGCAGCAAGAAAACAAATGATAATGAAACAGAATTTTAGGGTAAAACGGCAAAGAGTAAATAAATGTCTTCAAATTAGAAACCATATGACTTGGGCTTCTGTTAATTATGATAAACTATTTAAAGAGCATAAATGAGTATTAAAAATATTTTGATAAAGTTAAATATAGATTTTTCTTTCAACATTTTTCAGATGTTGCTTCTAAAACCTCTTAGGAGTTAATTGTCTTCCAAATATTACCCTCTTTCTAAGGTAAAAGAGACAAAAGATAATTAGTTCCTCTGGAAGTTTATGTTTGCCTGATTATTCTGAGTAGAAAAATGCACATTTGCAGATCTGCCAAGTTCAACCCATTTTGCTGGAGAATTCCCAGTGCACTGGATTTTTGCCAAAGAACTAAGCTAGGCTGTTGAAAGTTCTTTTATCCATCTGCAAAATTTCACTCTCCCTCTGCTGGCGGCCACAGACACCCTTTACAGACACTAGGTTTAGACGTGCAATGAAACACACATTTGTTCCCTGTAAGCTTTTCAACAAAGCACACTTCAGTATCCCCTTCTTGTAGTATTTCACTTTAGAGCAGCTCCACTATCGGGCATTCACCATTCCCTGCGGAGCTAAATGAAGCTTTTCTACGATAGGCTCTTCCTATAAGATTTGCAACTCTTACCATTATTTGAAGAGTTCAGAAGCACTTCTAAAAGCTGTAATCATTTTACAATGTTTTATTTGCACCACTGAACAGCTCCAGCTGATGAAAGCAAAATGAAAAGGGCCAGATGCACGCTGAGAAGGGCATGACCTTTGCTGTGAGACCAGTATTTCCAGCTTAAGTCCACTGAAGGGGAAGGTCCTGCTTTCCTCATACACTTTGCCCTTACGCATGTAGACCCAGACACTGGAGATCTCTGTCATTCATATCAGTTTGTGATTAAAAAAAAAGAAGTACTCCAACTTGTCCAAGACAAACATGCTTACTCTATTGTTCCCTTGTTTGCAAAATTTTAAAAACTAGAGAATACGGTTGATGAAAAAGATAACACAAATTTTACTGTTGTGCCCCTGATTATGTGATCAATATAGTAACTAATAAAGAATTATTAGCACAGCTAGATTAATTTATACAAGTTAAATGAAGGAATTGTGGGGGTGGGGGAGGCAAATTTTACCTGGAAAAAAGTAGTCAATTAGCTCATGAGAGCTTTGTTCATTATACCAGATATCAGTCCTTTCCCCATGGTCTGTGTTGCACATAAACCAACCACAGACGGGAAAGTGAACGTGAAGCCGCTCAGTCGTGTCTGACTCTTTGGGACCCCGTGGACTGCAGCCCACCAGGCTCCTCCCTCCATGGGATTCTCCAGGCAAGAGCACTGCAGTGGGGTGCCAGTGCCTTCTCCAGGGGTCTTCCCAACCCAGGGATCGAACCCAGGTCTCCTGAATTCCAGGCAGACAGACGCTTTAACCTCTGAGCCCCCAGGGAAGCACACAGACATAGGGACTGATTAGTTCCCAGAAACCTTGTCATGGAGTGAACCCATTCTCACCCCCACCAAAGTCTCTTCTTTTCTTTCAGAAAAATCAGTAGTACTTTGGTTTACTGAGTTTTCATGTTCCCCTTCTTTCACAGTGAGGACAGAAAAAGGGATTTTCTGCCAACTGTAAATAGATTTAACCAAAACCAAAATAAAATAGGAAATAGGATAAAACAAAAGGATATTCTTCAGTCATAAGAACTGTATGTACAATACAATTCCAGTAATACAAAGATTATATATCTATTAAATTTAACCAGTAGGGGAGTGGGGGGCGGTGGTGGGGTGAGGGGAGCATCTAGGAAGCTGCCACATTGATTTGATGCTTAGTAACACCCTAAAGGATTAATATGAACAAATCTAACTCTATCATTACTCCTAATTACATACATTCTCCAAGAAAAAAGCATTACAGAAGATACAGAGTTGAAGAGTTTGAGTTTTCTAAATTAAAGCAAATTATATCATAGTTACTGATCAGAACAAAGGGTCAATATTCCAGCACTGTAGCAAAGTCTCAAACATTATATTTGATTTATACAAAAGATAAAAAATTGGAACCACTTAAGTATAAAAAATTTGGTATCACAAGCAAACAAAAACACACATCATCAATAATCATATCAGTGCAAGGAATTCTATCCCCTAACATCTGAGAAGTTTATCAGTCTTTGCTACTTTCTCCCAGTAACCCTACACATTTTAAACAAGTCTTGAAAAGCCTTTTGAAAACTCAAGATTGTAAATTTTATATCTGGCTCACATGATATCATAGTTAACTTTTCAATTGCTATTTCCTTTTGCTATTTGCTTCTGTATAGCCAGAACAAGATTTCACATACTAGGAGATAGCGATCTCAGTGTGTGATTCAAGGATCAACACCTGAATAAAAGATGTCAGGGCACAACCCAGAGCTGAGCTCTTTTTCCTTCTCCAGGAAATGAATTCTGGAATAAAAAGACAAAGCTTTCACCATCATTGGGCAGACTCTCAAGTCAGGGACACTATGGGGAGTCCTGCGCCACTCAGAGTTCTTCCCATCTGACCTCACTATTGAAAGTTGTTGGTGGCATAAAGCCCCAAGTGACCTGAGCCGTGAGGAGACAGTGCTCTAATCACCACAGTATTTAGAGGAAGGACTGTCTGGAGGCAATGAGAAAGACAGTAGATTCCAAGGATAAAAATCCTCATTGGACTCTCAAGAGTCACTTCTTTCTTGGTGAGCTAGTGGAGATACCTAACATCCTGAGAAGCACTCTAGTGTGGACGACAAGCTGTCTTCTTGCTGTGTCTCAACAGTGAGGACATTGTTTTCACTTCAGTTACTTCTAATCCCAGCTGGCTGTTGAGTCTGACTTCAATAGGCCATGTGGTGGTGGAATGATCTGGATCTCAATTTTGACTCCACTATACTTGCCGGTCATTTACTGTGTGAGTTGGACAAACTGCTTAACCTCTGGGAGACTCACCAAATACAAAATCAAGTTATAATATTTACCTCATTCAGGTGCTATAACTATCAAAAATAACTGAAGTACACAATTTGAAATAGTATGTGGCACAAATACTATTTGTTCATATGTTCAATACTGTCACATATTAGTTTGACTTTATGACTCTATTAGCAAGTTCTACACACACTAATTTAGCTTTCGTTTGACCATTCCCTGTATCTACCTTATCCATGCTCTAGTTCCCAAAAGGTCATTATTGTTTTCTTTAAAACATCCCATTCTATCTCTATGAATACTGTCAGCCCTAGACAAAGTCACATCCTAACAGAACAGCATCTTTGTAACTTATGTCACATACTTTCATGGCTGCTCAAGATCAAGGCAGTTAATTCCTCCCTGCCATAGTCCTATGTCCATCTTTTGATGACTACTCCTGAACTTGGTAAAAGGCTCCCCATGTACAAACTTAAATTAAACTAAGTGCCTGATTTTTCAAACTCCAGATTTGCACATATATAGCAATGTTTTTTATGGAGTTTCCTTGGCCAAAATCAGTATCTATTATCACTAAAATTACCAATATAAGATAATTATGTACTAACAAAGTAATAAAGTCAAAGTAAACATGAACCTGCCTATTGGAGAGAGAAAAATTATATTAAAGTCACAGTTAGTTTATCTTAAAAACTTTATATTTTAGTGACATTCAGTATGGCTGTGGACCACCTAGAATTGTAACTTTCAAACAATGTTCCACTTCAAACAATTGCAACTTTTCAAACAATGGTCAATGGTGATGTCTCAGGGGATTTACACAAAAGTGGATGAAGAAGGAGGGGAAAGAGGTGACCAGAGCAATTGGGTTCAGGTCCCCCATGCCTACTGGAACCAGAATACTTCTCTTTTTATCTTTATTTACACAGATTTTATTTTTCAATGTGGTTTTGCAGCTAAAACAACATTTGACAGTCCCTCAACTAGAGCTCTTTTGACTTTTATAAAAAATCTCTACACTCTCAAGTAAACACTCAAAAGAACCAAAATGGGAAATAGAAATTTAGAGTTTTCTCATTAAATGGATATATTAACATACCCACAATTCAAAGTCAACAAACGGAAGTTTTTCATCTTTGGGCCTATTTAATACTTTCACAGTCTAACTACTGTGCAGAGGACCCACGGCAGAGTAGGAAGAACACACCTGAGTGGCTTCAGACAACGGTGCCTAAGTGGCCTCAGACAGCAGGCTCTCTCCAGTCATGGCACACAAGACAAAAGTTTTGGATTTAAAAAAAAATCGTCTGGTCAAACGGTGTTCTTAAATTTTGCCATAAAAACACCATCATTAGGAGACACACACCAAAAATCAGTACCTGAGAAAAGACTCAATAACTTCTTTTATCCCTTTTCTACAAGCTGAATATCTCAGATTTCTGATTTTTAGGAAGAAATACTCAACATGTAGTTCACTTATAAACACACATATGTTCATGCAAGTTAAGGGAAAACACCACATTTAGATCAGTGTCTTCAAATATGGCTCTATTTTAATTCTTTGGGAGGAGGTCATTATATATTAGATTTAAATAAATCTTCCTACCACCACCTAAGGCTTGTCATGATCTACAGTGGTCAGTTGAGAACTGTAAACAGATTGGAAACTTTAGTCCACTGATAAAATTTAGGGAATCTGATTATACTACAAATTTTAGTCATTGATACCAACCCAGTGCAATTTTTCCTCTCCTTTTCTCCACAAACACTACTTCAAACTTTTCTTCTTTCCTCAAATCTCTATTAACTACTCTGGCCACACTCTATTCACAGAGAAAACAGAAATCTTGTTTGACACTCCCCAAAACTTCCTCTACCAAATCTCCCAGCCTATCCGTGTCTGTACATATTCTACTGCCACTGCCTTAGATACGTGAGGGGCTCCTCCCATCAGTTATGGGTAATCCTCCTTCCTGCTCTGCTACTCCATCCCTTCCTTCCTTCTCACACCTTAAACCTATCTCCTTCTCTTCACTGTTCCCATTAACATTAAAACATGTTTGAAACTCTATCATCCCACCATCCCATTCCAGCTACTGGATTCTCTTTACTTATATTCACAGACAAAATTTTCATAAGAACTATCTCCTTGCCAACTTTATCTCCTTACCTCACATTTATTCTTGAAATCTCTCCAGTATGGCATATGCCTCCAGCATTCCACAAAAATTTCCCTTTGCCAAAGTCACTAAGGATATTTATGTGGAAAATTCCAGTGGGTTTATTGAAGTCTTCATCTTTCTTGACTTGTCTCATCATTCTCTCCTTTTCTTCAAGTATTGGAACTGGTTCTCTGTTCTTTATCATACTATAATCTCTACTAAATTGGTCTCATTTATTCCCACAGTCTTAGTTACCAACTGTGAACAATGGTTTCCAAAATCTATGATAGATCTTTGCTCTGAGTTTCTAAGACTCATCTATCTATCCAACTGCCAGCTTAGCATTTATGCTTGGAAATATCACTGGTATTTTGAGTGAAGCAAATTGCATCATAATATATTAATAAAATAAGACAAGGTAATAGCTGCCTTGTCTAAAAATAGCCCAAGCTAATTAGGGCTCTCTTATTATCAGTATTAATAAAGTTGCCTGGTTCTCATTTGACATTCAAAAAATAGCCACAAAGTAGAGAAAATTCTTGCTAATTAAACGATAATCATTGGAAAAGAATAAACATTTTGATATAAAGCTATTTCCCTAACTTTTTTTAAACGTAGCTTCAAATTAAGCCTTTTCAGAGCACTTGCCCTGGGTTCTGTAAGGTCCTTCAGCAAAACTAAAAAGTTTTTTAAATTGTGGTTTTATACAGACATTAAGCTGATTTCTCCTCTTTTAGTATTCTCATATATCTTCTATTCACTGGAATGAATTTTTAATTTAGTATAGAGGGACAATACATGCTTCATTGAATCTAAACGTCACAGGTCTGTGCATAATTGCCAGCACTGATGGAGTCACACAGCTCATCTAATAGTTCCTAATGCAATTGTTTCCCTTGTAACCAGACATCATGGTTTCTATAATATTTTAAAGATTTCTTCTTGAAAATAAGGAAATTCTTCCAAACAAGGTTCATAACTTCAAAAAGGAATTGGATTTCCCCAAATCACGCATGTGACAGATATTTAAAACTTTTATATTCTATTATTTCTTTAAGTACATTATTTCCTTCATCTATTTTATTAAAAATTTTTTTCAAGTAAACAGAATCTGGAAAATTCTCCACACTGATGCAATCTATTTGAATTATCCAAAATCAAACTGCCTTACTAACAAACTTAGAGCAATCAATTTTACGAGCAAGTCTGAGGATAATTTTTTGATCACAGAAAACAAACCATAAGCCTTTGGAGAAAAACAGAAAATTTTGATGCATAAATCCCAATGTATTCACTTTGTCCATTGTATCTAATTTCTTTCCACCATCTTCCTCATTCTACCAATGAATATGAGATAAAGTGATCAATTTACTTATCTTCCCAATTCTAAATAATACCGACAATAATTTCCCAGACTCAGAAAGAAAAGCCCTATCATATTGCATTTCCCAAAATTAAAATGTTTAAATTATTAAAACTATAACATCTTTAAATCTGTTTTGCATTGGCACACATGCTCAGTTGTGTCCTACTCTTTGCAACCCCATGGCTAGCTCCCTCTGTTCATGGAATTTTCCAGGCAAGAATAGTGGAGTGGGATGGCATTTCCTATTCCAAGGGATCTGCCTAGCTCAGGGATCAAACCTGGGTCTCCTGCATTGGCAGGTGGATTCTTTACCACTGTGTCACCTGGGAAGCCCTTTAAATCTATTTACACATACACAAAAAATGTTTACCAAAATAGAACTTATGCATTTCAACCTCTGTGTCTTTTTATAGTATTCCTTCTACAGTAATATTAAAAATACCAAAAGTACCTTTTGCAACATGGTTGTCATTTGAAATGTCAGTTCTTCATGTCCCTGTTCAGTTACTTACCTAAAAGAACAAAAGAGAAAACATAAGTCTGAAATCATTTCAATTTATCTTAAGGAACAGCTTTCACATTTCTAATTAGTTTTGTCATAGGCATTGATAAACCTGTTAATAAGAAAATTGTACTCTATTAAAAATATGAAAGAGCAGCNCCAAAAGTACCTTTTGCAACATGGTTGTCATTTGAAATGTCAGTTCTTCATGTCCCTGTTCAGTTACTTACCTAAAAAAACAAAAGAGAAAACATAAGTCTGAAATCATTTCAATTTATCTTAAGAAACAGCTTTCACATTTCTAATTAGTTTTGTCATAGGCATTGATAAACCTGTTAATAAGAAAATTAATTGTACTCTATTAAAAATATGAAAGAGCAGCAGCCAAAAATATGTAAATCTTTCAAGAGCTCAGAAAAGTAAGCAAAACAAATTTTAAAAATTATGAAAATGTTCATCTAATTATAAAGAACTTTAAGCGACATTAGTAGATTGGAGATGCTCAAGATAATTGAGAGCAAAATTAAATTCTGTGTTCATACTTCCAAATTGTTTTTTACTGGTTCACATTTAGTATGACAAACATTATTTAGCCAATATGCTTCAGCTGATGCTTTAGGCATAGTCTATATGAAAGTTTACATAATCTATATTAAAATTTCTAAGTAAGTTATTAAAACATTATAAAAACAATAGGACAATTTTAGGAACATTCTTATTCCACTACTAAAGTCAACAGGTTTATTTATTCATGTTCTTTCTCTTTTAAATCTACAAATGTGAATAAGTACTCATTTAAACAGACATGAATATGTTCTTCTTTAAATTGAGAACATATAACACACTAAAATTACAAAATATTGTATGTTTGTATCTACTGTTTATACATGTCATTTTAACATCTGCAAGTGTGTGCACTGCANACAAAAATCATTCTTATTCCACTACTAAAGTCAACAGGTTTATTTATTCATGTTCTTTCTCTTTTAAACCTACAAATGTGAATAAGTACTCATTTAAACAGACATGAATATGTTCTTCTTTAAATTGAGAACATATAATACACTAAAATTACAAAATATTGTATGTTTGTATCTACTGTTTATACATGTCATTTTAACATCTGCAAGTGTGTGCACTGCAGTGCTATTTCAATGGTCATTATCTTCTTAACCAAAAATTATTGTCAAATTTCTATAAATTATCATTTAAATATGTGTGTATACACATTTTTAAATCTCTTTTCACTTTGGTCCTAACTTTTGCTGATTTACGTGTCCCTACATCAGGTATAATACATCCTTCTCCATTATTGTTTCAAGATAGCACATTGAAAAGCAGAGCCATTATTTTGCCAACAAAGGTCTGTCTAGTCAAGGCTATGGTTTTTCCAGTGGTCATGTATGGATGTGAGAGTTGGACTGTGAAGAAAGCTGAGCACCAAAGAATTGATGCTTTTGAACTGTGGTGTTGGAGAAGACTCTTGAGAGCCTCTTGGACTGCAAGGAGATCCAACCAGTCCATTGAGATAGCCCTGGGATTTTTTTGTAAGGAATGATGCTGAAGCTGAAACTCCAGTACTTTAGCCACCTCATGCGAAGAGCTGACTCATTGGAAAAGACTCTAATGCTGGGAGGGATTGGGGGCAGGAGGAGAAGGGGACGACAGAGGATGAGATGGCTGGATGGCATCACTGACTCAATGGACGTGAGTCTGAGTGAACTCCGGGAGTTGGTGATGGACAGGGAGGCCTGGTGTGCTGTGATTCATGGGGTCGCAGAGTCGGACACGACTGAGCAACTAAACTGAACTGAACTGAACTTATTCATGCCTGTGTCTTTTCCAACTGAAGCATAGTACCAATTTGTTGAGAGTTTAAGTCCTTAAATTCCAACTAGGCTTATTAGGACTGCATTCAGTCTATAAACAGACTTGATAAGAACTGACATCCTAACCACTATTTGCCATGTGATCCATCCCTTATTTTCATCTCCCAAAAGAGTTTCAGTATTCTTTGCATAGTCCAGGCACACCCTTTGCTAAGCTCATTCTAAAGTACTTAATACGTTTTCTTGCTATTTCCAAAAGGAACTTCTTTCTCATTACATTTTCTCCTTGATATACATTACTACTATTATCTCAAACACTTTTATTTTGTGTTTATTCTCTTTAGAAAGTTTATTGGCTCCTCGTAATTTTTAACATTTCTCTAATTATATCACAGCTTTTAAAACCATAAGAAAAATTCACAAGTTCTTCCTGAGTATTCCCATTAAATAAGTTAATAGAATTAGACAAAGGTATTCAGACCAATCTGGAGTTCATGACAATGAGGACAATTAACATGACTTACTGAGATGCACTTCCAAAGCAAGCTTTGATTTTAGTGGTCCTTCCAGTTATAAATTATGTTGCCTCCCACATAATATTCAAATATTTATACCTTATAAATTATGCTGTGTCCCACATAATAATATTCAAACATTTTATACCTTTTCATTAGGAGCCTATAAGTACCAACCTAAATCATTTTACTTATCAGATTTTCAGATAAAAATTACTATACAATTATGTGGTTTGGCTTTTTTCAGAAAGCTACTTTAAGTGCATGTGTGCCTTATGGGAGAAAAGGCCAAAGCATGGGAACTGTGATTTAATAGGAAGAGCCTGGCTTTGGGATCTTATTGGTCCGGTCTCAAGGTCTGACTTGGCCACTTGCTGACAATAGGCCTTTTGCAAATGGCTTAACTCTGAGCCTGAGTTCTCCTCCTGAAATGAGGTTAGTTGGGGGCTTAGACATAGGAGATAGTATGCACCTGGCATAAATTTTACACTCAAAAACTGTGTATCATCATCCAATAACAGAAGACCATATCTAGAACCTAATCCCAAGCATTTTATATATGTTTACTCATTTAATTTCACAATAGCCAAGTGAAATACCTCTTTCCATGAGGAATAAGGTCAGAGTCTATACTGAACAAGTTCATGGTAACAGTCAATACTGATGCATAGAATAACATTCTACAGATTTCTTTTTAATTGAAATGATCAAGAATGCACCTTTTTAAATTAATTTTAAAATCCACTGAATAATGCCCACAATGCTGAAACTGTCATTAAAACCACTTATCATCTATCTGACTCAAAATACCTTTTCCAACATTATCATTAATTCCCTTTACTCATCCTACAAACAGACCAAATTCCTTGCTACTCCTCTTTACATACTTAGAAAAGTTTATCTTCTTTTCCTGTCTTCATATTTTATCTCAAGATAATTCATTTTTTTAAAATTTATTACAAAAGAAATAACTGCTTGCACTGGTTATTTTATAAGCACCCCTGAGCTCCCATCTGTTCACTCTTCTTCTCTACCCTTCCCTCATTCTATGAGGCTGACCCCACAGTGTGTCACACAAGCTCTCCTACCAGCTGACTTCCATTTGTGTTTGCTCAGTACGATGCTCCAGCAACAGATCCCCAAGCGGAATCAGCGCGGTATTAACATATGTATTCTTCATGTTCCCTCCCTGCTTTGACATCCAGAAAGAGCTGCATTTTTCTAGCACCAACAGATTCCATCAGATTCAACAGATTCCATTCTACATTCAAGTAACACACTTTCCACCCTTTAGTCTTTCAGGTCTAACCTGAGGGTGATGGTGGTTGCCCCCACAATACCTCACCACCCACTGATGGCTCCCTTAACCTGACTCAAATCTTCTTAAACTATCTCTTCATTAAAATCTCTTCAAGATCCTGGCTGAGGAACTTCCATGGCAGTCAGTGGTTAAGTCCCCTCCACACTTCACTGCCAGGCACACCGGTTCAATCCATGGTCAGGGAACTAATATCCTGCATGCCACAAGGTGCAATCTTAAAAAATAAAAATAAAAAAAGAATCCTGGCTGAAGGCTTCCTATTCCTTCTCTTTAAAAAATGGAAGCTTAAGAAGTACAAAGAAGAACATTATATGCACAAAGGATATGAAAGTAATGAGAAAAATGTTCTTGGAAGAACCAGGCTTAACAGGAGACACACTACTCCCAGAATCCCTTTATATACATACATACAGCTGCTTTCATAAATACTATATTATATTATTATATAACATTGTTTTTTGCCTCATGGTCCTTAGCCATGCCAATATTAATATCTAAAAACTCACTTCATTTGTTTAAATATTTTCTAGCATTCCAGAAAATATGCCTCTACCATATATCTACTTAATCAAAGAAAGACATGCTTTCTATTATATAATATCCAAAATCACTTTTCAATTTTCTGAGTTTTATATCTTCAAGTTTTTACATTTATAATTGTCACAAGAAAGAAACATGAGGGATGATGTTTACTTGCAGAGTCGGTCTAAAATTCACACAAAAGCATTTGACTGAAATTGTTGGCCAAGGAATGTTAAGCTGAACAGGCATCTCCTGTCTCACAGCTAAACTGCAGTGAGAAAAACTGAATCGAGAGATGTCTGTGTCCTGTCATTTTCTCTTCCCTTATAACTACCATTTATTAAATATCGACAATATGTCTCTCTATGTATCATCTATTTATTCTTTGTAACATGTAAGATTGTTGTTTAGTCGTTCAGTTGTGTCTGACTGNATAACTGCTTGCACTGGTTATTTTATAAGCACCCCTGAGCTCCCATCTGTTCACTCTTCTTCTCTACCCTTCCCTCATTCTATGAGGCTGACCCCACAGTGTGTCACACAAGCTCTCCTACCAGCTGACTTCCATTTGTGTTTGCTCAGTACGATGCTCCAGCAACAGATCCCCAAGCGGAATCGGCGCGGTATTAACATATGTATTCTTCATGTTCCCTCCCTGCTTTGACATTCAGAAAGAGCTGCATTTTTCTAGCACCAACAGATTCCATCAGATTCAACAGATTCCATTCTACATTCAAGTAACACACTTTCCACCCTTTAGTCTTTCAGGTCTAACCTGAGGGTGATGGTGGTTGCCCCCACAATACCTCACCACCCACTGATGGCTCCCTTAACCTGACTCAAATCTTCTTAAACTATCTCTTCATTAAAATCTCTTCAAGATCCTGGCTGAGGAACTTCCATGGCAGTCAGTGGTTAAGTCCTCTCCACACTTCACTGCCAGGCACACCGGTTCAATCCATGGTCAGGGAACTAATATCCTGCATGCCACAAGGTGCAATCTTAAAAAATAAAAATAAAAAAAGAATCCTGGCTGAAGGCTTCCTATTCCTTCTCTTTAAAAAATGGAAGCTTAAGAAGTACAAAGAAGAACATTATATGCACAAAGGATATGAAAGTAATGAGAAAAATGTTCTTGGAAGAACCAGGCTTAACAGGAGACACACTACTCCCAGAATCCCTTTATATACATACATACAGCTGCTTTCATAAATACTATATTATATTATTATATAACATTGTTTTTTGCCTCATGGTCCTTAGCCATGCCAATATTAATATCTAAAAACTCACTTCATTTGTTTAAATATTTTCTAGCATTCCAGAAAATATGCCTCTACCATATATCTACTTAATCAAAGAAAGACATGCTTTCTATTATATAATATCCAAAATCACTTTTCAATTTTCTGAGTTTTATATCTTCAAGTTTTTACATTTATAATTGTCACAAGAAAGAAACATGAGGGATGATGTTTACTTGCAGAGTCGGTCTAAAATTCACACAAAAGCATTTGACTGAAATTGTTGGCCAAGGAATGTTAAGCTGAACAGGCATCTCCTGTCTCACAGCTAAACTGCAGTGAGAAAAACTGAATCGAGAGATGTCTGTGTCCTGTCATTTTCTCTTCCCTTATAACTACCATTTATTAAATATCGACAATATGTCTCTCTATGTATCATCTATTTATTCTTTGTAACATGTAAGATTGTTGTTTAGTCGTTCAGTTGTGTCTGACTAGTGACCGATAGACTGGAACTTGCCAGGCTCCTCTGTCCATGAGATTTCCCAGGCAAGAATACTAGAGTGGGTTGCCATTTCCTTCTCCAGAGGATCTTCCTGATACAAGGATTAAACGTGCATCTCCTGCATTGCCAAGAGGATTCTTTACCATTGAACCAACCACCAGGGAAGCCCAACGTGTGAGATAGGAATTACTAAATCCCTTTCACAGATGACAGAAGGTTCAATAATATGCCTAGGCTCTGAATGCTGAAGTCAGGAGCTGCCCATCTGCAGTCTTTTGTTACATTTTGCTGCCTCTTTTTAAAAATTTTTTATATTTTACTTGATATCAGGAGATTAGGCAACTTTTTCATGCTAAAGTCTTATTATATCAGGTTTTGCTAAATGCTCATCATATTGTATCACAATATATCCTATTTTTATCAAATGTGATTTGGCTTACTGCATCATTAAACCATTAAAATATTATAAAACAAATATTGTAATGTTCTCACTTTATTATTTCTTACTTTTCAAGGCATATTAGAACTGTTAACAATGTTTAACTGACCATTGAGCTATAAACAGGAACATATGATGGACCCAAGTACTAAAAGGTTAGTGATATTCCAACGTCATGGAGCCCATAGACTAGTCTCCCTGGACCAATTACAAAATCACTGAACAGAATCACTAAAGGCTTTTTTTAAAATCACAGAGCCTTGAGTCTCACTCCAGTATAATTTTTTAAGACTTAACAACTTTGTACAACCTCTGCATATGATCTTTCTGCATATTAAAGTTTGAGAGAATAAGGCAAGAATCATTGCCTTATTTCAGTGATCTCTGACCAGCAGTATGTCAGCATCGCCTAGGAACTGAGATGCACAATACGGGGCCCCACCCTAGGTCTTCTGAACTAGAAATTTGGGAAATAGGCCCAATAGTATGTTTTAGCAAGCTTTCCTACTTACAGGCTATTCTAGAACCATTATGGAGCCAAGGCAGTGTCATTCTTCACTTTCCCAGGAGGCTCTTTAAAATTCCCAATAAGAAAGAGCCTTCTCTGATACATATAGTATCAAATGCCCACCATTTCTCTCCCCTGCCCTATTTATTTCTACCCTATGTCTACACTAGGGCTTCCCCTGTGGCTCTGAGGGTAAAGAATCCACCTGCAATGAGGGAGATCTGAGTCCAATCCCTGGGTTGGGAAGATCCCTTGGAGAAGGAAAAGGCTATCCACTCCAGTATTCTGGCCTGGGACAATTCATTCCATGCACCGTATAGTCCCTGGGACACGAAGAGTCAGATACAACTGAGTGACATCATAATTCATAATAATGTCTAGATTGGACTGCAAGGAGATCCAACCAGTCCATTCTAAAGGAGATCAGTCCTGGGAGTTCATTGGAAGGACTGATGCTAAAGCTGAAACTCCAGTACTTTGGTCACCTCATGCAAAGAGCTGACTCACTGGAAAAGACCCTGATGCTGGGAAGGATTAGGGGCAGGAGGAGAAGGGGACAACAAAGGATGAGATGGTTGGATGGCATCACCAAGTTGATGGACATGAGTTTGGGTAAACTCCGGGAGCTGGTGATGGACAGGGAGGCCTGATGTGCTGCAGTCCATGGGTCACAAAGAGTCAGACACGACTGAGTGACATCATAATTCATAATAATGTCTAGATTAAGAGATTAAAGTTTCAACAGATGTAGTGTCTGCATCCACACAATCATTTTAGGAGCTGACAAAATCATACAGAGTTAATTAGACACTTAAACCAGAACCATCACTTCAAAGTGCTTTAGAATCATGTGCCTAACCATAGAGGTCACACAGTTTGCGTGATGCTGTTTAGAAAAAGTCTTCCCTCGTCCACTTTGTGGTGAGCAATCCTCTCTGTGCCTTAGCACCAATTTAGAAAGTACAACATTTAAGCATTCATAAGATGTTCCCATGGAAAAGGCCAATCAAATTGAAAGAAGCAAAACATTGTCTCCAGGTGTCAAAAGAAGAAAATAAGTTCACAGAAACCTTGTCCAATTAAAGCTCAAGACAACTAGCCAATAGCATCACAGAATAGTAATTGTGAGTTGGGTTACTTTCCAGCTCTTAATACTCATGCATGTACTCACAAGGACCTGATTCAACATCTCACACAACAGAAAAACCAATGTAGTACACCACACACTGCGCAAAGTGTTCCATCTGACACTTAGAACTGCTTGCACTCAACTACTTTTCATTTTTGTCCCAATTTCAAGAGACTGCCACCAACACAGAGCCTGAAGTCCTTGCATCGAGCTCCCACTGGGCTGTTCTCTCGAGTCTTTGAATAGTTTGAGCTCCACTGACAAGAACACGCCTGATTTCCTTTTGAAACCGAAAACCAGTGCCTGGGCCTTTGCATACGTGTTTATTCTTCTCCAAGAAAATCAAAAGCAATTTGCGTGCTCTCCCCTTCACTGTGAGCCTGTAACTCTCCTCGCTTAATGAGGCAGTGTCCTGTGCTTAGCTGAGTTTAAAATGCACTTTCTTGGCCTCTTCCAAATATACAGTTCAACTGGATTCTCTTGGCCTCTGACTGTGAATAGCTTCCTGCAGTGAAATACATCACACTCTGATTTCTCTTCTTTCAAGGGAGAGTATTTTGCTTTGAGGTTGGCAAGGAAACAACTCAGAAAACATTTGCAACAAATAAAATATTAACAAGACAGAATCTCTCAGCATCAGTTTCTCAACATCTCTTTCCTCCCTGAACTTAATAGAAAACCCCATGTAAAGACAAAGACTCACTAACTTAATCTTTTTGACCTCATTTTAATAACTCCTTAAATAGGAAAAATGACTACAGTTGCTTTCCTTCATGTTCTAGTCATTTTTCACAATGTATGTTTCTGTTCATACTTTATAGTTGTCCATTCACAACTGACTACTAAAAATAATATCTGGACAGGTGGATCAATATTTAGATGACTATGTAGGAACCCCAGGGTTAAAAGTGGTAGGTCAGGAACCTGAAAAAATGGCTGCCCATAAAGTGATATGCAGTATCAACAGTATACTAGTCATTATTTAAGGGCCATTCAGTCTAGCTAGAGATGATGTGATTAAGCAAAAATTAATAACAACAATAACTTATAGAATTATTTCTAAAATTATTTCAATAATAATAGAGCCTACCGAATTTTCCAAGTACCAAAAATTATATTGACTACTTTATATACATTATCTAAGCTACTATTCAAAACAACTCCATGAAATCACCTTATATTTTTACTCTAAGACAAGGAAAGATAAATATGAGAAATAAAAGGACTTGCTCAAGACTGTACTGCTAATAAGTGATTAGACTAAAAATCAAATCCAGGTCTCTGATTTATAAAGCCTAAGTCTTAGCCACAGTTGGTTATAAATGAAGGCAAGGTAAATTAAGTGACATACTGGTGGGCTTCCCTGGTGGCTCAGCAGTGAAGAATTTACCTGCCAATGCAGGAGACCCTGGTTTGATTCTGGGTCAGAAAGATCCTCTGGAGAAGGAAATGGCACCCCACTCCAGTATTCTTGCCTGGGAAATCCCATGGGCAGAGGAGCTTGGTAGGCTACAGTCCATGGGATTGCAAAAGAGTCAGACACAACTGAGCAACCAACAACAAGAAAGATACACAGCAAATATCCAAGGCAAGCTGGAGAGACTAGTAGAGTTATTACTAGCTGCAGTAGAGCTAACAAAAGAGAAAGATAAAATTGAAAACCTAAGTTAAGGTTGGACTTCAGAGTTTTCAGTGTCCAGCTATGCAGTTTGGCCTTTAGTGATAGAATATGATGCATCATACTTCAGGTTTTTCAGTAAGGAAATGACATGATCCAAATAGAGTCTTAAAGAGATTCACCTAGTAAGTAGGCAGACAGCTTGGATGAGGGTTAGAGATAAGTAACCGCAACGAAACTAATGATCTAAGGACCTGTCAACTGCAAAGCACTTCAAAGCTTAATTACATCTTAGCTCCTAAATGCCAAATCTACATCAGTCAAATATTCTGGCCTTATTGGTAAACTTGCCTTTCTTCCCTCCAGGTCACGTCTAAGGCTATCACTTCCAGTGGCTCTGGCCACCAGAATGCAAGTTCCATGAGGTAGGGATTGCTACTGCTACTTTAACTGATGAACAGCTGTGCTTAACACTGCGTAGGCATGACTAAATACTTATTGAAGAAATGCATGCCTGAGTCAGAATGCTCAATCATGTAAAGGGCTAATTCTAGGCCTATTGTTATTAAATGTTTAAGTAGAACAGAGAAAAATCGAAGCAGAAATACACTTTTTACGCAGACCATCATTTACCTATCTTTGACATAAATCAATACGCCAGCAAATTTGAAAACTCAGCAGTGCCCACAGGACTAGAAAAGGTCAGTTTTCATTCCAATCCCAAAGAAAGGCAATGCCAAAGAATGCTCAAACAACCAAACAATTGTACTCATCTCACATGCTAGTAAAGTAATGCTCAAAATTCTCCAAGCAAGGCTTCAACAATACATGAACCGTGAACTTCCAGATGCTCAAGCTGGATTTAGTAAAGGCAGATGAACCAGAGATCAAATTGCCAACATCTGTTGGATAATCGAAAAAGTGAGAGAGTTCCAGAAGAATATCTACTTCTGCTTTATTGACTATGCCAAAGCCTTTGACTGTGTGAATCACAATAAACTGTGGAAAATTTTAAAAGAGATGGGAATACCAGAGCACCTGACCTGCCTCTGTATACCGGTCAGGAAGCAACAGTTAGAACTGGACATGGAACAACAGACTAGTTCCAAATTGGGAAAGGAGTATGTCAAGGCTGTATATTGTCACCTTGCTTATTTAACTTACATGCAGAGTACATCATGAGAAATGCTGGACTGGATGAAGCACAAGCTGGAATCAAAATTGCTGAGAGAAATATCAATAACCTCAGATAGGCAGGTGACACCACACTTGTGGCAGAAAGTGAAGAAGAACTAAAGAGCTTCTTGATGAAAAGTGAAAGAGAAGAGTGAAAAAATTGGCTTAAAACAACAACATTCAGAAAACTAAAATCACAGCATCTTGTCCCATCACTTCGTGGCAAATAGATGGGAAAACAATGAAAACAGTAACAGACTTTATTTTGGGGCTCCAAAATCACTGCAGATGGTGACTACAGCCATGAAATTGAAAGACATTTGCTCCTTGGAAGAAAAGTTATGACCCAACCTAGACTACATATTAAAAAACAGAGACATTACTTTGCCAACAAACGTCTGTCTAGTCAAAGCTNATCTTGTCCCATCACTTGGTGGCAAATAGATGGGAAAACAATGGAAACAGTAACAGACTTTATTTTGGGGCTCCAAAATCACTGCAGATGGTGACTACAGCCATGAAATTGAAAGACATTTGCTCCTTGGAAGAAAAGTTATGACCCAACCTAGACTACATATTAAAAAACAGAGACATTACTTTGCCAACAAACGTCTGTCTAGTCAAAGCTCTGGTTTCTCCAGTAGTCATGTGTGGATATGAGAGTTGGACTATAAAGAAAGCTGAGCACTGAAGAATTGATGCTTTTGAACTGTGGTGTTGGAGAAGACTCTTGAGAGTCCCTTGGACTGCAAAGAGATCCAACCAGTCCATCATCAGTCCTGAATACTCATTGGAAGGACTGATGCTGAAGCTGAAACTCCAATACTTTGGCTGCCTGATGTGAAGTACTGACTCATTTGAAAAGACCCTGATGTTGGGAAAGATTGAAGGTGGGAGGAGAAGGGGCCAACAGGGGATGAGATGGTTGGATGGCATCACCGACTCAATGGACAGGAGTTTGAGTAAACTCTGGGAGCTGGTGATAGACAGGGAAGCCTGGTGTGCTGTAGTCCATGGGGTTGCAAAGAGTCAAACATGACTGAGCGACTGAACTGAACTGACATAAATCACAGTCCTCTATAAGTGAAGATTAAATAAGACCTCATAAAAACTGAATGTAACATCCAAGTCTTATGTGGGTTCTGATTTGAACACATCAACCATTAAAAAGGCAGATTTGGGGTCATCAGGGAAATATGAATATTAGATATTTGGTATTAAATTATATTAAAGAGCTGTGATAATGGCATGGTGGGAAAAAAAAAGAACTTACCAGGAAGAAGCGTACTGAAATATTTACAAGTGAAATAACCTGATGTCTGGGGTTCTTTATTTTTCTTTTCTAAATTTTTTGATGTGGGCCATTTTAAAAGTCTTTATTGAATTTGTTACAACATTGTTTCTGTTCTGTTTTGGCTTTCCAGTCATGAGGCACGTGGGATCCCAGCTCCCTGACCAGGAATCAAACATGTACCTCCAGCATTGGAAGGCCAAGTCTCAACCACTGGACTGCCAGGGAAGCTCCTGGTGTTCTCTTTTAAATACTCCAGCAAAATCAAATGCAAAATATGTGGGATGGGAGAGAGAGGAAACAAAATTAGCAAAATGATGTTGAGTTTCAAACTTATTGGATACATGAGGATTCATTATAGTATTCTCCTTACTTTGATCCATGTTTGAAAATGTTCATCAAAGATGTTTTAGAGGCTTATGAAAGGTGAGCAATAAAGCAAAAACAAATGCTAATATTTTAGTCAAGGCATGAAGATGTCCACTAGACATCCTCCAAATACGGTTAAACTCATTCATTTATTCATTTAACACATGGTTTTTGAGTCTACAATGTACTGGGGTTGTCATTCAAAGTGGATGAGACACTGCCCCTGCCTCCGAGATCTCATCATCGTGTGGGGACCCAGTAGCAAATCTACAGTCATCATGATACGCAGATGAGAACAAATTACAGTGCAGACACAAAGGATGTAACTAAACTTAATATTGAGAAAGCTCACTCTAGCTGCAGGGTTCTTAACCAAAGAAAAGCAGAGAAAATAATGGCAGGAACTAAGGTAGTAGCACTGCACAAGGGGTGGGGTGAAGTGAAGTGAAGTCGCTCAGTCATGTCCGACTCTTTGCGACCCCGTGGACTATAGCCTAACAGGCTTCTGTGTCCATGGGATTCTCTAGCCAAGAGTACTGGAGTGGGCTACCATTTCCTTCTCCAACACAAGGGGTGGATCCAAGAAATTTTAAGGAAGTAATAGACTTCTCACATTGCTTACACTTTCTTTTAATAATAATAAAATAGCTACATCTATTAGATGCCTACTCTGTACTCAATTCTGTAAAGAAAATCATATTTTTGAATCTGTTATCTGTGCTAATGGCTAAGAAAATGATATTGGTAAATGTGGGCCAGAGAAGGAAGAAGGAAATTGTACATGACATGAGCAAAGCAGTAGTAATGTGAATACTCATTGACAAAATGAGAAAAAACGTTTATGGAGCAATATATAAATAGTACAAAAATAATCTTGCATGACATCAGAAATATGTAAATACACATCAATCTGTGCAATGGGTTTTATTTTAAGAGAACTCCTTTTAGAAAGATGTAGACGATGGTCCAGTTCAGTTCAGTCGCTCAGTCGTGTCCGACTCTTTGCGACTCTGTGGACTGCAGCACACCAGGCTTTCTTGTCCATCACCAACTCCTGGAGTTTACTCAAACTTCTGTCCATTGAGTCGGTGATGCCACCCAGCCATCTCATCCTTTGTCATCCCCTTCTCCTCCCACCTTCAATCATCACCACCAGCATCAGGGTCTTTTTTCAATGAGTTAGTTCTTCACATCAGGTGGCCAAAGTATTGGAGTTTCAGCTTCAGCATCAGTCCTTCCAATGAATAGTCAGGACTGATTTCCTTTAGGATGGACTGGTTGGATCTCCTTGCTGTGGGTTGTCTCCCTTCTTCAGGGGCTCTTCCTAACCCATTGATTGAACCTAGGTCTCCTGCATTGGAGGCAGATTCTTTACCATCTGAGCCAAGGTTGGGGACCCAGTAAACCATGGACTATCACTAATAATTGGGCTTCCCTGATGGGAAGATTCCCTGCAGAAAGGAATGGCTACCCACTCCGCTATTAATAATACAACCAAGAACTATAATTCATAGTCATTTCTTATTAATTGCAACAAATATACTACACTACTGTATGGTGTTAACAATAGGTGAAATGGGTTAGAGAGTTATACAGAAATTTTCTGTACTATCTGCTCAGTTTTTTTTTGTAGACATAAAATGGCTCTAAAAAACAAAGTCTGTTAGTTTTTAAAATGGTTTGCTTCTTCCTTGATAAAATAAATCAAAATATAGTCTTACCTCTTTTTTTTTTACTTTTTTTAAAATTTTACTTTATTTTAATTTACAATACTGTATTGGTTTTGCCATACGTCAACATGAATCCACCACAGGTGTACATGTGTTCCCAATCCTGAACCCCCCTCCCACCTCCCTCCCCACACCATCTCTCTGGGTCATCCCAGTGCACCAGCCCCAAGTATCCTATATCCTGCATCAAACCTAGACTGGTGATTCGTTTCTTATAGGATATTATACATGTTTCAATGCCATTCTCCCAAATCATCCCACCCTCTCCCTCTCCCACAGAGTCCAAAAGACTGTTCTATACATCTGTGTCTCTTTTGCTGTCTCACATACAGGGTTATTGTTACCATCTTTCTAAATTCCATATATATGTGTTAGTATACTATAATGGTGTTTTTCTTTCTGGCTTACTTCATTCTGTATAATCAGCTCCAGTTTCATCTACCTCATTAGAACTGATTCAAATGTATTCTTTTTAATGGCTGAGTATCTTTTAAATTTACATTTCACTTTATGTATTAATACTATACTAGATATTAAATCTCTGTTCTTTTGAGCTACTTGAGAGGAATTTTTTTTTTTTTCTCCATTACCCAAAACAGATTTCCCAGTCTCAAAAAGGAAATATGGTGGAAACTATCTCTTATATCGGGCTTCCCAGGAGGTGCTATTGGTAAAGAACTGGCCTGCCAATGCAGGAGACATAAAAGACCTGGGTTTGATCCCTGGGTCAGGAAGATCCCCTGGAGGAGGGCGTGGCAACCCACTCCAGTATTCTTGACTGGAGAACCCCATGGACAGAGGAGTCTGGTGGGCTACAGCCTATAGGGTCACACAGAGTCGGACGTGACTGAAGTGACTTAGCCTGCATGTATGCATCTCTTATATCATTCTTGGAAATAATAAGAATAAAAAACTCTTCCAGAGACAAGAGGCACGACACCTTCTGGAAAGGCATTCTGTTGCTGCCAGCTGAAAAGGAGAGCAGTGGGAATTGTAGTGCAGTGGTGTCAGAAATCCCAAACAGATGTTCAATCCATTGATCAAAAAGATGAGCAGTATGGAAGCTGAGATCCATCTGTCCTCTCCCACAAGGAGACAGAGCATCATCAGCGCATGGAAACTTTTAGCACAAGAAAGACCTTACGAGATTCTTTGCTCTCATCCCTTCGTTTTCACAGATGAGGGAATTTTAATGGCCAACTAATAAGCAGTGCTCTCCACACTTTTCTGAAACATGAAAAATAAAGAGCCTGATTCTAAGAGGTTAGAGAAAATCAGCCTCTTTTCTTTATCGTGTATGCAAATAATTTTTGCTTGAGACAGAAGATTTTTTCCATTTGAACTTCTATTAACAAGAAGGGGCAAACAGAAACAGTAAAAACAAAGACACAATAAGAGGCGCTGGGCAAAGAAAGAGAGGATTGGCAGATTAAGTCAACAAACTTGAGGTGCAAGGGAAAATCCAGGAGTGGGGATTAACTTCTGTGATGAACTCCAGAAGCCAGAGTCAGACAATGTTTTTGGAGGCAGACACAGTTTTTGTTTTGCTTGAGTGAAACCCTGAATACTCACTGCCAAATCCCTAAAGAACCGGCCCCTTCTTCAGTGACCAGAGAAACTCAAGGAGAGGAGACTCTAGCTTTGGCTGCAAAAGAAGGAAGACATCATATCACCATCTGGAAAAGAACCAGTGGGAGAGCACACTGGAGAAGGGAAACCGAAAAAAGGACTTTGTGACTGAGGAACGATCTTCACCTGGCTGCACTTTCACTGACACCTATGTATATAGTTCACGTGTGCTCCGTCGGCATCCTCACACTTGGAGTTAAGCAATTTGCTTTCCTCCAAAGGACAGTTTCGGAGAAGGCAATGGCACCCCACTCCATTTCTCTTGCCTGGAAAATCCCATGGATGGAGGAGCCTGGCAGGCTGCAGTCCATGGGGTCGCTAAGAGTCAGACACGACTGAGTGACTTCACTTTCACGTTCATGCATTGGAGAAGGAAATGGCAACCCCCTCCAGTGTTCTTGCCTGGAGAACCCCAGGGACGGAGGAGCCTGGTGGGCTGCCGTCTATGGGGTCACACAGAGTCGGACACGACTGAAGTGACCTAGCAGCAGCAGCAGGAGCAGCAACAAAGGACAGTTTGACTACAAAGTCAGTGATGACCCAGTCAGAAGGCGCTGTCCTTAGAGCAGGAAAGTGGCCATGGCCAACATTCCAAGGCTGAATACAGGAGGAAGCCCCTAACAGGTCTCAGGTTGATGACAACAGAAGTGACAACTGACAAAGACCAGCACTCATAGTTTTCATCCAAACCAGCCCCATAGCAGCAATAAAAACTTTGGCTGAAAGCTCTCTAACCCCTTTCTCAGCATCTGAGATGGCCTAAATGAGAACTCAACCACTGTCTTAACCCACCCCAAGAAAAGTACCCAGATACTCATTTATCCTTTCTACAAGGACAGAAAAGTCTCAGCAAGCTGAGAAGCTTCATGCTGAGTTCCTCAATCTTTTTTCTCCCTGCTCTTCATTTTATTCTGGTGAAAAGAGTTTGAATCTTCTTTCCAACGCACAGATTTATCTCTCAGAATGTTACTTCCTTAGACAAAGCAAAGGACTTGGCAACACGTGGAATGTAGGAGAAATTCCTGCTTGCACTGGAGACTACAACCCTGGTGAATAAATGGCTTTGCTCTAAACAGAACTTTTTCAAACCATCGTCTGTATCACCCATGGCAAAAGAAATAATTTTTGAAAGTATACTGTCATTCCTTCCCCTATGGCTGGGAAACAACATACAAACAGGTAAGCTCTCAAAATAACCAGTTGGCATAAATTAAGTCAGTGCTTTACTCCAAGTCCAGCAATTCTGCTGACCCTTCAAAGCATTCTAAAGTCGGTTCCTTTCTCAGAGTGTGGACACAGTGGCTTGGAACTGAAGCAGTGCAGTGACAAGAGGCTGAAAACAAACGCGTCCATTGTGCAGCTTGCCGAGACAAAAATGAGACTTTGACTCACAAACACAACACACCCAGAGGCAGTGTCGAGGCCACAATGGGCCAGCACGGAAACACAGGTGATGTGGACGCTTTCACTTTGACACACATGCTCAGAGTCCAACAGTCCCCTGGAAATTACTGCCAACCAAGAAAATGATTTTTAAATCGCTGTACTTATATTCTGATTCTGGAACTCATGAATACTCAGGAGGACAGATTTGACTGGATGTTTTGCCCGGTTTGTTGTCTTTGTCAGCACTTTTTAAACATTAGAATCTTGCATTTCTCGTTAGTTTGAGGACTCATGATTGCAGGAGGGTGCAGTTAGGCAGAATTTCAAAGTAACAGAACTATGCGATGCAGTTGCTTACAAATTAAAAGTGTTCCTTTGGGTTTTATCATTTGTCTGAAAACTACAGAAGAGCCAGCATCTAAAGCTCTGGCGCTCTATGAGCAGAAAATGGTGACCTCGCTTAAGCATTGAAAAAGTCTATTTAATTCCCCTGAAGAACAGACAATGATAACTTTCTGTTACTCTGGGGAGAAGCAGATAGATGGCTTTCTTCACCTTAACGGTCATAAAATTGGTGGGGAAAGTAATGCTGATCTTCACTAATGAAGGAAAATTCCTTTTGCAAATCCTGCTTTGAATGATTACTTTTTTCTGTTAAACTGAAAAGAGGCTTACCTCCTCAAATCTGTGAAAGAGAAGATTCACAGGCTCTAGGGTGAGTGTATCAAATTCTCCCTAAGTACTGTACTGATGTCATGCACTGTGGCATTAGGCTAATCAGGCATTACGCCTGTTTTCAGTCCCATCTGTATTTTCACTTAGACAAATGGAATATGATAGCAATGAAACTAAGTGGTTCAATGTTTATCACAATAAAAATTTCCATTAGGAAAATATGTTTAAGAGTACTCAGGATACCTGAATTACCCTTAGGTCACTTACCAGAACATTGATGCTTCATTTCTAAGAGGCTCCATCGGAAGTGGCCTCATAAAACTACTGCACAAAATGTGTGTAATGCACCAGTATCCTGATGTCACCAGTGGCATAATTGGTACATTAACCCTGCCAAGCATTTAGTGAATTCTTGAAATTTTATCACTTGTTAGTCATGAAAACTGAGTGGGAAAAAAATACACTATATACCCAACTTGGCCTTCATCCCATGCAGCCTCATCATATCTTTGAGCTTAGCTGTTCTAAAGCATGTTTCATTAATGCGGCTCAAAGAAACCACACCTTATTCATGAGCATCACAGACTCCCCCCTTGTTTCCATCCTTGTGAATTCACAGTGGAATGGCCAAGGGATGGTGGAAAAATTGGGGCAGCTGCTGAATCCAAGATAACATCACGCTTCCAATGAGAAATGACAGGGAGCTGAAAGTAACTGCATTTTCCTGTGTTTTCTACATCTATCTCTTAGGCAATTGTGGAACTCTCCATAGCACACCCAGAGAAAATAAGTAGCACCCCCCCAAATTTTATGTCAGTCAATAACAGTTATCTCCTTGAAAATAAAAGACCAGCAGAAGCTATTTATACACATGCAGGGAGTCCTCCTTCCTCAAGAACTTCCCAANCCAGTGTTCTTGCCTGGAGAACCCCAGGGACGGAGGAGCCTGGTGGGCTGCCGTCTATGGGGTCACACAGAGTCGGACACGACTGAAGTGACCTAGCAGCAGCAGCAGGAGCAGCAACAAAGGACAGTTTGACTACAAAGTCAGTGATGACCCAGTCAGAAGGCGCTGTCCTTAGAGCAGGAAAGTGGCCATGGCCAACATTCCAAGGCTGAATACAGGAGGAAGCCCCTAACAGGTCTCAGGTTGATGACAACAGAAGTGACAACTGACAAAGACCAGCACTCATAGTTTTCATCCAAACCAGCCCCATAGCAGCAATAAAAACTTTGGCTGAAAGCTCTCTAACCCCTTTCTCAGCATCTGAGATGGCCTAAATGAGAACTCAACCACTGTCTTAACCCACCCCAAGAAAAGTACCCAGATACTCATTTATCCTTTCTACAAGGACAGAAAAGTCTCAGCAAGCTGAGAAGCTTCATGCTGAGTTCCTCAATCTTTTTTCTCCCTGCTCTTCATTTTATTCTGGTGAAAAGAGTTTGAACCTTCTTTCCAACACACAGATTTATCTCTCAGAATGTTACTTCCTTAGACAAAGCAAAGGACTTGGCAACACGTGGAATGTAGGAGAAATTCCTGCTTGCACTGGAGACTACAACCCTGGTGAATAAATGGCTTTGCTCTAAACAGAACTTTTTCAAACCATCGTCTGTATCACCCATGGCAAAGGAAATAATTTTTGAAAGTATACTGTCATTCCTTCCCCTATGGCTGGGAAACAACATACAAACAGGTAAGCTCTCAAAATAACCAGTTGGCATAAATTAAGTCAGTGCTTTACTCCAAGTCCAGCAATTCTGCTGACCCTTCAAAGCATTCTAAAGTCGGTTCCTTTCTCAGAGTGTGGACACAGTGGCTTGGAACTGAAGCAGTGCAGTGACAAGAGGCTGAAAACAAACGCGTCCATTGTGCAGCTTGCCGAGACAAAAATGAGACTTTGACTCACAAACACAACACACCCAGAGGCAGTGTCGAGGCCACAATGGGCCAGCACGGAAACACAGGTGATGTGGACGCTTTCACTTTGACACACATGCTCAGAGTCCAACAGTCCCCCGGAAATTACTGCCAACCAAGAAAATGATTTTTAAATCGCTGTACTTATATTCTGATTCTGGAACTCATGAATACTCAGGAGGACAGATTTGACTGGATGTTTTGCCTGGTTTGTTGTCTTTGTCAGCACTTTTTAAACATTAGAATCTTGCATTTCTCGTTAGTTTGAGGACTCATGATTGCAGGAGGGTGCAGTTAGGCAGAATTTCAAAGTAACAGAACTATGCGATGCAGTTGCTTACAAATTAAAAGTGTTCCTTTGGGTTTTATCATTTGTCTGAAAACTACAGAAGAGCCAGCATCTAAAGCTCTGGCGCTCTATGAGCAGAAAATGGTGACCTCGCTTAAGCATTGAAAAAGTCTATTTAATTCCCCTGAAGAACAGACAATGATAACTTTCTGTTACTCTGGGGAGAAGCAGATAGATGGCTTTCTTCACCTTAACGGTCATAAAATTGGTGGGGAAAGTAATGCTGATCTTCACTAATGAAGGAAAATTCCTTTTGCAAATCCTGCTTTGAATGATTACTTTTTTCTGTTAAACTGAAAAGAGGCTTACCTCCTCAAATCTGTGAAAGAGAAGATTCACAGGCTCTAGGGTGAGTGTATCAAATTCTCCCTAAGTACTGTACTGATGTCATGCACTGTGGCATTAGGCTAATCAGGCATTACGCCTGTTTTCAGTCCCATCTGTATTTTCACTTAGACAAATGGAATATGATAGCAATGAAACTAAGTGGTTCAATGTTTATCACAATAAAAATTTCCATTAGGAAAATATGTTTAAGAGTACTCAGGATACCTGAATTACCCTTAGGTCACTTACCAGAACATTGATGCTTCATTTCTAAGAGGCTCCATCGGAAGTGGCCTCATAAAACTACTGCACAAAATGTGTGTAATGCACCAGTATCCTGATGTCACCAGTGGCATAATTGGTACATTAACCCTGCCAAGCATTTAGTGAATTCTTGAAATTTTATCACTTGTTAGTCATGAAAACTGAGTGGGAAAAAAATACACTATATACCCAACTTGGCCTTCATCCCATGCAGCCTCATCATATCTTTGAGCTTAGCTGTTCTAAAGCATGTTTCATTAATGCGGCTCAAAGAAACCACACCTTAATCATGAGCATCACAGACTCCCCCCTTGTTTCCATCCTTGTGAATTCACAGTGGAATGGCCAAGGGATGGTGGAAAAATTGGGGCAGCTGCTGAATCCAAGATAACATCACGCTTCCAATGAGAAATGACAGGGAGCTGAAAGTAACTGCATTTTCCTGTGTTTTCTACATCTATCTCTTAGGCAATTGTGGAACTCTCCATAGCACACCCAGAGAAAATAAGTAGCACCCCCCCAAATTTTATGTCAGTCAATAACAGTTATCTCCTTGAAAATAAAAGACCAGCAGAAGCTATTTATACACATGCAGGGAGTCCTCCTTCCTCAAGAACTTCCCAAGACAGAGCCAGTGTTGTAGTGTTCCGTATTACTGGGCCCTACATGCCTCGCACATAGTAGATGCTCAAGAAATGAAAGAATTAGGCTAAAACATATATGCTCACAAGCCGTCAACTAGGACATCTTGAATTGGGACATCACTGAGCTTAGAGACTTAGGAATTAACATGACATGGTGGAAACAGGCTTGTGTTTGTATCTGTCCTGATTTTACCACTTCCTGTCTGTATGGTATTGAATAAATATCTCAAGCACTGCAGTGATTTCCTCCAAGACCATTAAAAAGAACATATGCAAAATGTAGAATTTGATAAATGATAATTATTATGATACTATCACTTCCTGAGGTTATTTATAGCATGCTAAGATTTAAGATGCATCATTATTCATATAATAATAATATCTCACATTTGTAGGTATAAGGCACTTTTCTAAGCATCTTGTAACTTTTATCATGTTAACTCAGTCAACAACCAAATAAAGTAGTAGTATCTCTACTTTATATCAGAAAAAACTGATATTCATATTCCTAAGTATATTTACAAAATTAACTTGAATCTCAGAATCTAACCCTCTAAAGGAAACAAAAAAAGTTAAAAACCTTAAACATTTATCCAAAATGCAGTTGAAATGACTATTTTTTGGATCTATTATCTGTTTTAACGAATAAATTGTAAGAAAAAATACAAATAAGATACTTGAAGCTCAAGTAAATGCATGAAGATTGCATCTTTTCTCACCTTAAAGGCCACTGATGTGGCAACATTTGATAGTTGAGTATGTGTCGTCAAACCAGGTTTTCAAAGATTGTAATTAAATTCAAAACCACTTAAGCCCCATATCCTATGATCTCAGGGCACTCAGGGATTTTTTTGAGGGAATTTAAAAAGTAAGTATGCTTTAAAGTTTAACCTCAACATTCGCTTAGCAAACACATCAGTCACAGCCTCAACTCTGACCACATGAATACGGAGCATTGCTGTTTCCGAAGACCAGCACACCCAAGGACCAGGGCTCGTAACTAGGACAACGTCAGCATTCATAGCAAGGCCACATCTCTGTAAAGCACTTTAGAGTCACAAAGAGCTTTCAAGTACTTAACTTCAAAATTCTATGAGTCAGGTAGTTGCTATGATCCTTAAAAATAATAAAGCTGTCACTTGTTGAATTTCTACTATGAGCAAACATTATATTCTTGTATATGCACGTGCACGCACACACATACTTCATTCTAATCCTACAACAACCTTA